>OZ017739.1:70572965-70907541 GCA_963969285.1 Odontomyia ornata
GACGTTAATTATTTCTTTGCACGAGTCCTCGGTTGTGGATCTTTCGTGACGTATTCTTTTCTTTTGTTTTGAACTAGAGTAAGGTACTTAGACAGGTTGTCTAATAAGAAGATGTCGAGATTTCGGATATCCTGCGTTGCTAGAGATTAGAGATTTCCTTACAGTTCATAAATTATTGTTTCAACTTTGGTGGTTTTTTGGTATTTTTAGATATAGAGTTAATAGGAAGTTAAACATTTTGTATTTGGTTGCTTCTATTGCTGGTTTTCTCTTTAGAGGTCGCCGTTTGAACATAGGTATTGCTTCATAAAAACTTTCCCGGCATATCCAACTGAATTTTTTATTCATGAATTTATCACTATGCAAATAAGGGAAATTCAGTTGAGCTATGTTTGAAAGGTTGTAATAAACATAAGCAGTCGAGCAGCCCCGTGGTGATCAGGAGTGGCTGCTCCTGAAGAGATAAGGTGGTCACCCCGTCGAAACTGCTTAGTTTGTTGTTTTACTAGTGTAAAATAAACTGCATCCGTCAAGTTTCCATCCTTTAGGAAGAGATGAGTGGTTCACTTCAGCCACTTTAACATCTTTAGGTTTGACATTCCCCTTGTAATGCAACGACCTTCTTCGGTGAAAGTAAAGGTTGCTTTTTGTGTAATGTTTGCGTTTGTCTCAAGCCTCCGTGTCCGCTAACTTTAACGAGGCAAAACAATATTGAATTTCTGTAGAGTAGATTAATTGACACCTAATAGAACTTTTCTAAAGACAATAAAAATTGATCGGTGCATCTTGTAGAGTAGAGTACGCGTGATAAGTATTTTGTAGTGTAGCTTCGTGGCTCGACAAGAACCCGCCTCATATGATCCCGCAAATGCTAGTCGTCAAGCACGCGTACGCGGTCGTTAAGCGAAGCTAGTTAGCTGAGCTCGGTGTTGTTTTAGCTCGCTGACACTTGTGCCAGACCATCGGCACCCGTGTCCTACACGGACATTTCTAAAATCATTACAAGGTCTAGTTCTTCATATCAGCTTTTGTTGATAATAACTGGTGCATCTCTATTGGTGGCTTTAAAATTCAGCTGGCATCTTCTTCGTGCTTGTACTTAATCCATTTATGATAATTTTGATCCGTGATAACTTCGTTGCGATTATATGGTAAGCATTTTATGCTTCTTGATATTGTTTTGCTCATGCAGAATCATCTTCACAATTTTTGTTTTCAAATTTGTCAGGGCATGGGTAAGGAATCACAGAAGAGGACACAGTTTCTTCATACATTTCCCCTCCCTCGGTACTTCTTCATGTAAATTCTCTGGTATAAAGACCAGTTTTGTAAAGCCATTGTCAATAATTTTTATTTGAGACCATATTCGACCACATTTGGTAAAATAGTTTGAGATTCACTTCGTGTATGGAGAGCGAATTCCCGATGATCAAATTAGTAAAAACAAGCATCGTGAATGACAGTTATCTATGTCCCATATAAGAGAATATGTGTGTACTAGCTAACCGAAGAGTTACCATCAGATACAGTCGTATAGTTAATAAGAAAGATTTTCTCATATGGTAGGTTTTCTCATATGGTATTAATATAGCGAAAAAGGAGTTGAAGCTTCTCTAGCGCATCTTGTAAATGACAAAACTGATTTGGTAAAATTTTAAAGTCATTTATAACCATGGATAAGACTGTCAATATTCCAGAAGGAGAGCAAGAAGTGCCAATCTCACCACAAAACTGAGATGAAGGACAGGCAGCAGTGTGTGACCTCATAAAAAGTAAGTGTCTTGGAATAGATGGAATACTAGAAAAGCAACTACAAAGCGGGATTCCACATCTAAGTAATTTTCCCTAATGACTTATATGCAGAATATGGTCAGATGAGTAGCTCCCAGAGAACTGGTGAAAAAGTATAATATGTTTTGGCAGACAAGTAAAGGTACGAACCTTATAAGGGTATTGCTTTACTGTCTTTATCTTAGAAAGAGATCTCCAAAATCATTGGAAGAAAATTGTAGCCATACTATGAAAGTATTATACGAGGTGTGACAATTAAGTAATGAGACTGATTCCATGAAAACCGTATAATTAAAAATTATTCTACAAATCTGCCATCCCCTCCAAAATAGTTCCCTTGAGCAGCTATACAACGATTTTAGCGCATTTTCCATGCTTCGTAACATTTCTGGAATGCTTTGACTGGGATGTCCATGAGAACCCTCGTCAAAGCCGCCTGGATAACCGAAATCGACTCAAAATGGGTTCCTTTGACCACCGATTTTGTTCTATTGGAAAAACCTTCTCTCATTGCCTGTAACAACTCGATCAAGCAGCGTGGGATCATTTTCCACTTATTCCAGACAATCTTCTACGATGATCATTCGATAGTGCTTTTGCTCTTCAGAAAGGTTCTTTGGAACCATCTACGCGCACAACTTTTTCATCCCAAAATCGTCGGTTAAAATTTGTCTGACTGTTTCAAAGTTCACACCCAGTTCCGAGCCCAACATTCGTACTATTAAACGCCGATCTTCGCGGGTTTTGAAGCGCACACGGTGCGCATTCATGTCAGTCTGCACCTCGACTGGTCTCCCGCTCCGCGTCTCATCTTTCACGCTTTCACGCCCCTTCTTAAACTCTGTATGCCATCGAAACGCCTGGACACGACTCAGAGCACTATCACCATGCACTTTTACAATTTTTGCGTACGTTTCCGAAGCTGTTTCGCCCAATCTGGCGCAAAATTTTATCGCGACGCGTTGCTCTTGATTTCGTTTCTCCATTTTTGTGACGAGCACCACCAACACCCGTCTACTCAAAACGACACAGCTGGTGAACTAAACAAGCTAGAGCGGTGATAAATATATCAATAGAGAGAAGAAAGATGCCGGGGAAGGGGAAGGGTCGCAGGTTTACCGCAAGCGTGGCAATAAAATCAGTCTCATTAGTTAATTGTCACACTTCGTAGGAGAGTATCCGGGAAACTTTCGAAGTAGACGGTCTGCAGTAGACTATATATTCTCAGTTAAGCAGATGCTGGAAAAGTGCTGGGAATATAACATCGATGTGTCCCTATTGTTTGTAAAATTCAAGCAAGCATATTCCAGTGCTGAGAGAAATTCGGTGTACAAAATAATGCTTGACTTTGATGTTCAAACAAAACTTGTCCCCAAGGTTAAAGTCACAATTCTAAACACATAATCCCAGGGCAATGGTGAACTAACGGACAGCTTTGTAATAAAATTAGGCTCAAACAAGTTGGTTAAACAGACCTTTCATATAATACCCATATTGATTACCTCTGATGAAATTTTTTTTCGGGGGCCACTCACTTATATGGGGAGACTCCCTCTTAAATTGAACTTTCAAGAGGTCACCAGTTTACACATACGAGTACATGTGAAATTTGGTGCTTCTAGCTTAAGTACTTTGCGAGAAAAACTGCAGTAACACACGGACAAACGTACAGACGGACAGACAGGTCGCGATTTTAGTAGGGTTTTGTAAAATAATTTTACAAAACGCTTATTTCAATGATCTTTAAAATTGCACTGGAACTAATCATCAGGAAGGCATCAGCTGTACCCTCTGGTACACTAATTTTCAAGTCTGCACAATTTGTAGCATAAGCTGATAGCGTCGATATCATGGCATGTTCAATTTCAGATATCAAAGGAGCATTTCTGAGCCTAGATCTGAAGCACGCTGAATTGGCCTACGAGTCAATGAAACGAAAACTGTATTTATGATTCAAACGAGGAAGAAACCTCCAATCTGGCAAAACCTGACCGTTGGAGACTATAGCCTTGAAAGTGTCAATAACTTTCTTTATCTTTCAGCCAACCTGAATAGAAGAGGTATTAAAAAGGATGTCCTATAAATACTGCAATGATGACTATTACTCCGTTCTCCCCATTTTAAGGTCCAGAGTTGTTCACAGGCTCCATATTTGCAAATCGTCAGTCAAACCTGTGCTGTTATATGGAAGTGAAGTATGGACCCTGATAAGCGAATCTGAAAAAACACTAGACGTATTTGAACGGAAAATCTACGAACAGAATCGAGGCTACGTTACAATGATGAGTTCCATGAATTATTTGATGAATCACATATATCTGTCTGTGTAGAGTTACGCAAAGTGCAATGGACCGGCCATATAGAAAGAATGAAAGAAAATCGGCTACCCAAAAGAACAGTGTAGTGAGAAGTACAATCCAAATATTCAGTAGAAAGACCGAGGACTCGATGGAAAGACATAATAGAAGCTGGCAGCTAATCCTTGCTGGGAGCGATCGCCTGGTGGACGAGGTTACGAAACCGTGATCATTGGAGGAGATTAATCCTGGAGGTCAAAGCCCGCTTTTCGGCTGTCACAGCATAGATGATTACGAAACCTTTACCCATTTGTGGCTATCATCATAAAACTGACAAACTACAAACCAGCCATATCACATATATACGAGGCCTGTCCAAAAAGTAGCTCCTCGATCTGTATTCATATCCCCAAGCACAAACGTTAGATCGACATCTGTAAGCCAATACAACAACTAGTAATACCTGGATGCCGCAGTTTCTAATGAGATAGTTTGATTCGCATGCAGTGTATATCTACTCGCAGAGTATTTTTTCTTCCATCGTATTTACCCACGGCTAAGCAGCGAAAACATTTGCTTCGGTATAGCAAAGAGCAACTTAAATACGCTCATTTTTTGCTGTCTCCAATGCCATCTTTTAGCTATTTTCAAGATTGGAATGCCACAAGCCACTGGTTGGACAATACATCGAGATAATGTGAACTAATACAAAGAGTGCGCTAAAAACCATTAAGTTCCAGAACTGTTCAGGATAAGGAAACACTAATGGCAATATTTGCTCATAAATTAACACCAGCACGGGAGTTTAAAAACAGGTCAGATGATTTTTGGGCAGATTTTTTTTGAGTGCTGGGTGGCTAAGGCACCTAAAATGTTGATGAAGGGACTGATTGAAGGCAGCCGGCCACGAGAAAGCCATAAGGAAAGAAATATAAAAGATGGGAGGATTCAATTCACGCAAACAGCAAATCATCGGATAATACCAAGATGGCTTTAAAACAGGACGATCGACACATCAGCTAAACAAATCTTAAAAAGCTGATGAGAGTATAATATCTATGTATACCAACTCTTAGTATATTTTCTACCGACGTTTGACGCTATAAATTGAAACATCCTCTTTCAACTAGAAATTCCATAGAAACTGACTTACTTGAAAAAGACCATACTGGACAAAACTAAGTGCCATTTTAAAATTCAGAAAGAGCTCACCAAAGTGCTCTGCTCAGAGAAAGGGTTGACAGAGAGCCAGATTGGTGCCCCGATTTTTGGGTATTGAGGAAACTGTACCATGATAAGTTAATGGAAATATGATCAATTTGGCTGAAACTCATGGCACGAAGAGGTGCGACAGTGTGCAGAAAGAAATATAACAGTTGCTTACTCTATGAAGTTCCATTATCAAAGAATTTACAAGAACTTGCAATATGTGAGGCTAGATAAAGTAATTGTGAAGTAATAATGCTCATAAAATCTTTTGATTTTATGGTTTTTGAATTGATTTTCTAACTAATCTTGTTGAATTTCGTCCTAGACCTATAAAAGTAAAGATTTGCGGAAAAATCTAAAAGTCACCAACCCATCAAAATAACCGAAGCTCCTCAGCTATACTACTCGTACATTTAATACCCAAATCCGTAAAATAACTATAAGTGATGAGACCCAAATGCCTCACGATTGAATCATCTAGCAATTTTAGACCAGTTTTCATGTCTACTAGGTATAGTACGATTTGGTTTTTTTTGTTGTCGAATAATAATTCCTGATCAGCAAGCCATCACAACAACTAAAGCCTTTGATTGTGGAGACATATACGAAGATAATTTAATAATTCAAGTTTACGCGAGAGTACTGGTAAGTTTATGAAATTTTATCCACACGTTTTCTTTGTGTTTCTGCAGAATTTCTCTAAGATGTCGTATTAAGTGGTTGGTACTTCAAGGAGTGGTGATTAAGATGAGATCAAATAAATTGAAAACTACATATAATTTGAATAAGACTCGAACTTTTGCCATGACGTTGGCTGAGAACATGATTGCTGAATACACACGAGATCTATTGTCAGCCCGGTGAAAGCTTTGCTTGCAATACTGACTTTCTTATAATACTTCAGCGGAAAAGCGTGGTTTTCTTTAGTACATACTTATCTTTAATTAAAAAAACAGTAACAGCCAGAGGGAAGCATAACTTTATTAAGCTCGAGTTTTAGCTGTGTAAAAGCTTGAATGCATAATGGGATGGAGGCAAGTTATAAAACAAGTCCCGTACACAAAAGTATGCTTCTGTTAGAAGGGTTTTTTTACAGAACCTAAGATATGCAGACACTGCCAATGGAGCAACTCGAGAATCGTTTCAATGAGATGTACATGTCGAAAAAAATGTTACTCATTTTATCTAAAAATTTTAAAATGTTCAACTTCAACTACTTAAATATCGAGTTTCACATAATTTAAGGGTATCCGTACGATCGTATTGAGCAAAATATGAAACAAGGAAACTCTACTATAAACAGTAGAGTGAATTTCGACTTCGAAGATTTTTTTTTTACTCATAATGACCTACCTCCATGACTTTATCAGATTTCTCGGATAAAAGGTGTCCTATCGCGAAGGAGGGCAAACCAATTTTTGGTGCATTTCCCTTCCCCCTGCAACCTGCGAAGTTGGTAACACTATTTAAAAGCCTGTTTTGGAAACCTCTTGTCAAGGCTTTTCATTTGACACCACAAAAAACGTTAGGATAAAGTTTCTTTAGGTAGATTTCAGGAAAAAAAATACACCGTTTGGTTTATTTGATATTAAGTGCTTAATCTTGGACACTTAAAATTAGCTATAGAATATGTATTGATTTAGGAAAATTTTATTGAAAAATATTTTTCAATACAATAAAATCATTTTGAACTAATATATATTAGTATTAGTGAAAAAAACTATTTTAATTCTATGCAAGATAAACAGCAAGTAAAACGATGTTCTTCATATACCTCTTTTGACATTTTGGGCAGCAGTAGTGTTATTTCTAGTCTTTGTGAGATGCACAAATAGCATCTTTTATTTTCGTCTAATTCATCGATTACTAGCTTAGGATCATTTGTTGCATTCAAAGACAATATCTCTTTCAAGCCATGACCCAAAAAATTGTTTAATCCAGGCTTATTTATGCTGTCTTCTAAATGCCACCTGATAAGAGAAAAAGCCAGTTCTTTCAGAAAGCCTCGCGGCTTTCGCTTCTCATTTTCAGGCATATAATTATATAGGATACACAAATTTACACTGGCTTGATCTAACATCCCTAAAAAAAAGCACATTGGCTAGCAGCTGCAGAGGACTAATTTCCACAAAATTGGTCAAATGCGTCTGTACTGCTTTTATGTTTACTGTAAAAGGCAATCATTTCCTGCTTTTCAGTCTTTTCACAAATTTTTCCGCTTTTGTGCAGTGAAGATAATAATTATGACCTTATTTGTCTTTGGGGAATATGACAGTAGAATATTTTGGCGGTCGTAATTAGATTTCGCACTACGTACCGCCATTTTCTTTTTTTTGACTCTGGAATTTGACGCTTGTTTTTTTCTTAGCATACCTACCATTGATAAATTGAACTCGTGCTTCATTTTATTACAAAGCGTCACTGAACTAAACCAATTGTCGCATGTAATATTTCTATGCGTTGGGCCTCGAGCATACTTGACGTCCGTACATACCGGGGAGCCAATTGTAACTCAGATCGTTACTTGATCAAATTAACCTCTCGATGTCATATATCAAAGGCATATTCAGCGAAGACCAGCCCGCTACAAAAATTTGACATCGAACCCAAACGGCGTCTGTGGCCGAAAATTTCTTATAATGAATATTTCCAAAAAGAAATTAAAAATGTTCTCTTCTGTGTATACAAGTCTAGTAGCTTGTATTTTGTTGTTATTCCTATAATTTTTAGTATTTTTTCTGTTTTCTTTTTCATTTTTTTCCTTTTTTTCGACGTCGGCAATATTTAGACGTAGCGTATTTATTATATGCATATTTATCTATTTATATACTTTTTTAATTATAATTAACAATTTTAGTAATATTTCGTCCATCTTGAGTCAGATAGTACTTAAATAAATTCTGGAGGAAATTCATTAAAATATATACACCTTAAAATGTGTAGTAAAATGCAATTGCAATTGAAAACTATTCAAAAATTAGCTAGTTTTCGCACTTATACAACTGATTAGGCTTTTCTAAACTTTAAAATCTAGAAAACGCTTATCCATACATAATTCACGATACGTTTCAGTTAACGCTATCTTGTGCACTCTCACTATTTGTTTCACTTAGCCGTACTTAACTTAAATTTATTTCAATGGAAGAAAAAAATAACAAGTTGGGTAAACAGACCTACGCTCATGTCAGAAGGGTTTTGTATTCAATTTACAAAATGCAGTCACCAGATCGAGTCAAATCAAGAAACATGTCAAAGACGATTTTATTTTGGAAAATATGAATTCCCAAGATCATACTATTATTAACAAAGTTGAACAAATTTCGACCTCTGAGGTTTTTGGTATTGTTATACTCATAAATATCTCCCTTGATTATTATTTCAGATGTCCATCCGCGACGGAGGAAACACATTTTTCATGTATTTCCCTCCATGCCCCCACTGTAGCAAAAACTGACAGTTTAACAACTGTTTTGAAAAGCTCCCATGAAAACTTTCAATTCATACTCATACTGGCTACGTTTGATGATTTTTTTTTTCAGGGGCCACTTTCCTGTACTGTTATCATCGCTTAATGGCCAATTTTTTCGAATCCTAGAATGGTTACAAAACCCTTTTGCTAGGAGCTCTCTCCCACCTCCTTGACTCACTTATCAGCATTAATTGTAGGTACTCATCTTCAGTCATTCATTAAATTGAATCAAGTATTCAAAGCATGCACCTTAAACGTTGAAGTTGGGAAAAAATAACTCAAAATTATTCAATCTTCGCATTTAAAACAGCCACTATTTTGTTTTGCGATTACTGATATCACTGAACCGATTCTCAAAGATATACATGACACCTATCATTCCTGAAATTTTCATGCAAATCCTAGCAAAATAGGAGTGTCTGAGTCGGTAAAAAGCGCATGTTGTTCCATAGCCATATGTTGCCATAGTAATAAATGCAGCGCATATTGTTCCATAGTAACACAGGAAAATTCAAACCGCTATAACTTCGCTAAATATGATGCAATCTTTATGAAACTTTCAGGATAGATCAATCTTACAAACAGACATCAGTATACTGAATTTCAAGGGTACCGTTAAGATTTTATTCAAGAAAACATAAAATCGATAAATCATACTATTACTAACAAAGTTGAGCGAATTGCGACTTCTCACGTATTTGTTGTTGTTGTACTCATCAAGGCCTACATTCCTGATTTTTTTCAGCTTTTTCGGATCACAGGTGTCCAATCGCGAGGGGGGGGACACACATTTTTCGTGTATTTCCCCTCCCTGTGCGCCCCTCGAAGCAAATTTCGCCAAACTAATACCTGTTTTGAAAAGTTCTCATCAAGACCTTTCATTTGATACCCATATTGGCTACCTTCAATGAAATTTTTTTTTCGGGGGGTCACTCTCCTATATGGGGAGACCCCCCTTAAATACCTTATAAAATTTTTTTGTAGTTGAACTTTGAAGAGATCACCACTTTACACTAGATGTTTCTAGCTTATGTAGTTTCCGAGAAAAACTGCTGTGACACACGGACGGACAGACGGACGGACAGACTGACAGACGGATAGACTGATCGCGAAACTAGTAGGGTTTTGTAAAATTATTTTACAAAACCCTAACAACGCTTCTAAAATAATAATTACATATTCAGATAAAGCCATATGTGCCATACTTTACAAGAACGCGAAATAAACATTATTTCCTTACTAAAGAACTTTGTGTTTCAACCCTTATATATTCTAACGGTTTGATTTCAATATTTAGACAAAGAAAACTTTTTTATTTTTTTCCTGTAACCGTGATTTATTTAATCTATTCTACAGACACGTGTTTCTTCCGTAACATTTGGACTTCTTTAGTGTACTAGATTGAAGAAGTCCGGGTCTTACGGACGAAACACGTGTCTGTAGAATAGATTAAATAAATCACGGTTACAGGAAAAAAATAAAAAAGTTTTCTTTGTTTAAATATTATTTCCTTATTGTTTTACTGCATAACGTTGCATTCTCTACTTCCATTTCAATTATAAAGTAATATTTCTAGCTTCTGCCCAAACAGCTTAATCAATAATTGAAATGAAAACAAGTTGGGTAAACAGATCTACGCTCATGTCAGAAAGAGTTTGTATCCAATCTCTCAGAAATATAGTCACCAGCCACGAATAAAGTCAAGAAATATGTCAAACATATGTGCACGTTCACTCAGTGGTGGTACTGATTTAATCAGATCATATCATAGCTGAGCAGGCACAAGGGAGCATGGTACTGACCAAACCAACTTCCGAAAAAATCAATACGGTCATGAAAATGAGATACTCTAACTATCTCTAAGCGAAGGCCAGAGAGGGGCTGTAGTGTTACAAAGATGTGCACGTTTAAAAGAAAATCCATTGTTTTTCTATTTTCAACGATCGCCATTTTGTTACAAACCAACAAAAAGCTCTCAAATCATGGATTCCCAAAAATATTAATGTTATTGACCTGTTATTTCAAGAAGATCAAATCAAAACTGCAGTGACTGATGCGATGGAAACTCCATAAAATACCAAAATCATGTGTTATTGTTGTTGTAATTTGAGAAATTTCAAATGGCTATAACTTCCGTGTATATCATTCGATTTTCATCAAACTTTCAAAGTTTAAGGACCGTTTGTAGGACTACTTAAACATCGTTCAGTTTAAGGGTACCTATACGATTTTATTGTGGAAAATGTGAAATTCGAATATCATAGTATCATTAACAAAGTTGAGCGAATTTTGACTTCTAAGGTATTTGTTGTTGTTGTACTCATAAGCACCTACCTCCAGAATCGCAAGGGGGGACCAAATTTTCATGTATTTCCCCTCCCTGTGCGCCCCTTGAAGCAAAAAGTGTCGAATTAAGCCCTGTTTTGAAAAGTTCTAATCAAGACCTTTCATTTGACACTCATATCGCCTACCTTTGATTAAATTTTTTTTTCGGGGGCCACTCCCCTATATTTGGAGACCTCCCTTAAATAGCTTATACAATTTTTTTGTAGTTGAACTCTGAAGAGAGCACCACCTATACCAGCATACAAAATTTGATGTTTCTAGCTTTGGTAGTTTGCGAGAAAAAGTGCTGTGACCCACGGACGGACGGCCGGACAGACAGACAGGACGCGATTTTAGTAGGGTTTTGTAAAATTTTTTACAAAACCTTAAAAGAATTATATGTTTACGTTAAAAAGAAACGGAAAAGGCCTTCGACACTGTAACATCCCACACATTCTGCGCCAGCATGCAAAACGATGTTAATGAGAAAGAGAGAAGATAAAATCGAATCAGCTTATCATGCCGCATTAAAACGCTGTATAAAGCAATCTTTAAGTTTTGCTGGTTATGTTTAGCAAAAATCGTTGGATCGAAAGCTTAACTCATGTGTTTGTGAAAATAATCTTCCGAATGAGACTAGAAGGATTTTGAATAAAATTTTGTTGTTGGAACATTTAAAAAATTTTCAATTTGCACTAAATAATTCTGCACAATATGTTTTCTTCTTGAATAGGGTAATTGTTTGATTTTGCTCCCAATATTCCCTTTTCTTTTTCCATGCTCTTCCCCTATTACTTCAACTTTCCCCCTTTACTTTCACTTTCCTGTATTCGACAGCCAAAATCACTTGCACCAATAAACATTTCTATTATTTCTTAAACAAATTAAAATAATTGACTAACCGTCTCTATCTTTGCTTCTGAACTTCTACTTGCTGCTGCATTTTTCCATGTTGACACCCTTGCAATATCCTCCGCGTCTTCTCGCAAATCAACTATCCATAATCTCATTGAGAATCTCGGAAACTAGTCTTCGTCATCATCCTATTGAAAACAATCCAGATCCAGCACATTCTTTGGTAGAGGGCTCATTGCATAATCCACGCAATTCATGCGCTTGTTTTGCTCGTTGATGGTTTGGTCAGTGGCCTCAAAAATACCAAAAATATTCCCAAAATGTGGATGCACAAATGCCGACCTGAGAGAATTTAAAGATGTGCAAATTCAGGTTGAGCCTTTATCAACTTTTAATTTCACATACGCCTACCTTCATTGAACAGCATTTGAATAACGCCTTGAACCCGTCCCGCAATTCTATTTTATTGGATATAACACTGTACTATGCTTTGTCATGTATTTAAATAAGTAAAGTTTTGTCGCGAAAATTTCGGACAATTGTTTCAAGTATTTCACACATTGCGACACTAAGCAAACATGCGACCACCATTTTTCCTTCTCGCCGACGTCCAGGTGCAGTCGCCGCGAGCTGTCAGCTTTTGTTTTTAATTGTCTCACCACGCGTCGACGTCAGTGGCATTCGGTAGCTGAGATTTGTTTGTTTTCGTTTAGTTCTCTCAAAACCTGTCGACGTCTGTGGCGTAGGGTGAAGAGATCTGTCAGACAACCTTATCAGCTGGTTGGGACACTTAAATTTAGGGGTTTCAGATCTCGGCGGATCCGCGGGATCGAGGTTATCAGAAAACAACAAAGGATCTTCCGAGAAGGGAGACTCCCTTTGGAACGCCCATTATGGAAATTCAAGATGGCTGGCAGATGGCTGAAGAAAGGCCTTCCTATTGAAATGGCGAGTTTTGCGTTGCATTTCAAGTAAAAAGAAAGAAAACTCAAGATAAATTCAAGCCATTAAAAAAGAACTTGAAAATTAGAAAAGAAGAGTAAAGGAAAGTTCAAGATAAAAGAAGGAACTCGAAAAAAAGAGCAAGAGAGGAAAAGTACAGTTATCTTTTCAACATCC
The DNA here is from genome assembly GCA_963969285.1 of Odontomyia ornata. Taxonomy (NCBI): domain Eukaryota; kingdom Metazoa; phylum Arthropoda; class Insecta; order Diptera; family Stratiomyidae; genus Odontomyia; species Odontomyia ornata. The sequence goes on from OZ017739.1 coordinate 70,586,031, forward strand.
GATCAAATGTTGGAAAGATTAAGTCAAGACCATCACATTTAAAAGCTCTTAGCAGCTCATTTTTTAAATAGTTTGTAGAAAATAAGCTTAAGTTGGTTAAAGTGGCTTGAGCGCCCAACATTATTAATATCAATAAAAATGATAAAAGTAAAGAAATCGGCGATTGTAGTGGTACATTTTCTTCCCTTAGCGATTTGATAGGCCAGGATTTGATTAATTTTAAATTAGCTCAAATTGAAGGAGGCATTCAATGGAACAAAGATACTGAATGCAATGCTTCCCCGAGGCCAGGGTTTAATTTGAATTGTAGCCCCATGGATGCAGACGAAAACTGGCTTTATATATAAAACTTTTAAAAACTATTGCAAGGTCATTTCAATTATGTGGTTATAATTTCTGCACAAATAGCTTCTACTGATGGTAGAACTCATAAAGTAGACATGAAATTGCTTTGCTCTCTTTTTCAAAGTACTGAAAATGAGCTGTTTACTCAAATCTAGTAGGCCAACTAAAGCTAAAAGACAGTTATTTTATATGGGAAACATGCAGGATTGGTCAAAATTCACCAAGCATTTCCATCTCATAGCAACTTGCTTATGTGAAATCAAATTCAATTTACTTTGATAAATCCTAATTCGAAGTTCATCAAAATTTGTCCAAGTCATCACAACCAACACCCATAACATCACATATCAAAGACCCAAAACTCAAATTTCATAGAGACGTTGAAAGGCTTTTAGTTATGCAGATTTTGAAGATTCTATTACTTGAACATTGCGGAGACACATGTGTGCATATTCATCGCCAAACTCCCTTTTCAAATCACATTCATCCATAGAAATGCCAAGCGCCACTTTACATTCTGTTGCCACCCTTCTCAGATTTAATGCGCAGTAGAAATCAAACAAGAACTTCGCAATCTGGCCAGGACTGGAAGGCACGAGTATTCTAAACGATGACAGGACACTAACGGTATGAAAGCTGTGGAAAGGGTGTGAGGGTGGCGTCCTGGTGAATTGAGTTTCAGGGTAAGGACCATTTAAAATGGTGGTCTGGTCTGATAAGAGAGTTTACGAGCTCAAAAGTGTGTGTTTGCGCGCTACAGTTTCCACTGTTCCCTGCATAATGCAACCGTTTGTGATCAGATTCGATTTGGACTGCCAAGCCCCAGTCTGCAAGTGTGATGTCCTGTTTGAAGCGGAAGATTGTGTTCAATCGTCTTCAATTAACTTTCTTCGCTTGAGTAAGAGGCTTGAAAAAGTTTTTCGTTTTGGCTACGGTACGATATCGTCAGGTTCAGGTTCTCGTAAACTTTCTAGGTCTCTGTTCATCGTTGATGTGATTTTTCGAAAATGTATGTCCTCATGCTCGGTTCTATTATCACCACATCCTCCGCAGATCCAACCATATATCGTTGAAAGTTTCGTGACATTGTGCATTTTGTGTTGAAGTTAGGCCAATAATGTGTGATAAAGCAAAGCGATAATTGTGCACGATATGTTCACACTTCATTGCTCCATATCAAAGACCCATGTACGTACGAGTGAGACATGTTGATTAACGATTCATTTATTATTTACAGATGCTGATGATACAGTCTGGATTGTTTTCGCATCGTGCCAAAGTGAAGGTGAACCCATGGGAATAAGGAACGACATGCGATAAGACACATATTGTTGTACTCGTATATATCCTCGTATTCAGATCAAGCGCTCCCGTGACCTACCCTGTAGTTCCGGGCTTTTGTTTACTTTCGAAAATTGAAAAAGTCTTTGATTATCAGAAGCTCGTCTCTACAGGTATCTCACAGGGTAGAAGTAATCAGCAGCTGAATTTCATCAATATTCAAGGTGCGATGTGTATTGTAATTTATCAATGTGGTAAGATACACGTGATTTTTTGGTAGCAAGTTATACCAGTGCAAAGAACCTTATCAAAAGATTTTTAAATGGAATCAAGTTTTATTATTTGAAAATCATTTTTAAGAAGTTGAATTTTCCGTGTAACAAATGTGAATTGCACGAATAAACAGTTCTTTAGGCTGTAAAGAAAATTCTACATTTTTTTTTTGTGTTATCAAATTTACTTATTTCCGTTTATATATAGGAGAAAACATTTATGATACATGTTATGTAATTATTGATAAGATCAAATCTGAAGTGGAAATAGTTCAAATAACATACAAATAAAGCATGAAAACTTATGCCGAAAAATTCATTCATTAATATAAAAAATATATGTATTTTCCCAAATTATACATAAAAAACCAGTTGATACCTAATTGGAAAATATATATTTGCGGAAATCGTACGAGGATTCATTGTTAAGACCAACATTATACGTATTTTCTTACTTCGTTGCAATAAACGCCAACTGATTCAAGTTAAATTTACTCCGCTGTAATACACGTGAATTTTTTAGATACATTCATTATTCTCTTCGGGAAAACCAACATCCTACCCAAGACGAGCGCGTATATCCTTGCATGTAGTAGGAAATATCAATAAACACAATGCTTCTAGTATTGTAGCTTTATTTTTAGACGGAATATACTTGAAAGTTCTGCGTATTCCCAAAGCTGATTTCCACTTAAGGTTTAATGATATTAGTATATTTTATTGCATGACTCTTTCGAGTGTTAATGTAATGTTGCTGAACGAAAAATACATCTCATCAATCATAGAAAATTGAGCAGTTGCTAAGTTTATATCGTAATATAATCTGTTGAAACGGTGTATTTAGAATCATTCCTTCAGCAAACAATTGAAAAATAATTTTGCAATTCAAAATATATTATTATGAAATTTGTATGTTGAATTTTTAATAGAAAATATGTCGGATTCTCTTGTTTAACCCGCTTTCAGAGTTTTGGTTCTCTCAAACTTTTCAAAATTTATCGTCGTTAAGCGTTTAAGCTGTTTTAAAATAAATATTTAATTTTTTAAGTCTTTGACAAACATTTTTTTTTACAAAGATCTAGTTTCGCAACCCGTCTGTCCGCACGGCATAGCAAGTTCAGAAATTATAGATGCTAGAAAGCTCAAACTTTATGAAAATGTCAGAAGTGGGGGGTCTCTCAAAAGTTTAGCTCTTATCAAATATTTCAAAAATTTTTTAGGGGGGTCCCTCTTACAACAAAAAGACCCTTAACATTTTTTTTTAAATCAAAGGGAGTCAAGAGGGATATCAAATGAGAGGTCTTGATGAGAACTTTTAGAATCTGGACCTAAAAAGCAATTTTAAGCTTCGAAGGATTCAGTGGGAGGCAAATGTACCAAAACTCTGCATGAATTTGAACGATTTCTCCCCCAAGTACTCGATGAATAGTCCAGTTACCGATTCACGCTGTTTGAAAACTTGTCTCGAACCCTAGGGTGGTTACAAAGACTTCCGGTAGGAATACTCTCCTACTCACTCAACTTGTTTTATCTTAAAAAGCCGTCGGGCCTTGCTTGTTTAAGCGAGCAGACGTGTTTTGACTCAAAGTAGCTTAACACGTCTGCTCACTCAAAAAAGTAAGGCTCAAAGGCTTGTCAAGAAAATAAAGAATTAGTTGCGGATATCAAATATTTGAATGGGTGAAATAAAAGTCTCAACATAAAAAGTTAAAATCGGTTTGCTTAGAGTGCAATGTCGGAGCATCCTAAAATAAAGCCAAAGATCGCACATATCTTCAAAAGTGGGAAGCCTACTGGAAAACGAGAATTCGGATTGGCCTTTATTGTGGAACGGAAGTTCAAATCGCACGTTATTGATTTCAAGGCAATAAATGGACGGTTGTGTGCGATCCGTATAAAAGCGAAATTCTTCAAAACCTTTGCTTATTAATGTTCACGCGTCAATCGAAGAAAAGGACGAAGAAACGAAGGAGACGTTATACAATCACCTGGAAAGACTAGTTGACTCATTGTCTACAAACGACACAAAGATAACTCTGGGTGATTTTGACGCTAAGGTTAGCAATGAGATATCTCATTGGGGTACGATTAAACAAATGACAACAGCCAGCACCTGGTCGACTTTACTTGTAGCAGAAATCTAGTCATACGTTCGACCTGCTTTCCATATCGACGGATTCATAAAATGACCTGGGTATCACCAGATGGCAACATACAAAACTAGATCGATCATGTTCTGATCCAACAACGTTGGGCCTCGAGCATACTTGATGTCCGTATATACCAAGGAGCCAATCATAACTCAGATCATTACTTGATCAAATTAACCTATCGATGTCTTATGTCGAAGGCATTTTCGGTGAAGACCAGCCCGCTCCAAAATTTTAAATTGAAAAGCTCCAAACGGCGTCCGTGGGCAAAAATTTCACGGAGACCTTCGACAACCAGCTGACTCCCATCTTACCAAACGCATCGCTAAAGACAAGCAACAAGCTCTGAATGGAAGTGAAAGCGGCTTTTAAGACCGTGGCAGAACAAACAATTGGACATCAAAAAAGAAAAGAATGATTGTTTTTATGATGAGTACCAGAATGCGTTAGATGGAAAGATTCAGCGTACAAAGATTACGTTGACAGGAAAACCAGGACAAAGAGAGAACACTATGAAAATCTCAGAAGAATAGTGAATAAGATAATTGGAATTAAGAAAAGAGAATACTATGACGACCAATTGAGACGAATAGATGTAAGTTTAGCGAGCAATAACACAAGACAAACATTCAAAGTAGTGAAAAGCCTGAAACGTGGTTATCAGCTCAAAACCAGGCTCTGTCGTGCTGACATCAGCAATATCATCGCTGATGAAACCAAGATTGAGGAAAGATCGGCATCATATCTCAAGAACCTCCTTAATCCTCCCAACAGATCCAGAGCATCGTAGTGTATAGACGTTTGCGGAGAGCCTCCATTGGCCCCACCAACCGTGGATGAAATTTGTTTCATCATCAAAGCCCAAAAGAATAATAAAGCGCAATTTCAGTGGAGCTCATCAAATATGGAGGTAGCAGTGGTCATGAAGCTATTCACAAAGTCATCCAGCACCCTCTGCAACAAGAACATATGCTGAAAAAGGGGAGCCAATCAATTATATTCCCTATACACAAAAAAGGTAACAAGTTACAGTGCGAAAATTATAGAGGCATATCATTACTTTGTACGGCGTACGAAATATTTTCAAAAATCTTCGAAAACAAAATCGCATCATACGCCAACAGTATTCTGGGGGAGATCGACAATAGACCAATTGTTCACAGTCAAGCAGGTACTTGGATAATGCTAGGAGTTCAACATAGACGTGCTTCAAATTTTCGTTGAGTTTAAGCAAGCATACGACAGTATTGATCGTAACGTACTTTACCAAATATTGCTTTGCTTTGGCATCCCAGCCAAATAAGTCCGTCTTACCAAAATGACAATGACGTCGACGACCTCCCAAGTCCGCACAATAACCAACTCGCCGATGCATTTGACACAAATATCGGACTAAAACAGGGAGATGGGCTGGCCCCATTGCTATTCAATTTGGCTCTGGAGTACGTCATAAGAAAGCTACCTGTCGAAACACGAGGTACATTACCATACAAGTCGAGCCAAGTGGTAGTCTATGCGGATGACATCAACATTTTGTCACGATCACTTACAACTGCCTAAGAACTCTTCCTGAAGCTTGACAGCGAAGCAAAACTAGTAGGGCTACAAACCAATGAAAATAAAACAAAGCTCATGACGCAGTCGAGGAAAAATACCTCAAATACGCAAAATATCGCAATCGGTGAATACAGTATCGAAAATGCGGGCGAATATGTGTATTCAGGTGCCAAATTGACAAGAACCTCTAATGAAAGCCATGAAATACGCCGAAGAATATAGCTCGCAAATAAAATATTTTATGCAGTATTCACGATCTTGAAGACCAGCTGCATTGACAGGAAAACAAACCTACAAGTATACAAATCTGCGATGCTATGCTATGGGTGTGAAACATGGACCCTAACCCAAGCATCCGCAAACATATTGAACGCCTTTGAGTGACGGGTCCTGAGGCGAATAATCGGAGCGAAGCTAGACGGGGATCAATGGTGAACTCGATACAACCATGAGCTGTATGAAATTTTTGACAAACCGGGGGTCTCAACGATTGTAAGACTGCGGAAGCTGCAATGGGCTTGCCACATGAATCGTATGGACGAACAATGGATACCCAAAAATTATTCGTTGGGAGAACTGAAGGCCGGAGACCAGTGGGGAAACCGAGGAAGCGATGGTTTGACTCGGTCGATGACAGTTCATTGCTACTCGGATTTCGATATTGGAGAACGCGGTCAATGGACCATGATAGTTGGAGGCGCTATTTGCAGGAAGCAAAGGGCCGAAGGCTGTAGTGCTTAAAAAGAAGAAGAAGAATAACTAGAGAAAAATATAATGCCAACTTAGTATGGATGTGATCACTATGTTAAACATGACTACATGTGTCAGCTGCTGAGCTCAAAGTGCCGTGCATTGTCAGTTGAAGCGTGAAGTGTCAACAGTCTGCCATATGTGGATATACTATATATAGCAGACTGTCGTGTCTGTCATTGCTCTGCAACATAAATCGTCTTGTAACACAAGGCTATCTTGATGGGGATTAATACCTCTTAGGAGGTTGAACTCATGAGCATACATGACAATAACAAAACTCCACTGTTTTCCAAGTACCCGAGTAGAAATCAATTCACGCATGCCTAAACAGGCATCATTGCCTAAATGAGGCATGCCTTACGTGAACTAATTAGGCATACTTAGCTTAAGCAATTTCAGAAATTTCATATTCGTATAATGTGGATAGTGCAAAAAATATTCAAATGAAAAAAAAAATTCACGATTTGTTAGTTGTGGCATGCCTGATATGGGCTTGATGCGGTCAAAATGCAGCATGCCTAATTTGAGCCTAATAGGGGCTTAATTGGACATACTAAAAACCGTTTTGTTTCAATTTTTTTTACCAAAAACACATTAGGTCTTAATGGGGAACGTACAGCATCACCTTACCAATTCCGAAATAGAAAATTCTTAGGCACTGATGGAGCTTTCCGCATTAGGGTCCGATCGGGTTTCCTAAGCACCTCCAAAAGAGAAAAATTTTTGTTGTGAAAAATCTAAGTAATACTAAAATTTGTTGGTGTGAACTTCCCATTCTACAAGTACTCGTTAAAAACGATTTTTTTAGTTTTACGATAGGTTTGCGATAGTTTTACTGTAGTTTTACGTTAATTGAACGATTGTTTTAGGAAGATTTTACAAAAGTTTTACTATAGTTTCACAAATGTTTACGAAACAGTATGATAATGTATCTTTAGACAATTAATCTATTGAAATTCTTTAGTGTATCTCAAAGATGAATCGTGACGAAAACCTGCTTTGTACGCTCCTAAAAACAGATGCGTTTTCGATTAATTAACAAAAACTACGGTTTTTTGGGCTACCATTTTCTTCACTTTGCAGAAAAGTTCTAATTTAGAAACTGATGGGGCTTGCTTTAAAAGTTCCTAATTTAGGAACTGTTGGGACTTACCTAAATAGTTCTGAATTTAGGCACAGATGGGACTTGCCTAAGGCATTTCTAAACAGAAAAGTTTTTTTATTATAAACAAAATTAACTTCTAGATAAAAATTAAAAAATTACCATTTTTTCAGTTCCAAATTCAGGCGCTGATAGAGCTTGGCTAAGCAGTTTCTAAATAAGGCAGTAATGGGGCTAGCTTAAATAGTTCCAAATTTAGGCACTGATGTGGCAAACTGAAAAATTCTTGAACAGAAAGGTGCTTGTTGTGTAAAATTGAAACAAAGTAAAGTTTCTCGGTAATACGTTACAATAATATGTGAAAAACAACAATGTGTAGTTTTAATTAGTCGTAAGTTCAGATGTGATCAGGGTTTTTCTCAAGTTAATACAACATTGCACTGCATATAATCTGCGATAGAGCCTTGTTGTTGGGCTTATATGTGTAAGTTTGCCGAGAATACAAAAATTGGTAAGTTTTTTTGGGAAGTGAAGAAAATGGCAAGTATTACATGCTTGCAAATTTTTAGCTTTTGTTTCGATTTTTCCAAAAAACATTATTCCAACTAACTACTTCAACGAACTAAACAACATTTACAGAATAGCTAGTAATAATGGATACAAGCAACACTACATTGATATTGATTTTAGATATTCCACAGTATAAAATAATCATTGCGTAGTAAGTAAATTTTCGTTGAATACAATAGCCAAATCACCATTCTTATTCTGTGCATTGATAAGTCATCATAAACATAACGGGACACATCTGTCCCAGTGGCCTTAGGGAAAAACGTTTTATGTGGAGTTATTTATTTATTTCAAAGAGGATTTTTGTCAAAAGCACTCTTTTGTTTATACATATTCTTGCAGATTCTGGTTCGTAAGGGGCGTAAAGTATTTGAAGTTAGGGAAAAGGAAGTCCATCAGCTTTCGTTGGTAGACAATAGTAACGATGAAGACAATTTAGAGCTTGATGAAGAAGACCAAAGATTTCTAACACAGGATGATGATGAAGCCATTATTGACATCGAGATTAAACCTCATGAACCAAGAAGATTGTCACCTGAGCCTTCAACGTGCCGTGCAGAACTTGTTGCTGAAACGGTTTGCAACCAACCAACGGTTTTCAAGTGGAACGAAAGAACATACACACCGAATGTTGTTCGTGATGTGGATTATGAATTTGGAAAAGTGCTCATCTGTCAAGACATTGAAGGGGATAAGTTGACTCCTTTTGGAATCTTCTGTTCAACAATGAATTTTGACGATTTGATTCAGGACATAGTATTGGAGACAATACGTTACGCTAACCAAAACGGAAGGGCATTCACTATCGAAACCAAAGAAATGAAAGCATTTCTTGGTATGAATCTGATTGTGGGCTATCATATTGTTACATGTACAAATAATTCTGCGAGCTACTGTCGCAATTGTTTTCACAACCATCAAGAACATCAACAACTGAATTTACTCGAAATCACGAGAACCCAACAAGCATTATCAACATCTGAAAGTGAGTCACTGCCCATTCATTACCTGCTGGAATGTTCCCGCTAATTCACCAATGTACGAGAACTGAGTTGAATGATTAGAGACCCTATATAAAGGTGAGCTGAATGAATGGGGGGATCATTCATTACAACCGCGATAGAAAACTGCGATACGCAAAGTACAGGCGATATTGATTGTTTGAGTGTGAAGTGATTTTAGTAGACAATTGCGATAGAAATTTATGGACAAGTGGAAGGTAGAATTTTAATAGTGAAAATTAAAGTTGTTAAATTGTTATTGAAGTGATTGTGCATTTTTGACAAATTAAATAAACTCTTTTAATTTAATTTAAAAGACATTGCGTTTTCACTTTCCCGGAACATAAACTTATTGGCCGCGAACCAGAACACGCGACAATATCTTGCAATCATTGAGATATTACTGGTCCACAGAATCAGACATGGCGGAACCTTTCACATCCAATGTTCTGCCTAGGGCTCGATTCGAAGAACTACGACGAAACTTACACTTTTGCGACAATGAAGAATCAGGAGATCCAAACAGTCCTAATTACGATAGGGCATGCAAAATTCGGCCAATAATAGAACACTTTAATACTTCGTTTCAAAATGCCCTCAACAATATAAAAGAGTAATCGATCGACGAACATATGATCAAATTTAAAGGCCATAACGTACTAAAACAATACATAAACAAGTTGGGTAGACAGACCTGCGCTCATGTCAGAAGGGTTTTGTACTCAACTTACAAAATGCAGCAACCAGCAACGAATGAAATCAAGAAACATGTAAAAGACGATTTTATTGGAGAAGAAGTGAAATTTGAGGATTATACTACTTTTAACAAAGTTGAACGAATTTTGACTTCTGAGGTATTTTTTATTTTTATACCCATAAATATCTCCTTTGTAAATTTTTTCAGATTTTAAAGATCACAGGTGTCCATTCGCGAGGGAGGAAACACATTTTTCATGCATTTCCCCCCTGTGCCCCCACTGAAGCAAAACTGACAGTTTAAGAACTGTTTTGAAAAGCTCTCATAGAGAACTTTCATTTGATACTCATATTGCCCACATTTGGTGAAATTTTTTTTTCAGGGGTCACTCCTCTGTACTGTAATCATCGATTCATGGCCTATTTTTTCAAATCCTAGAATGGTTACAAGGCCCTTTTGCCAGGAGCTCTCTCCTGCCTCTTTGACTTGTTTTACGTATGAGTATTAATTGTAGGTACTCATCTTCAGTCATTCATTAACTTGAATCAAGTGTTAAACGTTGAAGTAGGGGAAAAATAACTCAAAATTATTCAATCTTCGCATCAAAACTGCCACTATTTTGTTTTACGATTACTGATACCGCTAACTGAACCGATTCTCAAAGATATTCATGATATCTATCATTCCTGAAATTTTCATGCAAATCGTAGCAAGGCTGTAGTGTCTAGGTCGGTAAAAAGCGCACATTGTTCCATAGTTTCCATAGTAATACAGCGCATATTGTTCCATAGTAATACAGGAAAATTCATATCGCTATAACTTTGTTAAATATTGTACCATTCGATCTTTATGAAACTTTGAGGAAAGATCAATCTTATAAATAGTCATCTGTGTATTTTATTGAATTTAAAAGTACAATTAAGATTTTATTCAAGAAAACATAAAACCGATAAATCATACTATTACTAAGAAAGTTGAGTGAATTTCGACTTCTCATGTATTTGTTGTTGATGTACTTGTAAAGGCCTACATTCATGATTTTTTTCAGATTTTTCGGATGAAGGGTGTCCAATCGCGAGGGGGGGGGGTAAGCGAAAAGTTCGTACATTTCCCCTTCCCCTGCCCCCCTCGGTACCAATAAGGCAATTTTAAGACTTGTTTTGAAAAGGTCTCACTAAGCCCTTTCCAATGACACCCTACTCGACTACCAATGGTGAAATTTTTTTTTTTGAGGGGTCACCTCCCTATATGGGGAGCCCCCCCCTTAAACCTCTTTGAAAAATTGTTTGTACCATGCACTTTCAAGAAGTCACCACTTCTGACCTTTTTACAAAGTTTCATGTCTGTAGCCTCTATAGTTTCGGAGAAAAAGTGCTGTGACATACAGATGGACAGACGGACGGACGGACGGACAGATGGACACAGGTCGAGATTGCAATAGGGTTTTGTATTTTAGTGCAAAACCCTTAAAACAAGCCTGTCACGTGGGGCCTCAAGTTATGGTGCAGATGTGACGCAGCAACAGGTTACCTGTTTGAATTTGATTTATATTCTTGTACAGGTAAACCAAAGTGCGGATCTGAGTATGGGTTAGGTGAAGCAGTAGTATTGCAGCTTTCAAAAAAGCTGAAAAGCGTCGGCTGGGAAATTTACTTTCATAACTTCTTTAACTCCCCGTTGTTGCAATATATACTAATTGCTCAGAATACCAAAGTATGTGGAATTGTCCAAACTAACGGGGGGCACCTTCCGAAAACTGGCCCAACTGACAAACAAATGAAGCGCGGAGACATTTACGCCATAAGTTTGCGAGGCATATCATATGTGAAATGGGTGGACAATAAAGCAGTTCATTCGCTGACCAATTTCTTGTCACCTATAGAAATATATTTTGTGAAACAGCATCAAGCTGGATCAGCAAATAAAATTGGAGAAAACTACCTTAAGATTGCTTCACATTATAATAAACATATAAGTGGAGTAAACCTTATGGATCAACAGAAAACAATGGAAGGAAGTCAGTTGTCTATGTAGCTTGCAGCTCAGGCTCGTAGCTCAGAGTTTGATCAGTGGCTTTACTGTCAGGCAGCGAGGCGCTCTCATCCAAAAACGCGTGCAGTGCGCAAATCTTTAAACCTTTACCGGGCTGCACATACTATGGACAATTCAAACACTAGAAAATGATACGTGAATTGTGCCAAGTTCAAAAAAGACAATCGGACAAACAATACTTGTGTTGAATGTAATGTTCACCTTTGCTTTACTCATGAAAGAAATTGCTTCGCTGAGTATCATTCCTTACTAATGTATGTAACCATAAAACTTGTATATTTAATGAACACATGAAAATATGATGATAATTACGCATTTTTAGTTAAAACAAAACTTATCAATAAGCAAACTTTAAAAAGTAAATCTAGAATTTTTTAACAAAAATAACCCTTAGCAACCATAGGGACACATTCGTCCCCGGGTGTTCTGAGAAACCTACATCAGGTATTCGAATTTTGATTTTGAAATATTTTTTTTGTTCGCCTAATGGATGGTTCTAAATAGCTAAAACAGTTATAGAAACTTCATTTGCCTTATCATGAATGGTCATGAATGGATGAATGTGCGCCCAGGAATAAATTTTAGACGGAAATAGATTGGGGAGTTCTGTTTCTACTAAAGGATTAGGTATGCGTTCAAGAAAATTGAATACAGGTGAATCATATTTGTGAAAAACCATCTATTTTTGTGGTGATATTTTGACATAATTGTAGATCTGCCTAATTGAGGTTTCATACGGAAGACAAAGTCTTAGACTGAAATATGTCGGAATGGATATCAACAGGTAGATACTGGTGTATTGTTTTACAGCCGAGAAACTAAATTTTAATATATGTACGTTCATTTGAGCTGCTCCAACTTGCTTTCTATACTGCATTGATTTGATGCCATGAATTTCGTGAATGATAAAGGGAATTATTACACAATGTAGTAAAAGACCTAGCTTTTAATTAAATTTGAATGAAAAAATCTGCATCTAAAAATGGTAAAATATTGGGTGTGTTAATAGCCTGAATTTGACGCTAGGTATCCGTACTAACAAATATCGTGAAAGCTCGAGCTTTATATATTATTATTATTATTTTACACGATGAATAACTTCGAAAATTGGAGAAAAAGACAGCATTTGCGGGAGGTTCTGTTGGGTAATTTGTTTGCAAAGAAAACTGCTGAAGAAAGTCATCGTTTGCTTGCAGAAGTTTATGGCGACGCTGCTTTAGCGAAAACACAGAGTTTCGAATGGTTTCAACGCTTCAAAAGTGCCCATTTTGACATCAAAGACAAAGAACGCCCAGGACAGCCAAAAAAGTTTGAAGACGAAGAATTGGATACGCTACCGAATGGGGATTCGTGTCAAACGCAAGACGAACTTGCCAAATCGTTGGAAGTGACTCAGCAAGCCATTTAAAAACGTTTGAAAGCCGCCGGATACATTCAGAAGAAAGGTAATTGGCTCCCCTATGAGTTGAAGCCGAGAGACGTTGAATGGCGCTTCTGTATGTCTGAAATGCTGCTTGAGCGCCATAAAAGGAAATCATTTTTGCATCGGGCCATGACTGGGGATAAAAAATGGATCCATTATGATAATCCCAAGCGCAAAAAGTCATACGTGAAGCCCAGCCAGCCAGAATTCATAAATTGCCTGAAAGATGGGGAAATGTTGTAGCTTCTGATGGACAATAATTTGAAAAAAATATATTGAAAGATTTTTCCACAATAAAGCATCGAATTTCCCTAAAAAATTATGGTTATTAAGCTGTACACCCAATGCAAAAAAAACGAACGAAAAAACGATGCTTTAAAGTGCCTTAAAAAGGGCGGAATAGTTGTCAACGTAAAGCAGGTTTCCCATACACATATTTTAAAGTATGTGTAACATTTCCAAAAAGTATTCGCCTTGCGCTCATATCTTCAAACCAGAACGTTAGAATGACCTTTGCGGGATGCAAATGTATTCAATATTCCATCACTACCTCTCTGGATGCCGTTGTTATCGACGAATCGCAAAAATGAATGAAATAGTCAATTTTGACGTTTGCTTGTTTCCAAGATTGAAAATGCTGCTCATGGGACACTGGTTAGATGTCATCGAGATGATTTAAGCTAATATAAAAAATGCCCTTAATCTGATTCCAAAATCGGAGTTTCAAGTCTGTTTCCGAACATGGAAACACCGATGAAAGTGTGATGTTTAATCCAATGACCCGGATGTAAAACAAGAGTACCAGCGTGGTCAGATACTTTTCAGAAAGGCTTCATAATTTAATGCTCAAAAACTATGAGTAAGTACTATCCGTGGCCCTGACTCCTTTACTTCAATGACATTCGTGTCCATACTGACGAAAACTGAATGATTGATTAAGTTGTACAGATGATTGAATTCGTTAGTTATCATTAGATATCTTCCAGCTTTGACTAAAAAGTATAAAGGGCATTCAGATATAAACGAGCCCTTTGCAAAAATAAATTTGCGAGTATTTTACATTAGAACACACTTCATAGTTTAGATTCATACTTTGGGCAGGTATTAAGCCAATTGGGAACAAACTATTCAACCTGTTCATGTAAAACGCTCTCCTCCTAGTGCTTCCTTGAGAGACCTAAACATGTGAGAATCGTAAGGTGAAAAGCCTGGACAGTAAGGAAGGTGATCAAGTGTAGTCCAATGCATTTCATCCAATTTTTGGGTTGCCTCGGCTGCATTAGCGTACAAAAGCAGCACGTCTCGGCTTTTTTGACTGGTATGCAGGTTGAATCTGGCCAAGGAGTTCTTATTAGTAAGCAGCGCTTAATGTGCAATGATCATGAAGAAAATCAATGAGTAAAACTCCTTGAGAGTCTCAAAAAACTATTGACATCACCTCACCTTTTGATGGTCCTGACTCTCCCTTCTCCCCCACTCCATAGAGGCGCTTTTGACACAGGAGTGTTGGGCCTTCACTAGTGGCCATAAAAGTGTATTATTCACGACCTGTGCATACAACTGGTCCTGAATTTCGGCTGATTTAACGCATTCATTCTTTAAAAACTTTATTATGATGCGTTGCGCAACCATAGATCAACCTCTCTTTGGTTTATTGTGAGGGCAACTAAATAAAGTGCTCAGGTGGTTGAGCTGAGACTCCACTGGCCCAACTAACTCACTTGAAGACGGGCGTGGGCGCCACTCGTTCGTATCACCGAACCTCCAACGACTGTACTGAGCAAAAATATTACCTGAAAACATTTTGGTGCTCATCACCACCTAGTTGCGGAGCTCACCTTACAAAAACGCTAACATGAAGTACGAGTTAAAGACAGACAGAACTCGCAGTTTCCCACACCAACTATCCCCTGAAAACGTTTTGGTGCTCGTCGCCACCTAGCCGCGCAGGTCACCTTCCCAACACCCTACCACGCAGTTTGATGTAAAATATTACCACCGCCACACGAATCTCGCAGTTTCTCACACCGAGGCAACCAAAATCAACGCCCCCGGAAGTAAGATATTCAATAGTTGTATCCGGGTTTCATCACGATAAAAATCATTTGGTCCACGCGGAATGATCGACGACAAAGTCCTTACTTGTGGACACTAAATTAAGATTAATTCATCATCACATGTCATTCCTGTCTTGATGAAATTCCGTCAATGATTGTAGGACGACAAAAATATACGCCTTGACATGCTAGGTGTTTATTTTTTTATGTATCAGGTTCTTTGGGTTCAACATTTCTCGCTGCTGCTTTTTTTAATTTACGTTCCGTCTCGAGTTCGAGTGTTAAATTTGCTAGTGTCTTCCTTTTGTATGCGCGCCATTGCTGCTTCGAGTTCGCGGTTGACTTGTGTTTTAATTGCTGCCAATGAAGTATTAAATTCACGTATATCTTCCTTCTGTAGCAGCAGCTGTGGCTTCGTTACTCAGCTCGTTCCTCGTTGATGGCTTGTATGCATCTCTCATGGATCTGCGTTAGTGTGAAGATGTTTGCCACGATGGAGTGTTATGTTTGTGTCCTGGGCCAGAAGGTCAGTTGATACACAGCTGATGAGAATGTCGACTTAAACGACAGCCTCACAGATCCGCACTCAAAATCGTTTCCATGTAAATTTTGGCAGCACTCAGGCATAAATTTAAATTAATCGAATTATATACTGCATCAAAATTCATTGGGAGTCTATGTAACAAAGTAGAATCAACGAAAACAACACAGGCCGTACGAAAACTTCATTGGGAAATAATGTAAATGCCCGCAAAATTATCGCGAATATCACGAACACATCTTGTCGCATGGCGGGAACAACGATTCAAATTTCGGATTTCCTTCCATCGTTGCATGTTATTTTGTTTGCGATGCGATTTCGATTGCATCGAGGGATTATATATTTTGTGCTACCGCATATGTTGAATGAATGTCAAAAGTTTCCGCTCCCATGTGATCTAGTCGTAGTCCCGGGAATTTCGCGTTTCGTTTCGAGCTAGCGTTTGTCCTTAGTGCTTTCGGCGCTTGCTACTGCTCGTGTTGTCCATGATGTGGCGCATAAATCGGAAGCGACATAGGTACTTAAGTTTAATTACATGACGTTAACAGACAAAAAATATTATGTGGCTTGGTCATTTTATGAATGAAAATTAAAATTTCTTCCTATTGGCTACATTATTAGATTATCACAAAAGTTAATAAAGTGTGGCTCGGTATTGCATAAATTTATATCTTACAAAATTGCCTATGGTAGTGTTCGGGGTGAGCAACCCGTTGAAGCCTCAATGTTCGCCCGTAACACGGTTAACTTAAATCATCTAAACGGACTCTTTCCTACCCTCCTTGATGCTCTGCCTATCTTCGACACGTTTTCAAAGCCCTAAAATGTAAAAGGCACGTTTATATTTGAATGCCAGTAACTTAGTTTACAATTACACTAGTGTTCTGGCATTTTAAAGATATCTATGGCATCTTGTAGCTATGACTAAATATAGACAGCTTATCCACATTTTCATTTGTTTGATTTCATTGCCAGTTAAAGTTTCCGGAGAAAACTCGATTCCAACAAGTAATGTGCCATCCAAAAATCATCCACAATGAAAGTATGCTTTTATTTAGATAACTCGCCGCTTAAACGAACAGATAAAATTTATGTATTTGTATAATTTATGAAACCCGTCGAACTCATACCTTAATATCCATTTCCATTTATATTCATAATT
The DNA here is from genome assembly GCA_963969285.1 of Odontomyia ornata. Classification (NCBI taxonomy): domain Eukaryota; kingdom Metazoa; phylum Arthropoda; class Insecta; order Diptera; family Stratiomyidae; genus Odontomyia; species Odontomyia ornata. Next base: position 70,602,994 of record OZ017739.1, read on the forward strand.
AGTATTCTTAACGCGAAACCCTTTTTACACGAAACGATTCCACTTTGTCCACTCCATTTCAGTCCAATTTCAACCCACTTCCACTTGTGCCAACTCCATCAGCCACCATTACCGGATATGGTTGTGTTAAACTTTTCAAAAATACGTTGAGTCTGTTAAACCAGAGAGAAATATACAGCGCATTAATAATTCATTACACACTTAAAAGTTTTTGTCACTTTGTTCAACCCCTGTGATATGATGATGAGTTAGCTTTAGTAGCGCAGCCAAAAGCTGAAATGGCAGTCAAGTGAGCAAGTAACAGGCAACGGTGATATAGCAATGGCCAGAAGTGAAAAGTTAACATTGAGATACGAGTACGAAGATGGTACGGATGTGTAATGTTGTGTTGGTATCTATATTGCGTTGTCCAAGTCGCTTCACGAGTATAGAAAAGCAGGGATTGCAGATGAAATATTTTGCACCAGAGACTAGTACTCGATTTCCTTTTGGTTTTTGCAATTCAAACGGAAAATATGAAGACTTCCGAATGTATTTCATATACTGTGTATATTTTATGGTTATATTACTTTCAGTTTATTTCCTTAAAACTTCCGGAATTGACAAAAACTTGAAAATGAGTTCGAATAAAAACTACGTGGTTCGGTTTTTTATAAAAAATAAACTACAAATTGAAAATTTACAATGATTTTATGTTAGATACGCATCGGCTTTAAAATAATATTTTGAGGATAACATTCAAAATTGCGCTAGTAAGAATATTTCTGCAATGTTGATTCTATATCCGGTAAATAACCTTTACATTAGAATCCAAACAATTTATTAAAAAGGGAAAATTTTATCAAGCTAGCAAGAAAACACAAAAGATACGCCTCCGTAGAGATTTTCCATAACAACAATATGCTATTGATACACCTTACCAGTGTCGAGCCATGTTCGTTTAACCGAGCCTTATGTGTACTGAGATCAAGAGTATGAGAAATTGTTCAATCTGAGATATAAATAGCGGTAAATTGTTACTAATATTAATTTTTTCTTCAAACTAGCTAAAACTTGAGTTGCAATAAAAATGCTAGTATATTTTGTATAGCCCCAACCTTTACTATAAGTGATATTGAGAGAAAAATGATACAGGTACAATCTCTTAACTACTGGTACTGCGAATACATATTACCTTTAATTGCTTTGGGTGAAAAAAAATGAAATAAATTTAGGGTCATTCGCCTTTCAGAGTAGATGGGCTCAGGGTAAGATGACCACCTGTACCGAATTGTCCGTTAGAGTACCGAATTCGGGGGTCCATATGCGGGGTACCCGAGATCAGCTAGCGTGTACCAAATTAGGATCTTCGGATTCGATTTCTAATATTCAAAGGCAACATTCAAATTAAATTCAATGAATCGGATGCCTCGACATCGATTGACACTTGAAGAGTGCATAGTACGGAGACATCATTATTCATGCGATAGTTCTTTGTTTATTCGCTGTTAACTTGCCCTCAAAATACATGATTTAAGTTCCTGATCCCAGTGCAAAAACAAAACATTGAACTCATCATAAAATTTGGAGGAAACGCGGAATAAATGTTCTGAACGAGAAATTGCAAGAACAATATCGTTTCATCAAGAAACAAATAAATCGGACAGTGCGGTCCATTGGGATGTATGCAACCCTTATTTTGGCATTTCTCATGGCGGCAAAACAGACATCGAATTGCATGTGAAACCGGAACATCACAAAAAGCATTGAATGCTGCTAGCACAAGTTAACCATTGACAAAATTATTCAATATTGCCACATTCACCAAACATGATCTACAAATTGCGGTTTTTGAGGGTGTCTGGAATTGCCACGTGATAAATCCTGATCACAGTATTCACTCTGCGGACGGCGCATAAAAAAATTATACGTCATTGTTCCGATATATCAAAATTCATCTGTGCGTGCACCAAATTTGAATCCATTCCATTCCAACTGGTTTATTAGCACCATATGTGGTGGAAGAACTGAAAAAGAACCTGGGAGATTGTTCTTCTTCTTCGTAGCACAATAGCCCGTCTCGGCTCTTCCCTTCCTACAAATAGCGCTTCCAACTTTCTCGGTCCATTGACTGCGTCCTTCAATTTCAAACTCCAAATAGCAATGAACTGTCTTCGTCGACCGAGTCAGACCAGCGTTTCCTCGGGCCTTCAGTTCTCCCAACGAATACGTTTTTGAGTATCCGTTGTTCGTCCATACGATTCATGGGAGCAGCCCATTTCAGCTTCGGCAGTCTTCGTTGAGAGCTCCAGCTTGTCAAAACTTTCATACAACTTATGGTTGTATCGAACTCGCCATAGGTCCCCGTCTATTTTTGCTCCGATTATTCACCTCAGGACCCCTCACTCAAAGGCGTTCAATATATTTGCGGATGCTTGGGTTGGATTCAATGTTTGTTTTGCTATGTATGCAGCTGGTCTTCAAGATTCTCAAAACTAATTAAAATATTTTATTTGCGAGCTGTATTCTTCGGCGTATTTCGTCTCTTTCATTAGAGGTTATCGTTATTTTGGCGCCTCATATACACAAATTTGCTCACATTTGCGATACTGTATTCACCAAGTGCGATATTTTATGTACATGAGGTATTTTTTCTCGACTGCGTCATGAGCTTTGTTTCATTCTCGTTGATTTGTAGCCTATCTAGTTATGCTTCGCTTACGAGTTTCAGAAAATGTTGATGTTGTCTGCATAGGCTACTTCTTCTTCTCGTATAATAATGTACCTCATGTATCGACAGGTAGCCTTCTTATGATGTACTCCAGAGCAATGGGGCCAGCCGCTTTCCCTACTTTAGTCCGATATTTATATCAGAGGCATCGGTGAGTTGGTTATTGATGCCGGCTTGGGAGGTTGTCGACGTCATTGTCATTTTGGTATGACGGACTAATTTGGCTGGAATGCCAAAGCAAAGAATTATTTGGTACAGTACGATATAATCATTACTGTCGCATGCTTGCTTAAAGTCAACAAAAATTTGGTGTACGTCTATTATATTTAATATTGTAGTCGGAAGGTTTCCAATGTAAATTTTCATTTATTAAATGAAAAAATTAAAGATTTTTTTCATATAAACTTTGGATTTTATTTATTTAAAAAACCATATAACGCGTTTTCAACTGTTATATACAGTCATCCTCAGCACACTATGAATAGAATCTTTTTTAAATAATCCAATTTTACTAGAGACTATTTACATTTATTACTTTACAACATCGAATAAAAATGAATTACAATTTCCCAAATCAGTATTTATCCTTAATTCTGCAGGTTTTTTTCAGAATTTTCAATGACTCCGTCGCGTCCATTTTACTTAACTTGTCGACCCTCTTAATTACGCTTACGTTGCTAGGGCTTATGTGGTGACCTTTGGTAATTATATAGTTGGCCACAGCTGATCACAGCTACTGTTGGCATATGTCCGATTTCATTTTCTAAGATTTTTCAAAATATTTTGTACCCCGTACAAATCAGTTATATGCCTCTATAATTTTTGTACTGTAGTTTCTCACATTTTTTATGGATAGGGAATATCATTGGTTGGCTCCACTCTTTTGGCATTTGTTCTTGTTGCCAAGTGCTCTGGATGACTTTACGAATAACTTTATGAACACTGCTGCCACATATTTGATGAGCTCCACTGGAATCTCATGGATGCCTGACGCTTTATCATTCTTTTGGGCTTTGATAGTGGAACAAACATCATCCAAGAGCTGGTGGGGCCAATGGAAGCTCTCCGCAGACATCTAGGTACAGGTTTCGATGTTCTGGAGCTGTGTGGAGAATTAAGGAGGTTCTTGAAATATGATGCCCATTTTTCCTTAATCTTGGTTTCATCGGCGATGATATTGCCGATGTCATCATGACAGAGCGTGGTTTCAGGTTTTTCACTACTTTGTATGCTTGCCTTGTATTTTTGCTCGCTAGACTTACATCTATACTTCTATTGGTTGTCATAGAATTTTTTTTTCTGAATTCTAATTATCTTATTCACTACTCTTCTGAGATCTTCATAGTGCTCTCTCTTCGTCTCGGTTTTCTTATCCACCTATACTTTGGATGCCTGATTCTTTTTGTCCAGCGCATTCTGGCACTCATCATCAAACCAATGGTATCTTTTGTGCCGGGCTTGATGTCCGCTCGTCCATTTTGCCACCGTCTTAATAGCCGCTTTCATTTCTCGTTGCTTATTTCCAGCGATGCACCTGATAAGATGGGAGCCAGCTGGTTGTCGAGGGTTTCCGTGAAATGTTTGGCCACAGATGCCGTTTGGAGCCTATCGATGTAAAAATTTTATAGCGGGCTGGTCTTCCCCGAACATACCTTTGACACACGACAGTGACAGGTTAATTAGATCAAGTAATGATCCGAGTTGCAATTGGCTCCTTGGTATGTACGGACGTCAAGTATGCTCGAGGTCCCACGTTGTTGAATCAGAACTTGATCAATCTGGTTTTGTGTGTTGCCATCCGGTGATACCCAGTTTATTTTATGAATGCATTGATGTGGAAAGCAAGTCGAACATATGACTACATTTCTGCTACATACAAAGTCAATCAGGCGCTGGCCATTGTCATTTGTTTCATTGTGGAGGCTGTGTCCTCCAGTCATTCCCTGATGAGATAGCTTATTGCCAACCTTGCCGTTGAAATCACCCAGAATTGTTTTTGTGTCATTTGTAGGCAGTGAGTTCCAGGTGATTATAGAACATTTCCTTCGTTCCTTTGTCCTTTTCTTCGGTCGGGGCGTGAACATTTACCATTCAGACTTTGAAGAATTTCACTTTTATATGGACCGCACACAACCGTTCATTAACTGCCTTAAAGTCAACAAAGTGCGATTTGAACTCCCTATGCACATTGAAGGCCTCTCCAAATACTCGTTTTCCAATAGGCTTCCCACTTTTGAATAATGTGTGTGATCTCATATATTCAATATCAGTTCCCGTTCAGTTCATTTCCTGGACTGCCAGTATTTTTAATTTATATTGACTGGTCTGTTGTGAAAGGTCTTTAACAGTGCTAGGATAATGGGCCTTATGAGGAGATGGGCATAAATGTGTTCTAGCCAAACGGATTACGACTACAGAATCGTACAAAATTCCAAATCTAGACGAAATTGTTGATGAAGGACAGGCAATACTTTTCGAATTAGAAACTATTCAACCTCGTAATATCTATGTAGACTTCCCTTCTTCATGTTGTGTTCATTCTATTCCAACAGTAAGCGATTGCCCAACATTGGAATTATTTACAGGGAATATTGATGAATACTATAAAACACAGTACGGAGACTTAACTGATGAAATTCAAGGATCTCTTATATTCCATTTCGATGTTCATGGTTCAATTAAGAATTCATACTAAAAGACACGATTTTCTAGATATATGGTATTCAAGTTGCGATTAAACCCAATTCAAAGGTTCAAGATGGTCACCATGGGTAGGAAATATCGCCCTAACTCAAAAATTAGCAAGATAACTCGGAGGGTCTTGCGTATGAATATTTATCGAAGCCTTGCGTATGATATTTATCGAAGAAGTACAACAGCCCTATCATTGGATTAAAACTTGGTCAGGAGTATGTGGTTGTAGCTCTTGGCTACAAAATGGTTCATGAAATCCACACAAGGGAAGAATTTCAAGGTCGATCCGATAACTTCTTTATTCGTCCCCGAACGAGGGGTACTTGTTTGGTAATCATACGCACCGATGGATAGCTGTGGTCTGAGCACCGAAATTTCACCACTCGTTGCTTACGACAGGCTGATTACGCTAGGAAACCAATGGAGCAACAAGTACAAGAGGAGTTAGTGGAACTTTTAGAAGTTATTCATGATCTCAAAACCCAACCAGTATTTCCAGCAACTTTTCTCTCTCTGGGTGTCATCAATGTTTTATGGACTTTGAGTACGAGCAAGCGCATTCCAAGAAGTGATGGAAGGCTCAACAAATTACTTACCATGCTAGAGAAACAATGCAAGGCGTTTGATGGGGCTGGAGGTTTGCTATTGCAGTTGCCTTGGTTGCGATTACTTATGCTAGAAAAGATGGGGTACAATCTCATTCAAAAGGTCAATAAGGAGTTGCATGAAATATTCATGGAAATCATAAACGAACACAAACCTAATTATTGCGAAGATAAATCAACGGATAATCTCGTTGACGCATATATCAGAGAATCGTTATCACGCAAGGACGACCCGCACAATATTTTTACCGACAAATAACTTACCATGACAATCCTGGAGATTTTCATTATTGGGTCTCAAACTACAAGCAAAACACTTAATATCACGCTTATGATGAGGTTCATCAGGCTGGATATCCAGGAAAAAATCATCAGCAAATTTGATACTTATCTGCCTGAACTTATTTTACCCAAGCACCTCCATCAAAGCGAGCCAATTCTATGCAATCAAAAATTGAATCGAGGACTCGCCAAGATGCGAAATATTTGTTTTGGTTGCGCTCCCGGAGTATTGACGCTGCGCGAACTGACATTTACGAATGACAATCCATCGGACAACCATTGACGGTGAATGTGAGACATATGTGCGTACCCAATCAATGCCAGTTGGGGGGTTGCTGATGCAAGCCCGCACCACAATCAAAAGTTCAATTGCCTAGAGGAGGAAAATTAACGGCTCACCGGTTTAAACTGAGCTGACGCGGAACCTGCGGACAAAGGACGGGTTTCTTTTGGAGGACGAAGATCGACAGCCGAGGATCTACAGTACGATGAGGAAAAGTATCAAGGACGTTGATCTCAATGGAGGAAGTGTAGGCAATTGGGTGGAATTTCATCACGCGCTGGTGCAGATAACTTCGCGACCCGACTTGATTCGGGGGGCACCCAATCAGGAGAATAGAAGTAAGGAAAGGTATTGTGGATTTATTGTTCAGTTGTATTATGACGAAACAGTGAATTTTATTTTACGATTTGTTTTTTAAAACACAATCGTGTGCATTTTAGCATGATTATTCTTTTCGTGGATTGTACACTTGGCTCGGGTGTGTTTTAGTGTCCTGAGTAAACTTTCAAGGGGTTTTTAATTCATTTTTTTTGCCGGGTGAAACATACATGGACTATAAGCCCATTCAGTTATGATACGTGCTGGTTTAAAATCAGCACGTATCGCAGCTAGGTGGACGGATACATGACCAAAGCGTGATAATGATTATATCACCTTGTGGAGCGCCGATACATTCGATCATGACAATGAGATACTCTAACTATCTCTAAGCTAAGAAAAGAAAAAAGAAAAGAAACATACATAGTAAAAAGTGTGAAGTGGTCGCCCCGTCCTTGAAGACTGGGAAAATTACCCTTAGCTGTCACGGAAGGATTACAGGAGTATTTAACGTGAAATTTCTCGCGACGTTCAGTGAGATAGTAGTTTCATTTAGTGAGATAGTGGTTCGGTGTAGGACCAAAGAAACAGTGTGAGCGGGGCGGGTAGTTCCTATCGGGGAAGCTCGACTAGGTTAGTGGAAAAGGAACTAATTTCAGTATTGTGAGGGGTGTTTCGGCGGCCGCGTTTTTCACTTGGCGGCTACTGAGGATCAAAAGACAAATTAGTGGCGCCTCCTACGACCGTTTCCGATGAGCGAACCTAGGTCTGAAGTCCCAAGCCGAACGATCCTCAACTTGAAGGGTAACAGTTACTTTAAGAGCACGAAAAAAATGTCTCACAGAACGCTGATTTTCGTAACACAGCTGAACAATTTGTATACGTTGTTGCAACATAAGTCTTTCCATGATAATTTGTCAAACAATACTGAATAAAAATCAAATTGCAGTTTGACAGAAGTCACGCGTGATCTGTCAAAAAACCTTATAATGAATCACCCTTGATATATACGAGTATATATATATATATATATATATATATATATACATATGTATTATATATATATATATATATATATATATATATACACATATATATATATATATATATATATATATATATATATATAATATATGTCTCAAAAACTATAAGAAGTTTTTTTATTTTAAAGGGTGTTCTTTAGAGGTATAGAACTTTAAGTTGGCAACACTTTTTAATGGTGCGTATTATGTGACAGCTGTTATGCGTTTAATGGTTAGTTTGATTCGTCATTTCATCATGAATAGGATGGGATGGGAGACAACATTATTGGTGAGATACGGCCCCAATTATTGGTTAGAGTAGTCGGAAATTGGAGCTCGGGTGTAGACAGCCCAAAGCCCGTTTGAGAAAGGAGGAGGGGGCCCCTTATTTCTCCAACCCACAGTTTCCACGGCTCCTCATCCTAAACCCCCCAACTAAATGGTAGCAAATGATCTCTTTGTTGCACATTGTGTTTACTGGTTCCCCAATAATGGGATATTAAATGCCGAGAAATGCTAATAACTATAAATACATCTACAGCTCTGCTACTAAATCCTACTTTGTGGGGACATAAGAGGGTGAAGACGAGTTATCCGCACCTGATAACGAATCGAAGTTATAACCATGCCGCCGGAATGAGGTTAGACGACGGGCCAACTCCCCATCCCTGGAAAACCCTAAAATGCTTTGAAACCTGCAGACGGGGCTCAGAGTGGACTGAACTCATGGCAACGACCTTGCAATCGGAAAAAGGACTATGGCATTGGATTCTGGAATATTAGATCACTCAATTACCCTGGTGCTGTTAAGGACCTTTTCAGCATGCCAGTCGATATAAATTAAATACACTGCAATCCAGGAAACGAACTGGGTATCACCGGATGGCAACACTCAAAACCAGACCGATCATGTTCTGTTCCAACAATGTTGGGCCTCGAGCATACTTGACGTCAGTACATACCGAGGAGCCAATTGTAACTCCGATCATCACTTTATCAAATTAAACTCAAAAGCATATTCGGCAAAAACCAGCCGCTATAAAAATCGGACAACGAAAGGCTCCAAACGGTGTCTGTGACCAAAAATTTAACGGGGACCCTCGACAACTGACGGGCTCCCATCTTATCAGACGCATCGATGGAAGTGAAAGCAGCTATTAATACCAAGGCAGAACAGATAAGTGTACATCAAGCCCAGCGCAAGAGTTTCAATTGGTTCAATGATGAGTGGCAGAATGCGTTTGACAAAAAAAAATCAGCTGTATAAAGATTATGGAGGTAGGAAAATTAGAATAAAGAGAGAATACTATGAAAATCTCAGAAGAGTAGTGAAGATAATTGGAATTAAAAGAAAAATTACTATGACGTCCAATTGAGACGTATAGATGTGAGTTTAGCGAGCAACAATACAAGATAAGCATACAAAGTAGTGAAAACCTTGCAACCTAGTTATCAGCCCAAAACCACGCTCTGTCATGATGACATTGGCAATATTATCGCTGACGAAACCGAAATTAAGGAAAGATGGGCATCATATTTCAAGAACCTCCTTAATACTCCACACATCTCCAGAACATCGGAGTCTTTAGATATGTGCAGAGAATTTCCATTGGCTCCACCAACTCTGGGGAAAGTATGTTCCATCATTAAAGCTCAAAAAATAATAAAGTTTCTAGCATGGATGAGATTCCAGTGGAGCTCATCAAATATGGTTTTAGCAGTGTTTATAAGGCTATTCATAAAGTCATCCAGCACATTTGGCAACAAGAACATATTGTCGTGGCCGATAACTTTAATGTCCCGGGAAAGTGAAAACGCGCTGTTTTTTAAATTAAGTTAAAAGAGTTTATTTACTAAGAATGCAAAATAGTTAATTTCACTATTTTACAAATCCCATTTTAACTTAATTTTCACTTGTCTATCAATTTATGTTTCAACTGTCTTCAAATATATCACGAAAATCTTTTACTTCACTATCAATCAATATAGCCTTCAGTTTGCGGTCTACCCTTATCGTAGTTTTTACTATTACTATATCCCCCATTCATTCAACTTGGCTTTATATAGGGTCTCTAGTCATTCAATCCATGTCTCGTATATTGGCGAATATTCTGACGAGAACTACCTGGGATATTCGAGAAATTCTGAATACCCGCAATGACCTCACTTGCTTCCTTCGAGATAATTATCATGGATCTACTTGGTCCATTCTTGTGTTTCCAAGTATATGCTTTTGACGTCATTCGTTTCCTTTCCTTGGTTGCTTCTTTTCAATCAATATTGATCATGATGTTATTAAAAGTTGCAACAACAATTGCGACAGTAGTTTGCAGAATTGTGTGGACATCGAACACTGCCCCTACCTCAATTTTTTTCGCTCCAAAAAGATGTGTCGCCAGTGGTAGTTAAGTTTCAATGGCTGTAATATGGGGCAACGCGTGCACGTGCACGATTTTTATTTTGGCTCTCGGCTTACGGTATTCCTGTATGCGATATACGACGTCGTTGATTCACTTTGTAGCTCGGTATGGTCCCTCCCAATTATGCTACAAATTCGGATGCCTGCCCTTTTGCCGTTGTGGGTCATATAGCTACTCCAAGTCATCTTGCTGGAAGCCAGTAGAATTTGCGTTTAGATCATACTTGGTCTTCATGCGGTCAGTAGTCGATTCGAGGTATTTTCGGACTGTCCGAAGTAACTGGTTCAACCGTTGCCTTAGCTCACTTGCGTACTCCGAGATCGTTTGGGGTTTCTCGGGAGGTGTTCCGAACTTTATATCAGCCGGCAGACAAATAGCCTTTCCAAAAATGACTTTGGCTGGGGCTTCGCCCGTCGATGCATGTTCGGCAGCTCTATACGCCATCAAGAATAATGGTATGTGCCGGTCCCAGTCCTTTTGGTTTTCGTCAACCATCTTGGCCAGGGGTTTATTGAGTATGCCGTTGGAAGGTTCGACCATTTTACCGGATGGGGGATGCAGCGGTGTTCTCCTCGTTTTCCGTATTTCCCAGCAGCTTGCACATTTTGCCAAAAATCAGTGACTCAAAGTTGATCAGAATGTAGTTCAAAAAGTACACTATACGTACTGACCCAATTTAACACTGGCTGTTCGGCTACAGTAGTTGCTTCCTGGTTAGGAATGGGGTAGACCTTGGGCCGCTTGCTGAAATAATCGGCCACAACCTGCGTGTAGCGATTTCCCCATTCAGATTCAGGAAAGGGTCCTGCGATGTCAACAGCAATCATTTCAAACGGTACTCCCATGTTGTAGGTTTGCACGGAAGCGCAAGTTTTGCATCTACGACACCATTGCTCTACGTCTTCTTGAGTGTGGAGCCAGTAAAACCTTTCCCGCAATTTCGCTTAGGTCTTGTTAACACCAAGGTGGCCTCCCGAGGATCCTTCGTGCATTTCCTTAACCACATCGTGGATTCGGCTATTGAGACGTATAACTTGCATCTTATAGGTTCTGCCATCCGCAGTTTCCCATTGCTGCTTGAGTACGCCACCCTCCACCCGAAAGGAGCTCCATTGTGCCCAATAACCTTTCAGGGTGGCGCCATGCATCGAAACGTTTGTCCACTCAGATTGCCCAGTTGTCTCCTTCCATACGAGTAATGGTCCGATGTCTTTATCGGCTAGCTGGGCATTTTGAATCTCCTCCAGTGACCAACCTTCATCCATTATCATTCGCAGATCATAGGTCGGCTCCTTTTCCTCAATCCGTCAGCAGTGCTTGCAGTTAGCTAGACATGGACGACGAGATAGGGCGTCAGCATTGCCACGAACTTCGCCCTTCCGATGAAAAATTTTGTAATCGTATGACTGCAATCTTTCAATCAATCTCGCAACTTGTCCGTCGGGGTTTTGAAATTAAGCAGCCATCTAAGCGACACATGGACTCTTCGAAGAACGAATTTCTGGCCCGGAGGCCAGTGGGGAAACCGAGGAAACGCTGGTCTGACTCGGTCGACGAAGACAGTTCATCGCTGCTCCTATTTCGAAATTGGAGGACGCGGTCAATAAACTGAGGTGCTGTTCCAGGAAGCGAGGTGCCGTTTGCAGGAAGCGAAGGCCCGAGAGGGGCTGTAGTGCTCGGAAGATGAAGAATTTGAATTACGTTTCCATTTTTCATCCAGCGGGAAAGGTCTTTGGGGAAGACTCGTTTATATACGTATTTACTTGATCGATTACAACGAAGAAACGGTGAACTGATGGAGAAATTGACAAGAAAAAATAAATTTCTTAACGATGTTTAAAAATTATTTAATGTTGAAAAAAATTAGTAATAGAACCTGTTAAAATTCTGTACGTAATGAATGCTAAAGAAAAAAATAGATTTTCCTCTTTGGGCTTCCATCGATTTCGTACACTTTTGGAACATCTTTTCTGTTATTGACACCCGTTTTGTTTCAGGCATTGGTTGGTCGAAGCCATCCGGCTCATCTATCGAGCCTTTCCAGCAAACCGCTTTTTCTTGAATTTTCCAACAATGTAGCAACAACGGATAGGAATCCAATAATTAACTTTTTCTAATAAAAATAATTAAATTCGTTTAAAGAGTGAATTAAAAATACACGTAGATGTAGAAACGCGCTTCGAGAGCACGTGCTAACGTTATAAACACAATTCAGGCAGATATATGTATTTCGGAACTGAACTTCATATATACAAATAAAATCAGTACTTTGGATGCTGAAAAGCCTGAAAATGGGATGGTTATTATCGCAACTTTGAATTAACGACACACAAAAAGAATACGACATATTAACGACAGATCTCTCGTAATTTTCTAGTGTTAATTTAATTTTTCTACGGTTAAATAACTTCTATACATACTGTTATTTCTTTTGCATCGCTCAATTGATGTTTACGTTAAAATTTAGGACGTTTCAACTTGGTTCCTTTGACATGCGTGATGTGCATTCAACTTGGTTACTTTGAAAGTGCGAGCCTTACTAAAACTTTTCATTTTTAAGTAACAGTTTTGTGTAAATGACTGCACGTTAAGTGTCCAACTGTTTACAATTCAAACTGCAAATTTAATTGATAACGCTCCTTTACAAAGAAGTTCAAGTTCGCAAATTGTACGTAATGTGGTTGATGCTTTGGATTCTATTAGATGCACCAAGCAATCGTAAGTGTAGACAAATAGTTGAGCGTCGCTCTGATTTGTGCCCGCGATAATTCCACTCAAAATCCCACTCGTTACATTTAGCAAAGATATACACCTACATCGTACGAGCCGTTTTCCTTTCCGAAAATACTATTGCCCACTAGATGACACTGTAGATAGCTTAAGTATATGTAATTTGAAGAGAACTTTATCGCAAATTATATCAAAAATTTAAAAACAATTACTATCTATTTCTACAAATTTTGATTAACTAGATGTCTACTTCAAAATGTTCACACCCACAAGCTTCACATGTACACTCTACCGCGCTCAAGAAAAATTTGCATATAAATCGAAAGCTCCCGTCAGTAAACTTAATTTCCTGCTGTCTATCAAAAATTCAACAAATCCTCTACAACAAAAAACCACAGTACAATAAAATCATTATTAGCAGTATCGTTATTTGCAACTTGTAATTACAACGCACTTTGTTGTTGATGTGATGCACCCAAGCAGTCAATGGATGGCAGGCATATCCACCTGTCCCGTGAATTTTCTTATTGATCCCGAATAACTGCCAAGTCATCCAGGCTGTTGATGCAGTCGAGCAAGATGTACACGGTAGACATTCGTTTCTTGTGGAGAAAATTTGTGCAATTCAGCCGAACCAACGTAACAGCTTGTTAAATCGCCTCAGAGTCCAGTTTGACGATGAACTTTATTGGCTTTCGCGTATGAAATCGCAATTCGTTTTGTTGAGTCATGGTTTGTCGGATTCAGTGAACGTTACCGATGAGTAGATGCAATGCATTGGACAGTGTTCGGTGAAAATGTCCGTTCATGTCTCGTTTAGCTCATGATCAATAATTGCTTCAATTTAAAATACAAGCTAAATGTTTCAAAAAATAAATTTTACAAAAATTTAAAACGTGTTGGACGTCATACTTACTCCTGAGAGCTGGCTTACATACAGCTAACCATAATAATCATCTTCAATTACAAATAATTTCTCCTCATGCTGTACCTGCAAAGTTTAATTATGAAAAGTGAAATGAGATTTCAGTTGCGGATTCGACCTTGTCTGCCTTTAATCGATTAGCTTAAGGCGAAGGTGGTGCGCGATGGCTGAGGTATAAACAAGCAACAATTACCAATCTGACCAGCATATCTGCGGCACATCCGAGAATTGTGATCCGTGAGCCACTGATGGCGGCGGGATATTTGCCGTAAGATATTTACTCATTTCGCGGGTAAATTGTTGTAGCCGAGATAATTATTGACCGATGCCGTTGTAACGCTGGTCAAAAAGATAATCTGCTGCTGCCGCCTGGTCGGCAAAGATTTACTCGTTGCAAGTCATGAAAATTGTAGATACAATCAGAAATTGACGCTTATTGAAATAAGGATATGGGATATGGATGGGTGATGAAAGTGGATTCTGGGGATGGAACGGATAGGGTTCTATGTGGTCTCATTTTTTGATAGAGAATTTGGTTTTACTTTGAATTTGTATAACAAGCTAGCGCTTTGAAGTAAGATATGTATATTTCAGTGGAAAAATAGTTTTCTGAATTTCTAAGAATAACTTGACTCGAAAGTAAAATATGCTCGCACCAAAGGCGAGTGTATTTACGTATCGGTTTTTGCAAATTGAAAAAGTTGATCGGACGACCGTGTCCTCAACGGTGCACGTGTATGTAATACATTGCATAGGTTCGATGCTAAGAGGTCTCTGAAGAGCTTAAAAAGGAAGCACAAATCTTCTGATATCGAGAGGTGGAATATGAAGGAAATTTACACGCTCACTGTACGAGCGATAGGAAAGATTATATTTATAAAAAATTCTACGTGTGAACTTGCGCTGGATTGATTCAACAGCATCCGATAGATAAATGAATCGCGGTGACGACAGGGCTGTCGAGAGGGGGGGAAGATGGGAGAATCCTCCCGGGCCTGCTAAAGGGGCCCATAGGGGGACCGTAATTATTTACCCCTGTGCCCAGATTTTCTCTCGACGGTTCTGGGTGACGATACTTGACAAGTATACTCGAGAATAGAGCAGAGTAACTGGATGAAAAGGCGAACACATGTATGAACACTGAATATTCTATGAGAGCAGTGTAGTACAAAACCAGTGATTCACGATGCTCTAGAAGTTATTTCAGGTATATATGTGGGAATGAATAAACATAAGCTCATCATAGCCATCTCCAGCTGTGTTCCTCAATCTACACTCATATCATACAAGTTCGCAATACTAACTTGTTGCGTATTAATTTGTTAACATTACTTTCCGAGTCTTGCTTGAATTGAAACTAACCGTAATGTACATCGTATCAATTGGATGCAGTCACTCAAGATCGCTTTCTTGCCTTTTGACCGTGGGCACATCAATTCGACTACGACTAAACATACTAGCACTGTTTTAATTACCTCAAATTCCACATCCCACATAATTTGGGGGCTCAACCGGGATCTGAAGTCAACCGGGATCTGAAATCAACCAGGATTCAAGTAGTCCGGGATGTGAAGTCAACCGAATCGGAATCAATAAAGATTTTGAATCATTCGAGATTGAAATCATTTACAATTGGACCGGCAACAGTGATTTCTAAATAATAAAAAGTGACTGGAAACTGATAATTGCATTGCGGTGATTAGTGAGTGATTGCAAATTACATATCAATAAAAAGTGTACAAAACGCATAACAAGACATAACCTATGATACTGATAGTGAAAATTAACGGTTGTCCAGTTAACTTCAACATTTCATTTCATGCTGCATAACAGGTACCAATATGTAAACAGCAAATTATCAAAGTTGATATATCAACACGGATACGGTGCGTTGCGGGTATAACGCTTATTTAAAGTATATTTCTTGATTAGAAATGAGCGGAAGAAGGAATAAAAATCGACAGAACAGCCACTCATTGGTAGATTTTGACTCTGGTGTGGATGGAACTTCGACAAGAATGACTCATACACAAAGAGATATGTCTGTAAAATGCAGTTACACCAACTTCGAAAACATCCTACGTAAATTTTCCGGCGACGAAACAATGAGTGTTAAGAAATGGATCTTTATGTTCGAGTAATATGCCAATACCTTCGGTTGGGGCGAAATACAAAAGTTTATATTTTGTAAAGTTTATATTTTGCGGATTGCGACGCCAAGCCACTCACATACCCGTAGCTGAAGAGTGCATTGACTCAAGAATTCCAAGCCAAAATATCTAGCACAAATGTCCACAGCAAGCTCAAGGAAAGAAAAAAGAAAACTGATGAAACACTCTGCGAATATTTGTATCATATGATTGGCATCGCGGCACAAGCTGATATAGAGGAGATTTTCATAATTGAATATATCATACACGGAATAAAAGATTACGCGAGTAACAAAAGTGTTCTTTATGGCGCAAAAGCTTGAAATTTACGAATAAATTAGAAACGAGAATAGTAAAACCGTGAACACTAAAAGTAACGAAAGAGAAAGACAGTCTAAAAAAGAACCAATGAAGAGAAATGAAAAAAACAAAACCGGACCGATATTGCTTTAACTGTGGATCTGTGGATCACAAGTTCCATTCTTGCCCAAACAAGGAAATAGGTCCTAAGTGCCTCGGCTGTAATCAGTTCGGACATAAAAGACCCAACTGTCCTGCAGAAGCAACAACGCGAAAATCTACGCATGTCCCTGTCACAAATACAAGATATGTTATGTATCATGTAAAATTAATGGTTGTTCGCTACAAGGTTTACTAGACACGGGAAGTGACATCTGCATAATAAAGGGAAGCCATTTCAAGTCGATTAATCCTAAATATTACCAAGAAATTGCTCAATTGACTATTGCAGGATTGGGAGCAAATATCAGGACGAGAGGTTCTTGTATGCTAGACATCGAAGTCAATGGAGACATTTTTGAAAATATTGAAGTACACGTTGTGAAAAATTCCCATATGATACCAAATTTGATAATCAGAATGAATCTGTTGCAGTTAGCAGTTATCTTAATTGAAGAAGGGAAAGTGAATATAAGTAAAAAAAGGGGCCGAGCAACATTGACAATAAATTGCAACCCAAAGGTTTCAGTCAAACATGCTTCTTAGCTGAAATTGAAGGAGATACGGTGGATAAAACTTCCAAGTTTCCTGACTGATCCCATTTAAAAGACGAAGATATTAGGAAGAAGGTGCTTGTTGGAAAATTATGTTTCCGAAGTTCCTCCAGAATCACCTATCCAAATGAAAATCGTAACGACCGATGACCTACCGATACACAGACCGCCAAGAAGATTCCCATTGATAGAACAAAACATAATACAGAATCAAATCAAGGAGTGGTTAGAAAAGGGCATTGTCCAAGAAAGTAGTTCTGATTATGCAAGTCAGGTAGTTCTGGTAAAGAAAAAAGACGGAACCCACCGATTATGTGTTGATTATCGGGGTATCAATAAAAAATCCACAAGGATCGATATCCTTTACCAGTCATAGAAGATCAGGTGGACAAGTTACAGAATTCTAAGTTTTTCACCAACCTCGACTTAGAAAACGGATTTTTTCATGTCACGGTGGAAGAATTCAGCAGAAAATATACTGCATTCGTGACCAGTAGTGGACAATATGATTTATTTATTCGAGTTCCATTCGGTCTCTGCAATTCCCCTCCAGTGTTTCAGAAGTACATAAATTACGTGTTAAGAAATCTAATTAACGAAGGCATTGTAATTATATATTTGGATGACATCGTGATGCCATCAGCTACAATTGAGGAAGGAGTAGAAAGACTGCAGCAGGTGCTGAAAGTGGCTGCCAGAAGCGGATTGAAGATTAAATAGTCTAAATGCCAGATATTGCAGAATGAAATCGAGTACTTAGGGTACCAAGTCAGAAGTGGTCACATATCTCCATCAGCGAGGAAGACGAAGGCTATAATGAATTTCCGGACCCCCACGACGATGAAACAGATGCAGGGCATCTTAGGACTGGCAAGCTACTTTAGGAAATTTATATGCAACTTCGCAATCAAAGCTAAGCCTCTTAGTGATTTATTAACGAAAGGGAGTGATTACAACCCAGAACGAAAACACCTCGAAGCAATAAGAGAATTGAAAGAAGCGCTCGTCAGCAAACCAGTTTTGAGAATTTTTGAATACGGAATGGAAACAGAGTTACACAAAGATACTTCCAGAGAAGGATATGGAGCAGTTCTTTTACAAAGAAGCAACGACGACGGTGCCCTACACCCAGTTTATTTTATGAGTAAGAAGACCACGTATGCGGAAAAGCGATATTGCAGCTACGAACTGGAAGTGTTAGCGGTGGTTGAAGCAGTTAAAAAGTTCAGAGTATGTCTCCTTGGACAGCGATTCAAACTAGTGACGGACTGTAATGCACTCGAATTTACATTGAAAAAGAAAGTAATAGCGACACGAGTCACTCGGTGGGCCCTTCTCCTAGAAGAATTTGATTATAACGTGGAGCACAGGAGTGCAAATCAAATGAAATATGTAGATGCTCTTAGCCGCAACCCCATCAGCATGTGCATAAGCAGTGAAAACGATGGTCTTTTGAAGAAACTTAGAAAAGCCCAAGAAAATGACGAAAGACTGCGTGCAATTATCAAGATCTTGCAAGATAAACCCTATCGAGACTACGTTGTTCATAATAATAAACTTTGTAAAAACGTAAATAATAAACTTTTGTTTGTAGTTCCAGACACAATGATTACAGAAATCATCAGGAAGACGCACAAACAGGGCCACTTTCATGCAAGAAAGATGCGAGATATTCTGGACAAGCAATACTTTATACGAAACGTCTCTAAGAGGATAGAGAATCAAGTACAAGGTTGTGTTAGGTGCATACTTGCAGAAAGGAAAAGAGGAAAAGCTGAGGGTTACCTCCAACCAATTCCGAGAGGTGATCAGCCATTGCAGGTATTCCACATTGACCACCTTGGCCTGATGCAAAACACAAAAAATAATTATCGGTATATCTTCGCTATAATAGACGGGCTCAAGAAATATTCCCAGTTGTTTCCCTCTAAAACGGTAAATAAAGAAGAGGTGATCCAGAAAATCGAAAACATTGCAGAAACTTTTGGGTACCCAACGAGAATAGTAGCAGACCACGGAGGCGTATTTACTTCAACAAAATTTATAGAATACTATAAAGAACACGAAATTCAACTAATCCATACTACAGTAGGTGTCTCGAGGAGGAACGGTCAGATCGAGCGACTCCATTCTACAGTAATCGCAGCATTAACGATATTGTTTATGGATCAGCCCAAGAAGTAGTACAAGTTTTTGAAGCCTCTACAGAAAACTCTGAATTCAACCTTTCAAAGAGTGATACAAACAACACCATTTCGCCTATTAACTGGAATCGAGATGAAGACCAATAAAGAAACCAGAATTATGGAGATCATAGAAGAGGAGTGGAGGAAGCAGTTTGAAGACACGAGACGATATTAGACAACAAGTGATGAGCGATATTGATGCAATGCAGAGGGAAAACAAAAAATACTACCTACGATAGGCGAAGAAACAAGGCCAAAATATTTGAAATTGGAGATTTAGTTGCGATAGAAAGGATGCAGTTCGGTTCGGGGTTGAAAATTCGTCCTAAATTTCTAAGTCCATACAGGATTACAGCGGTGAAGGCGTTTGACCGATACAAACTGGGAAAAGAAGGCAATCACGAGATTCCGAATCTTATAGAATCTAGCGTAGACAAAGTCAAATGTTGGCCAGGAAACGAAGTGGACCTGGTAGACGATGCTGAAGATGTCGAAGATGACGAAAACGACGTGAGACGAGACGAGTGAAATTTATCAGATGACGTTGAGGATGTGAAAAACAACGATGAAGATACATTTAGTGGCGGAAATCCTTCATCAGAGGCTAATGAATGGTCAGGAGACGCCTAGGGTGGGAATGAATAAACAAAAGCTCATCATAGCCATCTCCAGCTGTGTTCCTCAATCTACACTCATATCATACAACTTCGCAATATTAATTTGTTACAACTACTTTCCGAGTCTTGCTTGTATTGAAACTAACCGTAATGTATATTGTATCAATTGGATGCAGTCACTCAAGATCGCTCTCTTGCCTTTTGATCGTGGACACATCAATTCGACTACGACTAAACATATTAGCACTGTTTTATTTACCTCAAATTCCATATCCCACATTTATACATCAAATTTTAAATGTGTATCCAGGATAACACCTAGGTCTTTATAATGATTCATCGTTGATAGCAGCGAGCCATTAATTGAGTACGCATTGACAAAAAGCGCACGCTTATTGCTGAAACACGTATGCATACATTTGGATACGTCGAGAGGGAGGCGATTCATAGAGCAGCATCGAAAGAGTCTAAATCAGATTTAAGGTACAGTCAATTTGTGAATACACGACTCTGAAAATTTTTAAATCATCTGCGTAGAGCAGAAAATCAGAAGTCAACACAGTTGGTAGATCATTTATGAAAATATTGAATAGAAGAGGGTTGAGGATCGAACCTTGAGGTACTCCAGAAGAAGGACAGAAAACATACGACGAGAAACCACAGCAAGTAAACAATGAAGAACCATTTGTCAGAAAGAAGGATAGCCATACAAGAAGAGGGCGAAAGAGACCTAAAACCTCAAGTTGCTTCAGTGATAGACTATAGTCTAACACACCAAAGGTTGTGGTGAAGTCCTTGTAAATCACGTCCATTTGCTGACCTTCATCAAGTAATAGAGCAATCACTACAAATCCAAACGTTTTTAATTAAAACGCTGTTGGTGTTTTAGTTCCCCTCCCAATTTTAAAACACTTTTCAGGCGTTTTAATAATTAAAACACCTGAAATGTTTTAAATTAAAGCGCCTAGACGTTTTAAAAAGTTTAACTACCACTTTTTTCTACTTTAAACGAAACTTCATTATTTTTTGCACAATTTTCACAAACAATTACTAAGGAACACATATTGACAGACGTATTTTGACGTGAGCTTGAAAGCATTTTCAATAAAACGCCTGGTGTTTTAATTAAAACGCCTGACGTTTTAATTAAAACCTTTTCCTTGATGTTATGTCATCTAAAACACTTAACGATGTTTATTCTCGATAAAGCATTTGAGGCGTTTTAATTTAAAATGCTTAGCGTTTTGATTATTGATTAAACATAAGTGTTTTAAATTAAAACGCTTAGTGTTTTAAATAAAACGGTAAGTGTTTTAAAATAAAACGCCCGTAGTGTTTTATTGAGTCAAAACACTAAAAGTGTTTTAATTAAAACGCTTAGGCGTTTTAATTTAAAACGTTTGGGTTCGCAGTGATTGCATTGGTAAATTCTGCCAAATTGGTTACCTTTGACCGTTCTTTAACGAAACCATGCTGCTGTCTAGTGAAGTCATTGGAGGTTGCATCATATATTCGGTTATGAACAATTCTCTCAAAAAGTTTCCCGAAACACGAGACTAAGGACATAGGCCTGCAATTAAGTGCTAAGGTACGGTCCCTTGATTTGTGAATTGGGATGATGTTGACTCTTTTCCAAATTGCTGGGAATGTCCCTACAGTCAGGCTGGTATTAAATAAAATTGACAAGGGTAAACTAAGGGATGGGTAGTCTGTGTGGTCGAGTGGTTAGAGCATGAACGCATATGCCGAAGGTCCCAGGTTCAAATCTCGTTGGGAGCAACGTGATTTAGTACAGGGGATTTTTCGGACAGACTACGAGTGTTCACTCAGTGGTGATATGTACTGATTTAATCAGGTCATATCATAGCTGAGCAAGCACACGAGAGCATGGTACTGACCGAACTAACTTCCGAAAAAAAAAACAATACGGTCATGGAAATGAGATACTCTAGCTATCTCTAAGCGAAGGCCCGAGAGGGGCTGTAGTGCTACAAAGAAGAAAGAAACTTAGGGATGAGGACAGCATTTTCACGAAAAACTTTGGGACTCCATCTGGGCCTGAACTCACGTTAACATCAATGGAGTTGATTATACTTTCGACTTCGGAAGGTGTTGTTAAAATGGTGCTCAAATGAGAGGAAGCAAAATGGTCTGCAAATATATCTCTTATAGACTGACTATCAGATGCTTGTTTCTCATGCACGTTAATAGAGCTAGGTATATTTGGACAGGATTTGAGGGAGTTGACGTATGTCCAATGACGTATGCCTCAATGGTGTTAAAATATGAATGCATTGTGTGCTTGATGACCATTTTGGCATTCTTACGTAGATATTTATAAGGCAAAAGATACATCTCCGAACCGAAACGTTGTAACTTTTTGCTCTCAATGACTTATTTATTTAGAAAAAATAAAAAAAAAATTACAAGGCAATAATAGATAAATACAAAAATACGAATTCGAAATATGGAAGAAATTAAAGGAGAAAGATCACAGGACTTTGCTTGTTGTGCATACGAGGTAAGCCTAGTAGGGGAGAGTGAAAAAGGTATTAGTACGTGCATACGGAACCTGAAATTGAAGCGAGGATCTATTAGGGCGAGAAGCGTCGAATGTATTTATTAACCTGCATACATTTTGAGGTAAGAGACTATGATGAAATTTGAACAAAAGACATTCATCAAGGAAAAATCGTCTGGACTCGAGGGTAGGAAAGTTAAAAATATGCAGTCGTCAACCATAAGGCGAGTAAGGAAGGTTGAATTTGAAGAATAGAGACCGTGAAAATCTGCCTTGAACTGACTCCAGAGCATCGATGTGCTTCCTGTGGTACGGACTCCAAATTTTGGAGCAGTACTCCAAATCACTACATACTAGTGAGAAGTACAGATACATACAGGATATGATATGTTGGAATGACGAAGCAGATCCTAAAATAAATCAAGTTAAGTGGGAGGCTTTCTTAATAATTAGAGCAAGGTGCAGATCAAACTTCAGTTTACAATCAAAAAGCGAACCAAGATACTTAAAGGAGGTTACATTGCTCAAAGGGATACCAACAAGCCTATACTATGAGAGAAGAGGAGATTTTTTTCAGGAGAATGTCATCTGATGGAATTTGGAAACATTTAAGGATATATGGTTTGATTCACACCAGTCACTAAGACACTGAAGATCGGTTTGAAGGATATCCACGTCTAAAAGGGAATCAGTAACTCGAAAAATCTTGAAGTCATCAGCATAAAGGAGATAGGGGGATGTGGTAACAGAAGGTAGATCATTGACAAAAAGTAAAAATAGTATGGGGCCAAGTATTGAACATTGCGGTACTTCCGAGCTCGGGTGAAAAGAAGAAGAGAAGCAAGAGTTAAAAGCGACTACAGATTACGATTCAAAACATAGGAGAGAAGCCAGGAATACAGGCAAATATGGATATTCAACCCTAAAAGTTTCTCAAATGGGAGAGAGTGATCCACTGAATCAAAGGCTTTAGAGAAATCCGTAAAAATAGCATCCACTTGTTGTTGCTGATCGAGGGCAGCTGCAATATGATGGATAAAAGAAAGTAAATTTTTAAGGGTAGTTCGCCTCTGGCAAAACCATGCTGTTGATCTGCTAAAGATGCGAGGACAAGTGGGTACAGCACATCAAAAACTCTTTTCAAGAATTTTACCAAAACAAGGAAGAAAGGAAATAGGAAGATAGTTTGAGACGATATTACGATCATCATATTTGAAAATAGGAAAAATGTGGGCCATTTTCCATTAGGAGGGGAAAACCCCACATGATAAACTCAAATTAAAAATAATTGAAAGAGGAACACAAAGTTAAGAAAATAAAGATTTTGCTAGGAAATTTGGAATACCATCAGGGCCCACACTGGTACTATTCTCAAGATTATTTAAGAGTAGCTCAACTTACAAGGTGTTTGTACAAAAAGTAGTAAGGGAAAAAGAGCAAGAAGATTGGTTGAAGGAAGAGAAATGCTTAGCCCTGCCGAAAAAGGAAGAAGCAAAGACAAAATTCTTGAGGAGTGAAGATGTCACGCCATCTAGACTAAAATTATCAGGGGCATGACGAGAGGTCCTTAAAGATTTTACGTACGACCAGAACGCACGAGTTTGATTCAACATTAATGTAGTTTCAATGCGGTCAACATATGCATGAAGTGCAGAGGTGGCAATTTTCTTCGCCGCGGCACAACGCTCTTTGAATTTAGCGAGGGCAATTATAAAACCACTGGATACGAAATTGCTGCGAGCAGCATCTTTTGCTTTAATTGCAATGGCAACATCTGAATTAAACTAAGGAGCATCTTTACGTCTTCTTGCTGGAATCACAGGAGTAAATTGTGAGATTATGGATGAAAGAAACATATAGAGCTTATCAACACAATCTTCAGTGTGAAGATTGCTGAAGAAGGAATATCAATTCACGGCATTAAGGCTAGCTTCCATACTCGATAAATCGGCTTTTAAAAAATTAAAGCGGGAAGGTAAGGAATTCTTCAAAAACCGTAAAATGTGATACCAAGCTCAAAAGAGAGCGGTAAATGGTGGGGATCAGGTTTGACAAAGATAAGATCAAGCAATGTGTTATTGGCATTAGAAAAGTGTTGTATTGGGTGAAAGAACTGAGAGAAATAAAAGAAGAAAAAGCAAAAGACACGCTACCGCCAGAAACTATGGAGACAAACATATCATTCTAAACAATAGAGGGCAAATTGAAGTCACCACAGACCAATATACGGTAGAACGGAAACGAGCATTAATGTAGGTCGAGAATTTTGCAAAAAAACGTACGTAAACATTAGCAAAACTGTTACAAGGGATATACAAAGATGATACGAGGAAAGAAAAAGAGTCAGATAGAGAGACTACCACAATTATACACTCACCAGGTGAATATGGAGTGAAATCATCACAGGATTTGCTAGTAAGGGAAACATGTATACCCACTAGAACGCCTCCATCGTCAGACTTACCAGTAGCATCACGGTCTCAATCTCTCGGAAGATTAAATGGTTCAGGAGTAGCTCACTATTTTTAATGTCATCTGTCAGCCATGCCATGCCATGGAGTATCTCATTGTTATGATCGAATGTATCGGCACTCTACAAGGTGATATGATCATTATCACGCTTTGGCCGTATGTCCGTTCGTCGAACCAGCTGCGATACGTTCTGATTTTAAACCAGCACGTATCATAACTGAACAGGCTTATAGTCCGTCCAAAGAATCACTTGAACTAAATCTCGTTGACGCCAACTAAACTCGAGCCAGAGACCTTTGGCTTACGGGCTTAGTGCTCTAACCACTTCCGTTAGACAGATGATATTATATGGAAAAAGGATGGAAGAAATGCAAAGTGCAGTAGTCATTTTGGTAATAGCAAGTTAAGAATGAATTACGAGGTCTAAGAGATGTGTCCTCTGGGGTGACAGGACACAGGATGGTTCCGCTTACGAGTCGGAGAGAACCAAAATTCCTTATCAAGCAAGATACCTAGGTTAGCTGGAACAATAATTTTGAAAGACACAATCAACCTGTTCGTATTTTCATCAGGCGTAAGCTTGGTGCACTGGAGCAACTCAGTACTAGAGTTCAGTTTGTACCTTATATGAGCGATAAGATTTTCAACTGGTGTGCTATATTCTATTCTTGAGAGAAATATTTGCAGCGGGGGGGGATATAGCACGCAGTGGGGTGCCAGGTTTCATTGCAGTAGTATCAGCATTACTTTGAGCTACGAATCTTGTAACAGAGCTCTCAGGCGGGCATGAACACTTTGGGTTAGTCCCAATACCAACTTAACGTTGCGGTGTTATGGAAGCACGCTGCAAAAGTTCAGGTTGCTGCTGATTAGATGTCAATTGCAGATCTTTGGGTTGTGCTCGTTGCTGTAGTTGTTGTACATAATGATGTTGCTTTTGGGAGCCAGGTGACAGTGGCTTGTGATGTTTCTTTGGAATGGCTCCCTTGCTGACATCAACCGCAAAGCTCTCGGCAGCTGAAGTAGAGCATAATGTTGGCAATAGTGCAGGAGGATTGTTCACTAGGCCTTTCCTATCGTTGATGGAAGGAGTAAATACTTTGCTGCAAATTTCCTGTAAAAGTTTTGATTGCTCTTTTAATACTCTGATTGCTCTTTTAATACTCTGATTGCTCTTTTAATACTCTTTTAGCTTTAAAGCTTCTGAAACTTCTGCTGTGAACCAAGAAGAAATCTTTTTGTGAGGACGACCACGGGGAACAAAATTGATTATAATATTATTAATTTTGTTATAGAAAGCCGGGACAGCATCATTTACACCAGTAGAATGAGATGGAAAATGCCAATCGATCTCGGAAAGCACTAATTGAATAGCTTCATAGTTCGCCTTGTAGAAGTTGTATCTAGAAATAGCTTTGCTATTCCTATGGCGTGAAATGCAAAGCAATAGTTGCATTTCAAGTGGAGGATGGTGAGAATCTGGTTTGACATAAGAGGTTGGTGATTGAGAGACTGAGATAATACTCATGAGATTATTGCTAAAAACGAGGTCCAGCAATCTATTGTTTAAAGTTTGGGAAATAGTTTAACTACGTCAGCAAGCATAGAGATGAAAAGGATGACAATAAAATTGATATTTCATTATGTGATACAATCATTTTAGCGCTTAGATTCCATTCAGCCGTTGGTCTGTTAAAGTCACCACTGATCACAAAGGACGTAGAGGGGTATGAAACCTTAATGTAATTAGAAATTTCAAGAAAGAAGAGGGTATAGACTTGTGGAGGGGAGCTGCATGGCACACAGACGCACGCAACAAATACTAGTTAGCTAGACAATAATCTCAAACCAACTACAACGCATTTAATAGGAGGGAGAAGGTGATGTCTCGAAAGAGGAAACTTTCAAAAGGTTTACGGACCGCAATCAAGACACCTCCGCCATGACATTTGTAAAGCTCGGTCTCTATCTTAACGATATACATTATGTAGAGGAAAGAGTTCTTCATTTGCAATGTCCTTTGAAATCCACGTCTCAGTTAAACATATTCCGTCATCATTTGCCAATATGGATGCTGAATTCATATCATTCAGCTTGACTTGATAATACAAGTTAAGGTAAATAGTTGATGTGTGATTGTATTTTTCATTCAATTTCTGGTTCTGGTTGTGTTGGTTGATCGAAAATTTTTGTACGGCCTTCGCTCCAATTGTTTGACAAGTATACCAGTTGGCTAAAAGTCTGGTTTAGAAAGTTGGAACTGTAAGTTTGAACGACGCTACGATTCTATTTGTGTTCTCTTTTTTTGTTAGTTTAACACAATCTAGCACAGAAGGCGTAAAGCCAAGTTTAGAAACAACGTATTCCTTAATCTCCTCCTGCGGTGTATCAATTGATAGGCGAGATATAAATAATTACAAAGGGGGTAATATCACTCTTCGTAATAGCCCCGTGTGATTGTTGGGTTCTTGACGTGATAAATTTGGTGTTGAGTTTGTAGGCGCTAGTTGCTGTTGCTGATTAAGATTATTGATTTACTAATCTTGATGATGCGGAAGCCTGCGCGTTCAAAGAAATTTATCGTGTACTGTGACGAACAGGCTGTATTCTGATTGGCGGTACTTCAACGGGCAAAAAGTTGGTAGCAGATTTGCTATCTTTATCATATGACTGCATGCTTTCAACAGTCGGCTCAACCGATTCCACAGTGTCACTTATACTTGGCGATGAGAAAGGATTCGAGAGGCTTCAACTAAACGTTACTGTTATGGACAACAAAGACTGCTGTTCTGCATGAGTTATTGTTAAAAGTTGAGCAATTTCTTCATTTGTGTTCTCAAGCTTCTCCTTTAATTTAAGTGTTGCAGATGAAAGGGCATCTACGGTCTCATTAGCGATTTCATTGAAGGAAATGCAGAATTGACAACTCATACTATTACTTACAAAGTTTAGCGAATTTTGCCTTTTGAGGTATTTGTTGTTGTTGTACTCATAGAGAACCACCTTCATGATATTTTAAGGTTTTTCGATTAACATGTGTGCAATCACAAAGGGGAGGACACCATTTTTTGGTACCGTTCCGCTTCCCCTGCGTACTCCGTCGTCAATAATGCAGTTTTCAATGAATCCAATATTAATAGAGTATTGTAAAAATTTGTTTTCACAAAACCCTAAATGATACAGGAAGTTATTGCCTGATGGAAAAGCTCAAAATACAGTCATCATCATCATCTATGGCACGACAGCCTAAATCGGGCTTCGACCTCCAGTCTTAATCTTCTCCAACCATCAGGATTCTGCAACTTGTGTGCCAGTTTATCACCCCCAGCAAGGATCTGCTGTCAGCTTCTATCGTGTCTTTTCATCGAATCCTCCATCTTCCTGCTGGATGCCTAGCTGGTGCCCTACTCTTCAATGTTCTTTAGGGTCGCCGGTTTTCTCCCATTCTTTCTTAATTGCCCACCCTTTTAAATTTACGTAACTTTATGCTAGCAGCTACAGGTGGTTCGTCAAATAGTTCATACAACTCATCATATTACGTAGTCTCCACTCTGTTCTTTGTGTCACTGGGCCGTCGATATCTGGGGCACTTTGCGTTCAGATATTTTCTTCTTCTTATTCGTAGCACTACAGCCCTTCCCGCTCCTTCGCTTCCTGCCTCGGTCCAGTGACCGCGTCCTCCAGCGATGAACTGTCTTCGCCGACCGAGTCAGACCAGCGTTTCCTCAGTTTCCCCACTAGTCTTCGTCCTTTAGTTCTCCCAACGAATACCTTTTCGGGTATCCTTTGTTCCTCCATACGATTCATGTGGCCAGCCCATTGCAGATTCCGCAGTCTGAAAATCGTTAAGACCTCCGGCTCGTCAGAAATTTCATACAGCTCATAGTTGTATCAAATTTGCTATTGGTTCCCGTCTAGCTTCGTTCAATTATGTCCACTGCTTTTTCGGTTTTGCTCGCCTGGGTCTATGTTTCACTTCCGTATAACAGCACAAGTTTGACTAATGATGGAGTTTTTTGCGGTGTTCAATATCGTAAAATGCAGTAGGATCTGGAAAGTGTTCATAAGAATTCCTCGAAAATCGAGCGCACGATAAACCTCTCTTGTCAGTCTGTCTGACGATTACAAACTTCCTTCCCCCGGGCCCATTTGCTACATAAATTGTTACAGAACTATCCCTCTCAATAGGTACTTGTAGAAAACGA
Source organism: Odontomyia ornata (assembly GCA_963969285.1). NCBI lineage: Eukaryota > Metazoa > Arthropoda > Insecta > Diptera > Stratiomyidae > Odontomyia > Odontomyia ornata. Next base: position 70,632,147 of record OZ017739.1, read on the forward strand.
TACTGAAGAGCATAACTAAGAAACCAACTCATAAGGGAAAGACTTCAGAGAGTAATTTAAACAGAATTGAAAAGTAGGAAACTTTAATGGAACATGCGTGTGCGTATTTGAATAGCCAATAATAAAGTTTTGTTTCGAAAAGAACATAAAAAATAAACATAAACGAATAAAAAATTTGATTTCTTTTCTTTTCTAGTTTCGCATCAACGAAAAAATAAATAATTTTTCATTCAATGGCAATTTCAGATCAGAACAATTCTAGAATCAGCATTATTTATTTGGTTCATTCTATTTTCAATTGCACGAACATTTTTCCTTTCATTTTTGTTTTTCTTGTTAGAGCTGATTGTGATGTTGTTGCCTCAAAACAATTTCCAAGTCTGTAGGCCTTTTTTGGTATTTATGTCCCACGGCAACATCATTAATCAAATGAAGCTCAGCGTATTACCCAGTATACTGCGGAAACCCTCGTTCTCGCATCGACTAGCATTCGACGTAGATAGCGTTTATTGTAGTGCTGTTGCTTATATATAAATTGTATATTGCAACTTCGGATCTGACGAATTTAAGAAGGAAATTTTTTTCCCAATCTAATACATCTGTCAATCAAAATGTTACACTCTTCATCTCCTTTTTGAAGAGCACGCAGACATGCCTGCCATGGATGCCTTCAACCGTCAACGCAAAGTATGGTAGAATTATGGCGGTGGATTGGTTCAGTATCTGTTTGATTCTGGTCTACCTTTCAACGTTTAAATCATTTTTGACTGGTGGTTTCAACAGAAAATTTTCATTTTATTTATTAAATTGTATTCTTATTTTATTCTTTTGTTTTCGATCGAATGAAAAGTACTGGGGATTTCTGTACAAAACTAACCAAAATATAACAATTATAGTTTATTTATCAGCAGAGTAAATTGCAGATTGGTTTTGAAACTTTCCTTTTCAATGCAGTGCAAATAAAATTATTGTTTCTTTAGATTGAGCACCTAGCTTGAGTTCTAAGATTAATTTAGACCTTGAAAGAAAATCTAACTTACGGCCTGCAATTCTGCGATTTTCAACGGTAATTCGATTCAGATTGTCTTTGCGGTTCAATAATCGGTGTATCTTCGTACGCAGTAACTTCTCGCGTTTTCACTTGAATTTCAAGCTCCAATTGTTAAGAATATGTCTGGTGCCTGGAGTGTCTTTATTCCATTGTCCTCTATAGAATCATATTGTTATTATTACCGGTATTATTGTTGTCGATGCAATGATTGTGAAAAACCTCCCACAAAATTTTTATATCCCGGCGAGTTGGCAATCATCAAATACCCAGCATGCTGGCTTAGCCTCAACTTCTTTCATTCTTCAGTTGCGTTCGTTCGGTGATTATTCACGCGGATTCTATAGATTTATTTTTTGCAATTCATTGCGACTCCCACATTGTGACTCGCGACAATGTTGTATGGTCTGGAATGGAATAAACCCTTTTCCGAGATATCACAATTACTTGTTGTAAATAGTATTGTAAATATATATTTCGGAAGTATGTCTGACTATGCATTATGGCTAACGTTGTGGATAGAGTGACTGCCACTTGCAAGAGGACACAGCTAATGAAAATGTTTTTGTTGATTTCAGCAACGAAACTTGAAGCTTTCTTGTGTCTGTATACGTAGCCTACGCAGATGATAAACAAATTTTCAGATCACCATTGATTAATTTTAATTGGCTTATGCATAATATAGAAAAATAAAACACATAAATTAGCAAAACAGGGTTACTTTAAAAACAAGTAAAGAAATGCGAGACAAACAAAAACGCATAACTTAAATGCATTCTTATTTCCTTGTAATTCCTCCCCATGATCAGTGAAGGAGAACGTTGTTCTCTAGCTTTTATTATGGTTCCAACTTATGGTATCTATTAAATCTATTAGAATACGAAAATCTTCAAAGAAACAATACTTTAAATCACTTGCTAAAATCCCTGAAACATAAATTCCTTAACGGTTATAAAAATATTCATACAATACTTTGTTAACCTGAGAGCTTGTCTGCCCGTCCATAAAGAATAAAAAATTTCTTCAAGATCTATGAGAATATTTCAAAAATGGTAGTCTGGTGAATATTCAGCAGTCGGAAAACTTCCCAGTAATTATAAGAGGAGAAAAAATTACATAAAAATTTCGAATTGCAGTATTAAATGTAAAAACTTCCTTCGATCTATAAATCATCTGGGGTAAATGTGGGAGGGTTGCTGCGTGTTATCAAAAAACCTGTTGTTTCGAACAAAATAAATTTATTAAGTTTTTTTCTTGATTACAAACTTGAAGGTATTTAGATTATAAATTTAAAAAAATAAATCAAAATGGTGGAGACGACGCATCTATTTCTTTGAGGATTCTCTCCGGTTTCCGAAGTAAATTTTCCTTTGCCATGTGTTACACCTGTTGTCGTACATCGTACATGCTGGATGTAGCTAATTTTTGCATTTTACGCAGCACAGCCAATCAACACGTTTGGATGTTGTTGAGTATCGTTTGTAGCACTCTACACAAAGACAAACGTCTAAAAGTTGATCGTTACTATCGCTCCAGTTTTTTTTCACTCGATTTTACAACCGTTTTCTTATGTTTTGCCGTTTTTTTATTCAACGCATCCCCTTATGTCCCTTCCTTGATGATTTCTTTCTTATTTTTTATTGTTTGAGGCAAATTCCAGGCAGTAGCGCCTTACTTCAATCTTTTCCATAAGTGTGTCGACATAATGGGAATGGGTGGTACTTCATGCAAATATTTACTAGTAGTAATCTATGACTGTAGTACATAAGTTCTCTGTGAACTCTCATTTGTGTCATTGCTCGTATATAAATATCCTGGCTCTGCGTCAAGAATAAGCTGCACTAGAGTTATCGAGCGTACGGAAGCTGAAACTGCAGAAACATCATCTCCATCTGTTGAAGCAACACCTCCAGCTTCCAACAATGTTGTTTCAATAGTTCCAGATTTCGACGTTGAGAAAAACTGGCCTGGTATCGCATTTGGGTCAAATGGATAGATACCCGTAGCTCTGAATCCGCTCACAGAATTCTCAACGCAAGTGGCTTTAAGCCACGCTTTACCAATGACTTCACCAGCTTGATATCTAGTAAAATTTCGGCTGCTTTGATTCCGTATCCACGCATGCGCTTTTTGATTAAAGTACGCTTTAAGTGGCCGAAAAAAACTCCTATCTAAAGGCTGAAGAGCATGTGTGCAATGGCTAGGTAGACATATAAGAATAATGTCATTATCGTCAGCAACTTGGAGCATTTTTACGTCGGAGCAATGAGAGGTATGACCGTCTAAGATTAGTAAAAACTTTCCAATTGGTTTATGCTGTATAAACTGCTTTTTCAGCCAACGTAGAAAAAGGTCTGAATTGATGAATGGCGATTTTTTGTCCATATATAGGTAAGTCTAAAAAGCATTGAGCCTTTTTCGATTGAATATTTATTTTATTGAATATAAATTTTAAGTACATTTTGTCCATTACGATGTATGACCTTTTTGCCATTTTTTGGGTTGAGCCATTATTCCATTCGTGTAGAACTTCTGTGGTTTATCAGCGAAAAACTTAGCCAAGTGATTTTCATAGTCCGTTTTTGAAGTGAATTTCTTTTCATTAGGGAAGTTTTGCAGAGACTGAAACAAATGGCAGTCTGATGATGCAAGGTCTGAACCATACGGTGGATGCATCAAAGCTTCCCAGCCAAGCTCTGTCAATTTTTGCCGAGTCATCAAAAATGTGTGTGATCTGGCATTGTCATGATGGAAGACAACGCTCTTTCTATTGATCAATTCTGGCGGGTTTTTTTTGAATTGCTTGTTACACTCTGGTTAATTGCTGACAGTGCAGAGCCGAATTGAGTATTTGGCCAAGGTCTAGCTCCTTATAATAAACGATTCCCTTCCAATCCCACCATACGCACAGCATAACCTTATTTGATCTCAATTCTGGGTTTGAAGTCGTTTGTGATGATTCACCTTTTTTTACCATGGTATTTGTCGAATGACATTCTCGTTTTTCACCCATTTTTTATCGCCCGTAATGATTTACTTCAAAAATGGCTCTCGATTTCGTTGCGTTTTAAGAGCATTTCGCAAATAGAAATTCGGTCGATCAAATTTTTTTGTGTTAATTCATGCGGCACCCAAACGTCGAGCCTCTTCGTGTATCCAGCCTTACGCAAATGGTTCAAAACTATTTGGTGATGGATGTTCAGTTCCTTAGCAATGTCATAGCTGCTTATGTGTTAGTTTTCTTCATTTTTTTGTAAGATTTCACTGAACTGTCCATATGAAAATTGTAGACTAAAATGTCACCTTTCACCTTTGACTCAATTTGATTAGTATTGCCCGATATATGGTAACAAACACCATCTAGTGACAAAAAAGGCTCAATACTTTTAAGACTATCCAATATACTTGTAAAAGGTTTTCCAATAAGAGGTGTTATTTTGAAAAGCCCGCTATTTCACTTTTGAAGCTGTCATTTTTTAAAATTTGACAAGTAAAAACTACGCCATTGATAAAAACAGAATGATACATGCTTCAACAATGCACTGAAATTATCAAAATTCACTATAAAAATGGTGAAAATTTGGCAGAGGCGGTTCGTAAAACTCGAACATTTTTGGGTCGTCTTGAGCTGTTGGGACAACAGCTCATGACGTGCACGTCACTCAAGAACAGTCGAGAATATTGCTGCTGTAGTCGAAAGTGTTAAAGAAAACCCAGGTTTGTCCATTACTACTCGTTGTTTGGAATTAGACATTCCAAAAACCTCATTACACCGTATTTTGCATAAAGATTTGGGTCTTAAGGCTTATAAAGTTCAGTTAATACAAGAACTTAAGCCGGCCAATCATCAACAACGTCGTGTCTTTGCTGATTGGGTCCTTGAAATGCATGAAAATGATCCAAAATTCCATCGAAAAATCATCTTGAGTGATGAGGCCCATTTCCACCTCGGTTGCTTCATCAACAAGCAAAATTGTTGCATCTGGAGCTTGGCAAATGTAGTGAAAAGGTAATATCAAAGGTCCGTAAAGGACTGCAGCAATGGTCTGCTGCCTCGGCGGAGGAAGATGTTGAAATCCGCCGAGAATGCTCTTGTCTGGGGACGCGTGAATGCGCTGGCAGGCTAGCATTGCGGTGTCGTGGGGCGGGTTCATTCCCCCAGCACAAGGACCCACTACAAAAGAACTTCGCATTCACGAATTCTTGGGTTTTAAAAGAAAGATGACCGAAGTCGAAAAATTGTAGGTAACTACAAAGAGGGGAAATGACTTGTTCAGAGAACAAGTTGAACAAGCCGAAACGGACGGACTTAGGGTAACCTCGCCATTACCCGACGATGCTCATGGCCCACAAATAAGAGCGGGACAACCGGGTGATGACTTATTCGTCAGAAGTATTCAGTATATGAATTATCCCGGTGAGAACAACTGACAATTTTACAGAGGGTGGCGCATGCATGCAATGCAAATTTAATAGGTCAATCAAAGGAATCAGTTCTTCTACGAATACGCTATAAGACATTAAGACCATTTAATTTATTAAACGAAAATTTATCCAACATTCGCGGTTTTTAGCTTAGAGCTCGTGTTTCGAGTCTTGATTCACAAAGGATGAGTACGAACTTAAGTAACTATGGAAGCTTGAGGAAGAAGTTTCACACGGTAAATAAAATTCAAACTTATAATTGCGATTCGCTGCCCGAGAGTTAACCTTCGCCAATATGAAATATAAATGTTCACAAGGTGTAGTCTTAACGCCCGAAGTTTCATAAAAAAAAATCTATTCGGGCAACGTCACCTAGCGCCGATACCCAATCGTCATGAAGCAAACAATCAAAAACCTTGCGACACCTCTATGCGATATGAGCCTTTGACCTGGCCCGCGCAAACAATTTGCCACACGCGCTATCAAAAACACTAAAGCCACAGGCGGCTGTTGTTCAGCCTCAACTGAATTCCGAAAGCAACGGGACTTGCTTGCAAATGTCACTGGCCTCCAAGCACAGCGCGGAGTATTCCACAAATTAGTTCAAGTTCAGGAAGGAGGCACTTGCAAATAGTCTTTTCGGGAAATTTTAACTTTTAATGTCACTGGGCGCTTTTGGGCACGTTACACATTTCAAGACGCGACGGGACACCGTTTTCCTGTGGATGCGTGGGAAAATATTTTTCACTACTGAATTCACAAAACTGCGACTAAATCATGGCCTCGGATTCGAGCACGAACCAGGAGGTCCGACACTTGTGAAATATGAATTGGAAATAATTGCTGGCAAAAAACTTCCGCGGAACTAATATCTGAACACGTTTTCTTGTAGTGGAAATTCTCTGGCTTGTAATTTGTGTGGAGCAAAAGCAAAACAACTCGCGCGACTTCGTCAGAGGTCCTCGATTCACTTCGAATTGCTACGGAAAATCGAAATTGACTGACTTCTACAAGACGCAAAAAAAATGAAAATTTGTTTGACTGTTCTTTGTCGCTAGTTCAAATAGATTCGCAAAGGTATCAACTGCACTCAGTAAGCGGAAGGTAATCCAATCACGAATACAAAATGAAGTCTTAGGAGCATTGATAGAGACACGCAATTAAGATTCTACAAGTAATAGTAACTTAACTACTTTCCAAGGATATCCTACAGCACAGCAAAATCGAATTAACAGCGATCACACACCACTCATCGTTGAAAGCGCGACTGTGACTACGATGCATTCCTTCGTGTCTCCATTTACGTCAAGGCAACCTGAATTTGAAGAGCTTGGAGTGTTGCCTACTCGATCGCTTCAACTTCGATATTCCTGTCTTAATCGCAACAACCACGGTACAGCACTCCTAATGAGCAGAGTCCATCATCACCTGAACAATTATTGTATCACCCTTATGTCCAGAGAACTCCACGACCAATTGTCCTCTCGCGATGGCGCTGCTTATAGCAAACAAGCGCTTGGTACTGAATCTTGGCTGCTTTTTGGGTGGTTTTCGTTCTCTTCTCAAGACGCCCGAAGACATAAGTTCTTCGTTGTCAATTTACACTGACTTTTAGCTGCTCCCGTTCCAGCCAAGATTGACTACAAACTGACCAATGTACTACAGATAGAATGGCACAAACGATGCTTTATATGTGATATGATGATAATCCAGTCAAGACGAAGTGCAGTTACTAACAAATAGAGTACGCACTTTATGATCGTTATCAAATTCCCCCAAACCGTCTTCCTGTTCGATTTTGGCTAGTGAGTATGCAATTCTGCATTCACAAATGAGCCAGATCGGCCTCAGTTGCTTTGTATTCCCGCCAAACATAGTTGCATCACTAATTGACGTCGCGAACTTGCGTACAAGACGACCTGAGCAGTTTAAATTGGGGTTTCAGTTTTGCGGTTGAGTTGTAGGTAGAAAGAGCAGAAATTCGAGTAGCGGGAAATCAAAATTATTTCTCAAGAAGTTTTTTAACTGCAACCACCTCGTTCTACCAAACTCTTTGCCCGTTACTTGCACAATTTACATAGATCACTTTTATCACTGCGGTCCACGATCGTTCACTTCCCGACTGACCGACTAACCGACTGAGACCACCTCCGAGGTGATCTTAATGAGCGCGACTAAGTCTTGGCGCTATATTTAATGTCTTCACCATTTGAACCCATCACTCAAGCGATGATCGATTACCCATCCCAGCAAACGCTTCAGATACCCCACTAAATCGAACCTGCTAACGGATATAAAACCAACTGATCATGCCGAAGTGATCAAGCCGAGCAAAGAGAAGGACGCAACCAACAACAGTCTCGTCTTTCCACTTTCGCCAACCTCGTTAATTCGTCGAGGAACATAGAAAAGCGTCAGCCTTTGCGTCGCCGTAAGCGGGCACCACTTCACTCCTATCTTTTCGATGCAAGCCTCGAATCAGTTTGCATATGATATTTTTTTATATGTATAATTAATGCGTATAAATGAAAATTATGGAGGAATGAACAAAATTGCTATGCAAGGTGTTTGTTAGTTCTTGATCATTTTAACGAAGACATTAGATATTAAACAAGTTGGGTAAACAGACCTACGCTCATGTCAGAAGGGTTTTGTATTCAATTTTCAAAATGCAGTCACCAGATTGTATAAAGTCAAGAAGCATATCAATGACGATTTTATTGGAGAAACTATGAAATTCGAAGACCATATCATTATTAACAAAGTTGAAAGAATTTCGACTTCTGAGGTTTTTGTTATTGTTCTACTCATAAATATCTCCCTTGATAATTATTTCAGATGTCCATTCGCGACGGAGGAAACACATTTTTCATGTATTTCCCCCCTGTGCCCCCACTGAAGCAAAAACTGACAGTTTAAGAACTGTTTTGAAAAGCTCCCGAGAAAGCTATCATTTCATACTCATATCGGCTACGTTTGATGAATTTTTTTTCAGGGGCCACTCTCCTGTACTGTTATCATCGATTAATAGCCAATTTTTTCGAATCCTAGAGTTGTTACAAAGCCCTTTTGTTAGAAGCTACCTCCCGCCTCCTTGACTTGTTTCACTTATGAGTATTAATTGTAGGTACTCAGCTTCAGTCATTCTTTAAATTGAATCAAGTGTTCAAAGCATGCGCCTTAAACGTTGAAGTTGGGAAAAAATAACTCAAAGTTATTCAATCTTCGCATTTAAAACAGCCACTATTTTGTTTTACGATTACTGATACCACTAGCTGAACTGATTCTCAAAGTTATTCATGACACCTATCATTCCTGAAGTTTTCATGCAAATCCTAGCAAAACTGTAGTGTCTGAGTCGGTAAAAAGCGCATGTTGTTCCATAGCCGTATGTTGCCATAGTAATACATGCAGCGCATATTGTTCCATAGTAACACAGGAAAATTCAAACCGCTATAACTTCGCTAAATATGATGCAATCTTTATGATACTTGCAGGGTTGATCAATCTTATAAATAGACATCTGTGTACTGAATTTCATTGAATTTAAGGGTAGCGTCAAGATTTTATTCAAGAAAACATAAAATCGATAAATCATACTATTACTAACAAAGTTGAGTGAATTGCGACTTCTCACGTATTTGTTGTTGTTGTACTCACAAAGGCCTACATTCGTGATTTTTTTCAGATTTTTCGGATGAAAGGTGTCCAATCGCGAGGGGGGGGGACACAAATTTTTCGTGTATTTCCCCTCCCTGTGCGCCCCTCGAAGCAAATTTTGACAAACTAAGACCTGTTTTGAAAAGTTCTCATCAAGACCTTTCATTTGATACCCATATCGGCTACCTTCAATGAAATTTTTTTTTTGGGGGGTCACCCCCTACATGGGGAGACCCCCCTTAAATACCTTATAAAATTTTTTAGTAGTTGAACTTTGAAGAGATCACCACTTTACACCTATATACAAAATTTGATGCTTCTAGCTTCAGTAGTTTCCGAGAAAAACTGCTGTGACACACGGACGGACGGACGGACGGACAGACAGACAGACGGACAGACGGACAGACAGGACGCGATTTTAGAAGGGTTTTGTAAAATTATTTTACAAAACCTTAAAAAAAGATTCCAAACTGAATCATCATTAATGTCTGCTTGTCGCCGCCTATAGCAATATGCGTTTCATCGACCTATCTTCACTTTTTCTAGTAGGAAATTCAATTCTCTTGATCACCATGCTGTAAGGGTGAAGGAGATAGGATGGTTTTAGAGCAGTTTAATAGGGTAACTGCTCGATTACAACAAAAACCCAAGAGTTGTTGAAAAGCCTCTCTATCCTCAACGTGTGACTGTTTGGTGTGGTTTATGGTCCGGTGGGGTCATTGGACCTTACTTTTTCAAAAACTAGGCTGGAACAACAGTTACGCTGAATGGATTGCGCGATCAAGAGATGATTAATGATTTTTTATAGCCGGAATCGGATGGTATTGATCTGGACAACGTTCACTTTCAACAAGATGGTGCTTCGTGCCACAAAGCAACGAGTCTCGGAGAATTTTCGTACATTTCCCTTCCCGTGGACCCCTCAAAGTAAAATTTGTCATTTTAAGACCTTTTTTGAAAAGTTCTCATCAAGACCTTTCATTTGGTACCCATATTGCTTACATGCGATGACATTTTTTTTTCAGGGGCCACTCCCCTAAATAGGGAGACCCCCCTCAAACACCTTATAAATTTTTTTGTGGTGAAACTTTGAAAAGGGCGTCACTTTGCATATATCTACAAAATCTTATGTTTCTAGCTGATGTAGTTTGCGAGAAAAAGTGTTGTGACACACGAACGAACGGAAGAACAGACAGGATGCGATTTTAGTAAGGTTTTGCAAAATGATTTTACAAAACCTTACAAAGAAGTTAAGTTGAACAGTATTAAGGTTTGAAAAAGATTCATTGTGGTTTAAAGAGGATACAATGCAATAAACATTTTGGTTCTAAGGATATTCATTAAGATTAAATGTCACTAGAGCTTTGAGATTTCGTTTATTGTTCGACTTATAAAAAACTACTTCAGTGACATTTTTGAGAATTTTCAGGCAGTAGGTGTTCAATTGCTAGGGGAGGGGGATGCAGTTTTTCGTGTTCTACCAATTCCTCTGCCTACCCATTATCGATATTGCACTTTTGACAATGGATGTTAAAAGATCTCATCGCACCCCATTAAAACTCTTTCATCAACTTCTGAACTGTTCCAAAATTCAATGACAGTAACTTTTATATATCCTGAGAAAACTTGCTGTGACGTACTGACGAACAGACGGATTAATAGATTGGTGTCAACTATAATATGGTATTTTTAAAAATTTCTTTTTTTTTCAAAGTCGTAAAAACACGAATATATTTTGCGACAATATAATTGACTTGATTAATTTAAAATCCAATAACATATATACTACAGGGTTATCCATTTTACGCTTGGGAAAGTAAAGCTAAAGAAAACACATAAAATATTCAGATAGAAACAACATTTTTTATTCAGTATAAAGACTGAATCTTGGCATTATACGCAAAATACAACATCATTCAAATGTCCTCCACGAGACGTCAATCCTTTTGAGATAATTTTCAATTACTTTTCGGCACACTTTCGGCAATATCTCGGCCATAACTTCACGAATATTGGTTTTCGATTGCTCAACATTTTGAGAATTGTTCGCGTAAACACGATCTTTCGCATAGCCCCATAAAAAGAAATCCAAAGGTGTTACGTCGCAGGATCTTGCGGGCCAATTGACATCACTCAATCTCGAAATTACGCGTCCTGGAAATTTCTCTTACAAAAGCGCTCGATTAGCCTGTGTTGTGTAGCTTGTGGCTCCGTCCTGTTGGAACCACATGTTTTCCAGATCATAATCTTCAATTTCTCTCCAAAAATAATCGGTTAACATCCGGCCATAGCGGTCAGAATTGACTGTAATGTCTCTATCTTTATCGTTTTCAAAAAAATACGGGCCAATAACATCACCAGACCATAATGCACACCAAACGGTCACTTTTTCCGGAATCAAGGGCCTTTCTGCTATCACCTGAAGATTTTGAGAGCCCCATATGTGGCAATTCTGTTTATTTACGTAACCACTGAGCGAAAAATGAGCCTCATCACTGAAGAAAATTTTGTTGGAAAAATCTTTGTCAATGGCTTGTTGTGCAATCACCCCATTCGCATACGTTCTGCGTTGTGTATGGTCTTGAGGCTTAAGTTCTTGAGTGAGTTGGATTTCGTACGGATGGAGATACAAATCCAAATGCAAAATCCGCCACAATGAGCCGTAAGACAATCCCAAATGTTGAGCACGTCGAGGAATCAACAAATTCGGGTCTTTCTCCACACTTTGAGCAACGTCAACGATATTTTCAGCAGAACGAATGTTGTGATGATGCACAGGCCTTGCAATATCAACAACCGATCCAGTCTCTGCAAATTTTCTCACTGTGTTCGAAATTGTTTGCTGTGTAGGTCGATTATGTCGACCGTAATCGGCTCGTAAAGCCCTAAATGTTGATACAGCAGGATCACCATTTTTATAATAAAATTTAATAATTTTAACGCGTTCTTCGACTATTAAAGAATCCATATTTCTAAATGGCAAAACTTCAGCTAAACGAAACACGCTTTGGATGACATTTAATTGTGACAGATGCCAAATGGCAGGGTTATACTTTCCTACCACGAAATGGATAGCCCTGTATAATTAGAATTAGTAATACAATTATTGTTTGCAATGATAACTGACAATAGCATTCCCTTCTCATTATTTCTCTATATTAAGGTTGACTTCATTCATATAACTAAGCTTTTATGTTTGATCCAAGATCTTTCAACGCGGTATGTTGATGTTAAGAAATATTATAAGACACATAGCACATGTGCTTCCAAATGAATTTTAATAATGACTATAATGTTCTTTGACACTTATCATTCCATTTTAACACAACATTATCATTGCATTTTAACATTGCAACGAACAAGAGCAATTTAATTACCCATCAGATTTAATTTTTTTTTTCATGAATGCCTAAATCGTTTCATTTAATTTATTCGGGCAACAATTTTAATATGGTACGAGCTTCTATTTTCAAGTTCCGTTGACCCCAACAAAATCACTTGAAATTATATTCAACATTTTTAAAACATATCAAAACACTTCCTTCTTCTCATACAAATAAAAAAGCAAGTTACCTTCAAAAAATTTTACAAATATTTTTAACATTTTCTTTTTTTTCTGATGCTAAAGTCTTAAAAAGCCTATTTGAAAAATATTTATACACAAACCATCATCATACTTTTCATATTTTTTTTTTAATGAGGAAAATCAATTTCATGAACTTTAATCGATCATTTAGGTAATATTTTTTCTTAGTCTGGTATATTTATTCGACACGTAATTAATTTTCATGCTTGTATCCGCTACTTATTACAAATTCGTTTTTATGAAACATTAATATTTAAGTTTCCAATTCAGCCGAAATCAAAGGCAACAAACACAATAAAATAAAAACAGCAACGAATCAATGATCCAAAGATCAAAAGCCAACAAAAATACAATTTTCGTGCTACCGAATGGTATTTTGACACCAGTAATTTTTAATTATTCAACGCGCAACTTCATTTCTAAATCCCGTGCGTCTAGAGGCAACAGATCAATGTGTAATTTATCCACTCATCTACTTCAAAAATCATCTAGCAGTCCAACAGACATTCCAACTAATTTTTGACTGCAGAAATTATCTGATTAACATTAATAAATACTTTCTGGTCTGGATACATATTTTCAATTAGTATGATGTGAACAATAGGGTGGTTCAGGAACTCAGCAAAAAAATTATTCTACAACGAGATGGATGGATGTATTTAAAATTAATTTAAATTTAAATCTGCAACAATTGCTTGATTCGTTTAGTGAGTGATTCAATGATAACGATGAGGTTACACTTTGGATATAGGTTGCTACAAATAAAACAGTAAAATTATCCCATTCACCCTGTCTTCATTTCCATACCTCGATCATCAAGTTATTGTTTTGACAGCAATAGAAACTGATGCAAAAAAAAAAGTTATAAGTTTCGGTGGTTTTATTTATTGATTGAACGTATCGTTTCGGACATTGATGAATACATGGCAGGCAAAATAACAACAGTAGACCTCACAGACCAAGGCTTGTATATCAAAAAAGATTTACCGAAGCCGCCAGGAATGATGAATTCCACTAAAATTAATTAACATTCGTTCTCATGTGTGCTACGTGTGCTATTACAAAATTCAGTTGCGAGTCTAGCAGACCTTAATTTTGATAGATACGTCATGCTTACATATGTAACCTTTCATGGCTGTAAGTTTAATTTGAGTCCAACGATTTCGGTTTCTTACTGTATCTTCAAATATTTTGAATTATTCGTTGGATCATCATATCTCAGTAGCAGTTAATCAGTGTACGCGTTGGTAATTTTTTCAATGGAATAGTGTAACTCTTCATGCACTGCCCTGTAGAAAGATTTCGATTGGAATTCAGGTTGGTTAGGACGGGCTTCAATAAATCGTAATCGTTCTTGGAAGTTCACGCATGAATATGAGGTCAGTTAAAAAATTAGCAATACTGAAGTGATAATTTTTGTGCCTAATATAGAGAGGGTCTTGCACTAATGGATATGCAACAGTTCGATGTGGATCTTAAGTTCTCAACTAGTACCACCTACATACTTTTAAATATGTTCATTATGAGGAGGTTATATGATCATTATGATGAAGCTATACATTTAAATGTGCTTTATATTTGCTTATAAAATGTTAAGGATGGATTTAATAAAGCATATTATCATTCATTCAATATACATTCATAGCTTGAAAAATCTCCGGCAAATAAAAAGAAAATAATATTGAAGTAATATTACAAGGTGTGCCAATTAAGTAATGAGACTGATTCTATGAAAACCGTATAATTAAAAATTATTCTACAACTCTACCATCCCCTTCAAAGTAGTCCCCTTAGGCAGCTATACAACGATTCCAGCGCATTTTGCATACTTCCTAAAATTTCTGGAATGCTTCGACTGGGATGTCCGCGAGTACCCTCGTCACGGCCGCCTGAATGTCCGTAATCGACTCAAAATGAGTTCCTTTGACCACCGATTTTATTCTAGGGAACAAAAAAGTCACAGGGTGATATATCAGGCGAACAAGGCGGCTGTTGCAACACGACGATCCCTTTAGAGGCCAAACACTGGGACACGCTGAGGGCGGTGTGGCGTGGTCCTTTGGAACGCAGAACTTTTTCATCCCAAAATCGTCGGTTAAAATTTGCCTGTGTTTCACGGCTCATACCCAGTTCCGTGGCCAACTTTCGAACTGTTAAACGCCGATCTTCACGGACTAGAGTGCGCACACGCTCGCATTCGCGTCAGTCCGCACCTCGACTGGTCTCCCGCTCCGCGCCACGTCTTCCAGGCTTTCACGCTCCCTCTTAAACTCTTTATGCCATCGAAACACCTGGGCACTCTCACCATGCAATTTTAGCGTACTTGCTCGAAGCTGTTTCGCTCAATCTGGCACAAAATTTTATCGTGACGCGTTGCTTTTGATTTCGTTTGTCCATTTTCGTGACGAGCACCACCAACACACGTCTACTCAACACGACACAGCAGGTGAATTAAACAAACAAGAGCAATGGTAAATATATCAATAGAGAGGGGAAGGGAATTTCAAGATCGCAGATTTACCACAAGCACAGCAATAAAATTAGTCATTACTTAATTGTCACACCTCGTATCCTCATCTTGAACTTATGGTTTTAATCTCGAAAGTAAAAATTGCACAAACTCACAGTGATTGAGATAATTTCTGGAAAATATTTAAAAACAGTTTACACAATGGCGAGCATTTAAAATATCAAATGCTAGAAGCTATACAAAACGAATAACTATTTACATAAAATAAATTATCTTTACCTTAATATCTTGGGGACACAGGGAATCGGTTAAATTGAAAGAATATTCATTCTATGTCTCGCATTTGCTGCCTATAGACGTGTTTTTTTAAGAGCTCCTGTCAATAATTTAAAAAAATTAAAATAAATTTTAAAACGTCATTTTGAAACTAATTTTAAAAAATTTATTACTCAATATATATCTGAATTTTACTCGTTAAGAAGTTCAAAAAAGAAGTAACGCCTGAAGAATTTCAAAAAATAAGTGACCAGAGAAAATGAAGAGATGAAACTCCGAATTCAAAAGATCCGTAAATTATCAAACATCAACAAAACTAAAGTGTTTGTGCTACAAAGTACGTCCGGAAAATAAGAAGCCACAACAAATAAGATGAGCGAAAAAAAGTTACCACGCAAAAGGCTCGACAAACAAATGAAAGAACAATACAGGATACGAAAAAGACAACAATCCATGATGCCGATATCATACTTAGCGCGGGAGGAGCAAACGACAGCGCAAATTACTATGCGGTACTTGCTGCGATGCATGACGATATGGAGTGCCAAGGAAACATAGGTAATATTAATGATTCTAGTGATAGTCTTATCGAATACTGAAAATCAAAAAATAAGGAGAAGGAAAAGAAGCCAACCGGTGTATCTACTGGTTCACCTATTAAAAATAATCAGACTATTGGGAATGCTCCTCCAAATTATGTCTTCGGGCCGCACGGAGGGGATATGGTTATGCTATTGCTAGCCGAACATAAGTTCGATAATTTCGGAGTTAAGATAGTCACCGCCGATAAACTCACAATTAAAACAAAACCACTGGCTGATTTGAAGCTAGTGAAAGATGCTCTTAGTAGTGTACAAGCTCCCCACTTCACGCATACGCCAAAGGCGGAGAAAAATCAGACCTTCCTGTTGAAGGGCTTGGACTTTGGGGAGAATACAGTTGATCTCCTTGAAATGTTACAGAAAGCAGCATCAGCTGACAAATTCATTAGTGTGAAAATTTTTGCTATAAGGAGATCAACTGTTGAAGGCAAATATTACCATTTTATTGGGTACAAATTTCAAACGATAGCATTTCAAGTGCCTTTCAACAGGTAAGGTACTTGAACTTTAGAGTTTTAAAGTTACACATGCCGAAGATTTGGCGATTCGACTGCCAGTTATGCCATGCATTATGGGTGCATTAAATGTAAGGAAACTCGTGCCCCCGCTTAACACAAATCAGCTCAGATGGAGCGAAAAACAATTACAGGTTTCAAAATAGTTTGTCGTCCAGTCACATTTCCATGGATGAGCTTAATCTCATCTCGATCAACGTCAACTCCATTGTTACTATACATCGACGTGACTATCTCCTTGAATTCAAAGTTAAGCAAGAGCCTGATATCATGCTTCTCACTGAAACCCACCTCAATTCATGGCATTCCATGACATTAAAGGATTTTGAATTCGTAAGAAACGATAGGGTAAACAGTGATGGGGGAGGTGGCACGGGGATATTGGTTAAACGACGCTATTGCTTCCAAAATATTGAAAAAGTTGAATTCAAAATTTTTGAATCCCTTGAAGTGTCCGTTATCAAAATCTCACTGCCAGCTGGGGATAACCTCTTTGTAATCCCTGCCTATGCAACTGGTCGAAATGTTCTCAAGTTCAAGGAGGAGTTCAGTTCCTTATTTGAAATACTCGAATTGAAATGCATGCATACTTGTTATATTCTTGCTAGTGATCTGAACACATCAACACATATTACATCATACATCATGGCTGAACGCCAACAATAATTCCTGAAATCGTTGATAACAGAGAACCAATTTGAATAGTGGGGCAATCTATATGGGTCGGAGTTCCCAACATACCCTAGGATAAATTCATAGTGGACCTCTACGTTGCTGACGCAAGACTTGAATTTAGCTTTAATAGTCCTCAATGGAAACTGCAGGTGCTTCCTTACGATAGCGACCATAACGCAATCAATCAATCAAAGGGATGATGTCTTCCATATTCCAGTTTAACATGAAACTCATCGGTTGAATTTGAACAAGTTGGGTAAACACACCTACGCTCATGTCAGAAGGGTTTTGTATTCAATTTTCAAAATGCAGTCACCAGATTGAATAAAGTCAAGAAGCATGTCAATGACGATTTTATTGGAGAAACTATGAAATTCGAAGACCATATCATTATTAACAAAGTTGAAAGAATTTCGACTTCTGAGGTTTTTGTTATTGTTCTACTCATAAATATCTCCCTTGATAATTATTTCAGATGTCCATTCGCGAGGGAGGAAACACATTTTTCATGTATTTCTCCCCTGTGCCCCCACTGAAGCAAAAACTGACAGTTTAAGAACTGTTTTGAAAAGCTCCCGTGAAAGCTATCATTTCATACTCATACCGGCTACGTTTGATGAATTTTTTTTCAGGGGCCACTCTCCTGTACTGTTATCATCGATTAATAGCCAATTTTTTCGAATCCTAGAGTTGTTACAAAGCCCTTTTGTTAGAAGCTCCCTCCCGCCTCCTTGACTTGTTTCACTTATGAGTATTAATTTTAGGTACTCAGCTTCAGTCATTCATTAAATTGAATCAAGTGTTCAAAGCATGCACCTTAAACGTTAAGGTTGGGAAAAAATAACTCAAAGTTATTCAATCTTCGCATTTAAAACAGCCTCTATTTTGTTTTACGATTACTGATCCCACTAGTTGAACTGATTCTCAAAGACACCTATCATTCCTGAAATTTTCATGCAAATCCTAGCAAAACTGTAGTGTTTGAGTCGGTAAAAAGCGCATGTTGTTCCATAGCCATATGTTGCCATAGTAATACATGCAGCTGTTCCATAGTAATACAAGAAAATTCAAACCGCTATAACTTCGCTAAATATGATGCAATCTTTATGAAACTTGCAGGGTTGATCAATCTTATAAATAGACATCTGTGTACTGAATTTCATTGAATTTAAGGGTACCGTTAAGATTTTATTCAAGAAAACATAAAATCGATAAATCATACTATTACTAACAAAGTTGAGTGAATTGCGACTTCTCACGTATTTGTTGTTGTTGTACTCATCAAGGCCTACATTCGTGATTTTTTTCAGATTTTTCGGATGGAAGGTGTCCAATCGCGAGGGGGGGGCACAAATTTTTCGTGTATTTCCCCTCCCTGTGCGCCCCTCGAAGCAAACTTTGCCAAACTAAGACCTGTTTTGAAAAGTTCTCATCAAGACCTTTCATTTGATAACCATATCGGCTACCTTCAATACAATTTTTTTTCGGGGGGTCACTCTCCTACATGGGGAGACCCCCCTTAAATATCTTATAACATTTTTTTTAGTAGTTGAACTTTGAAGAGATCACCACTTTACACCTATATACAAAATTTGATGCTTCTAGCTTAAATAGTTTCCGAGAAAAACTGCTGTGACACACGGACGGACGGACGGACGGACAGACAGACAGACGGACAGACAGGACGCGATTTTAGAAGGGTTTTGTAAAATTATTTACAAAACCCTAAAAAAACCGATTGTAAACTTCCAAAAGAAGTTTAATCGGGAGTACCAGAAGCAACGTCCTCTTTCTGATGATAATGCTTGCTCAATGGTTTCTTATGACAGGAATCTAACTAACGATCTCTATTTGTCGAAGTTTCTCTAACTTCGTTGGAAACGATTGAATATGGGAGGCGAATTTTGGACTACAACAATTCGGTGACTTTGTTGAAATAACACCTGAAGAATATCCGGAACTTAATCCCTTCATACTTCAGGAGTGAGGTCGGCAATTAATGGGCGCAAAAACTGAGGGGTATTAGCTCACAGGACCCAGATGGCGTTTTCATGAAAGTGAATAGTTTAATCCGTAAGAAATCTTGAGTGCAGGTATCGAATCTTGAACTTGCCAGTGATGAGATAAATCTTTTCGATAGGGCTGGTATCGAAATTAATAGTGCGACCCCGGATAGAAATGGAAATAGCATTATATGTGATGCATTGCATAAACTTGCCCTAATCGGACCTCATTTTGAGTTGATTCATCTACCAAACCCAGTGAGAGGGAATGAAATATTTTCAGAGGTCGTTGAAGCAAAAGTTTCCGATTTCAAATCAAGCCTGAAAGGTGAATCAATTCTTCATTTCAATGAAACATTAACGTCTGACCTCATACCGAGCTTGAATTTCGGGTATTAGTTTGGCAACTATGAAGAAGACTTGTGTTTCATATTTGGCAGGATAAACAACAAGGAATCATGTGGTACAGACGGTATTCAAAATGCAGTTCTCAGAGATTTACCTGCTTAACAACATGTTCCGTTCTTCATATTTCCCAAATGAGTGGAAAAAGGCTAAGATATTTTCGATCTTGCAGAAAGAAAAAGAATCGTTGTGCACCATAAGCTATCGCCCAATAAGCTTGCTGCCTAACATCAGCAAGGCGTTTGAAGTGATACTAAGCATTAAACGCCCGCATTGAGAAATATGAGTTGATTGCCGAATGGCCAGTTTGGTTTTCGTGCCAGGCATTTGACCATACATGCGATAACAAAAGGAACCTCAAATATCTGTTGCGAACTAAACAACAGAGGATGTGTAGGAGCGTGTCTCATTGATTTGAAGGAAGCCTTCGATGTGGTGTGGTTCGATGGACTAATTTTTAAACTTCTTCAGGACAGGTTCCCCAGACACGTTGTCGCCATGATGTGAAATATGTTTTACGGGAAATCATTTATTGTAACTGATGGAAATCTTTCTTTCTTTCTTATCAAATTGCTAAAGTGACAAGAGTCGATAACTTCATATTGAGACTTCTTATTGTAACTGATGGAAATCTTTCTTTCTTATCAAACCGCTAAAATGACAAGAGTCGATGTCTTCATATTCAGACTGCTTCGGAATCATATCGTAAGGTCTGCAACTGTGAGTAAAAACCCTTGGATTTCACAGCCGTTCCACCCTACAAATGGGCATATTGAAACTCGCCTCACTACTGGCTTCATTCCTCTTGAAGTATTCGCGTATTTGGACATGAATCGATATGTTTTGGATTCTGACGGTGTCCCAATCATATATCACATATATAGACGGGTCACCGGTAAGAAAATAAGAAATTCTCTCAATTTCGAGTTCACGAGATCAACGATTCGATTGGAGATACTCATTTGCTAGATTCGTTGAGGCTTGTCGCGCTAAGATGGAGCATTCTAGGTATTGGCGGCTGAATGACAATGTCGAAATTATTCGTGTTTATTTTCTGATTTCCTGTTTATTCGTTGTTTTGTTTAGAGTCTCAGGTCATTATTGCGACATATAATGTTGTTTTTTTATGTTAAAAATTAGGGATAGGTTTCAGTATTTAAGATAGATATATGTTATATTTATTATATTACGTTTCGAGATAAGGTTTGGCGCTTAGGCTAGGAATATTTGTTTGATAAAAATCGAGGCACAAACAGCTAATTTATGGACAATTGAAAATTTATCAATTGGAACAATAATCCTACGTGATACTGTTTGAATACACATCGCAAGGGACCCAAACACTAAAAATGTTTCAGGATTTTGATGGAAATTAAAAAAATATACACTATATTTTGATGTTTTATCATAACTACTGAAAGACTGAGGTTAGGACAATGAAAATAAAATGGCAGCAAATCAAAATTTATAATAACCATATACAAGCATTCGTTTTCCGAGCCCAATTCATGGAATATAGATATGAGTCCTGTTTTTGATATTCAGAAGAAATCGTTTGAATTTCGAATTACTTTACAATACCCTTCTGGCCGAGGCACTCTCCTGCTACTTTTACTTGTTTTTTTAAATACATGATTCTTTTGCTCCCATAGCAAACTCATTCAGCTTAGTCATTATTTTGTTCAGTAACCTCATGACAAGGCTGCAATCAGTTCACAAAGATTACGGAATAAGTTGAAATTAAATCGAACTTACTAAAATATTTTTCAGAACGCTTCAAATATGCCACAACATACTTATTATGCATACAGAAAACGATTTATGAATTATTCACTTCTATGATAAATCAGCATTTTGCATATATTCTGGAAGACTATGCAGCACCTTTGAATAAAATCTCATGTTTCTCACATATCATCCCTTGCTCCTAATACAGATAATTGTAGTGGACCAAGCCCTTACAGGGGACACTGGCACTGCGGGAACATTTGGCGATTCTTCTGCTCTGAAAAATTTTACCACCAGAAAATTCATATATTTCTTGCAGAATTTATTGAAACTACCGCACAACAATTTTAAAGAAAATCTCTCGTCCGGAACACATCACTGCGGCACCCCCCGAAATTATTTGTGGGAATTCGCAAATGGTATTTACTAGTATTCACAAAGTAAACTTTGTTTTCAAATATTATAAATGAATTATTTACTTTTCTGATGTATCAAAATTTTGCATATACTCTCGGAAGGTTATGATATAGTAGCTTTTTGCAGACATTCTGTGAAGACTATGTAGCATCTTTGAATAAAATCTTACGTTTCCTATACATCGTTCGATAATCGTGGTGCACCAAGTCCTTACTGGGGAAACGGCGCTGCGGGAACATTTGGCGATATCTCTGCTCTAAAAATTTTCACCACCAGTAAATTTATATATTTCTTGCAAAATCTATTAGAACTATGACACAACGATTTTAAAGAAAATCTACCGTTAAGAATCGTAACGGTGCCTCAAACGTAACTGTTTTGTTGAAATTTGCATATGGTCGGGACAAGCATTCATGAATTAAACTTTGTTTTCGAATATGATAAATGAATCATACTCGTACACTTTTATGCAGTGGCGGCTCTAGCATATGTGCACAGGAGCACGTGACCCCCTGAGAAGGAAGTAGAAAAGCATAAAAATGTATTCAGCAAGAATTATTCAGAGCGCCAACCCTCAACTAAGTTATCGATAGTAATGTCTTTAAAGTGAATGACGGGCCTCCCAGATGAATTCTTCAAAGAAAATCAACTCATATGTTCACTAGCCTGATGGAATTTTCCTCCATTCTTTGTGCTCAATTTCGTTTTCCTCGTTCGCATCCGAGATAGTCTTATGAACATGAGTATGTCGCGATCGCACGTGCACCTAATTTTGGTTTTTGGGGGGTTAAAAGTATTAGGAGTGCTAACCATAATTTGTACTGCATTCGGCGCACGAATTTAGAGTGCTCCATCAGTTCAAATCTTTGTAATTCTTAGCATTACTTTGGGCTGCCAATCGAAAATTTAAAAAATTAATTATGGATTGTGAAAAATGTTGCGTTAGTTTATTTAGAGAAAACTATAAACAACTTTCCTTAGATGAAAAAATCAAGTTTAGAAATCTCGGAAGACCAATTCCTAAAATTGAAATTGTCCAAGTAACGAACTCGAAATCGAGACAGTTCAAGCGCGAATTTAAACCGGAAACATATGAAAAAACAAAGTGGATTTGTGGATGTGCAGTGACAAAACAAGTTATTTTGTTTTCTGTGCGTTTTGTTCGGTGTAAAAGCTCAGATTCTAGTTGGACAAAAACAGGTGTTGACGATTTGAGCCATCTTGCTCAAAAAATTAAAAAGCATGAGAGTGCAGCATCTCATATCAATGCCCAACTAGACTTCAACTTACTAGGTAAGCAAGATATTAGGCAACAACTTGACAGTGCTTATAGACGCAGCATCGAACAAAACAACGAGCAAGTGCGGAAAAATCGGTATGTTTTATCTAAAATCATAGACTGCGTAAAATTTTGTGGAGTATTTGAGCTCGCTCTTCGAGGTCATGACGAGACGCAAAAGTCACTAAGCCCAGGAGTTTTTCGTGGCCTCATAAATTTTACTGCTGAATTGGATACAGCTTTGAAAGACCACATAGAAAAAACTACCGTTTTCAAAGGTACTTCAAAAACAATCCAAAATGAATTGTTGGACTGCATGTTGGAAATTATGCAAGAGACCATCAAGAAAGAAATACTCTGCGCTGACTTTGTATCTGTGATTGCTGATGAGACCACAGATGTGTCTTCCATTTTTCAAATGTCAGTAGTTTTTCGGTATGTTCTTCAAGATGGTAGTCCTGTGGAACGTTTCTGGTCGTTTTTAAACCCTAATGGGCACGATGCTGTCAGTTTGGCGGAAGCTATTCATGGAGTCTTGGAAAAAGTGGTCAACAATGGTGCCAACCTTATGTCTGGACAAACTGGGGGTGTTCAAAAAATTATACAAACGCATTACAAATATGCATTTTATATTCATTGCTATGCCCATCAGTTAAATTTGGTTTTATCTCAAGGTGTAAAACAAAATCAACAAGTTCACGTTTTTTTTTCTAATTTGAGTGATATAAGTAACTTTTTTCAAATTCCCCGCAACGAGTAGCCATTTTAGACGCAATTGTTGGTCGTTGAATACCACGTACTTCCAACACAAGGTGGAATTTCAAAAGTAGAGTTGTTACCACTTTATATCAAAATAGGAATTCCTTAATTGTGTGCATGGAAGAAATAAAATCAACTTCAAAGCAGACTCTAACTATCGATAAAGCATGTGCAATATCTCGTATGCTTCAAGATCCTGTCTTTCTATTTTGGCTGACCATCTTCAGTCGTATAATGCCACATTGCGATATTTTATACAATCAGTTACAGAAAATTAGTATAGATGCAGTTGGAATTCAAGAATGCGTGATGAGTTTTAAGCAATCTATTCAAAATGAAAGAAATAATATTGAAATAATATTGAAAATATTCAAAATGAAATCCCTACAGAAATGACTAGTGCTAAAAAGCAAAGAAAAAATGACGATCCATACATTACGCAAATTGTAGCAGCCAAAGAAATTTTTGATTCAATCATAAGC
Organism: Odontomyia ornata; assembly: GCA_963969285.1. Classification (NCBI taxonomy): domain Eukaryota; kingdom Metazoa; phylum Arthropoda; class Insecta; order Diptera; family Stratiomyidae; genus Odontomyia; species Odontomyia ornata. Next base: position 70,656,477 of record OZ017739.1, read on the forward strand.
CATGCTATTGATAGGTTTGCTTCCACAAATCTTTTCTTAGCGAAAAATTTTCTTCAGTTCGCAACAGACTTTCCGATCAACTATTTAAATAGTTCTGTGGAAGCTTATCCATTTTTAGATGCAGTCAGGCTACGAACGGAACTTGAAATCATATATAAAAGGCCTGACTTCAGGTATTTATCAGGTGCCATTAATCTTCTCAAGTTTATAAAAGAAAACTGCCTTGAGAATTTATTTTATGCCACTTCTCAGCTTTTGAAACTCATAGTGACTATCCCTATGACAACCGCTGAAGCAGAGAGGTCTTTTTCGACTCAAAAAAAAATTAAAACATTTTTAAGATCAACGATGAGCCAAGACAGACTTACTGCATTAGCAATGCTTTCAATCGAAAAAAAATTATTGCAGGAATCGCAAAATTTTACCGACATGGTAATCGACAAATTTGCCGCTAAAAAAGAAAGAAGATTGGATTTTACGTACAAGCACTGCACTTGAATTACTTGTTCATTTGTTTTTGTACACCATTTTTTTTTTGTAAAATATTATTTCACTTATTTTCAATATTTCAATTATTAAAAATTACTTATAATGATTCATTATAATGAATAAAATAAAAATTGTGCTTAAATAGCAAAAACTGTATTTTTTCATGACATTTTATTCTAAATTAAATTCGTATTCGAACTGCTACGCAATTCTATGTATCTTGAAAAAATCGCATGTCAAAGGTAAGAAAAATGAAAGGCAAGATGAAAACGAAATAATATGAAATATTTCATATTGACTCGGAAATGTGGTAATGACTTGTGTAATGAGGTACAATTACATTGTAACGCTAACTTAGTTTAAAGCCCTTCTGATTGTAGCAACTGCTATTACTGTGAACTGTGAACCCCCCGGTTACAAACGCACGAGCCGCCACTGCTTTTATGATATATTAGCATTTTGCATATATTAGCATTTTGCATATACGTATTCTGGAAAGTTATGCAATACCTTTGCATAAAATATTATGTTTTCCGCATATCGTTCCTTGCTACCCATAGAAATAATCGTGGTAGAACACCAAGTCTTCACAGGGGACGCGAAGGGAACATTTAGCAATGTCTCTACTTTTGAAAATTTCGATTTAAAAGTAATTTTTTTTGCATTTGCTCTTTTGATTTCAATATCAGTTAATTCATTTTTGACTGCCAGTAGCCAAACAAATTCCATTCCGCTTGGTCCGAATATATTTATTGGCGGAAGTTTTTCTACTTTGATGATGGCTTTTTCTGGGAACCAGCAGAACTGCGAGTTGGTTTGGCTTGGCTTTATGTTTATAATGTGTAATAAAATTTATTTATCGTCTTTATCAAATAATACCTCGATTTTCTTCAATTTCCATTATTTCTATCAGTTTCAGAGCTGCAAAATAATTTTAATTGTCATTAGTGCTGCCAGCACTTAAAATTTTTTTCGAAATCGTTTGTGTCACATTTTTCTTCACGTACGTTCTCTGTTGGACCTGTTTTTAGGGTTTTGTACTAAAATACAAAACCCTATTGCAATCACGACCTGTGTCCGTCTGTCCGTCCGTCCGTCCGTCCGTCTGTCCGTCCGTCTGTCCGTCCGTCCGTCTGTATGTCACAGCACTTTTTCTCGGAAACTATAGGGGCTACAGCCATGAAATTTTGTAAAAAGGTCAGAAGTGGTGACCTCTTGAAAGTTCAAGGGCGGAAAATTTTTTCAAAGGCGTTTAAGGGGGGTCTCCCCATATAGGGGGATGACCCCTCAAAAAAAAATTTTCACCATTGGTAGTCGAGTAGGGTGTCATTGGAAAGGTCTCAATGAGATCTTTTCAAAACAAGTCTTAAAATTGTCTTATGAGTACCGAGGGGGGCAGGGGAAGGGGAAATGTACGAACTTTTCGCGTACCCCCCCCGCCCTCGCGATTGGACACCTTCCATCCGAAAAATCTGAAAAAAATCATGAATGTAGGCCTTAATGAGTACAACAACAACAAATACATGGGAAGTCGAAATTCACTCAACTTTGTTAGTAATAGTATGATTTATCGATTTTGTGTTTTCTTGAATAAAATCCAAACGGTACCTTTAAACTCAACCAAATTTAGCAAAAAGATGACTATTTACAAGATTGATCTTTTCGGAAAGTTTCATAAAGATCGAATAGTATTTATCGAAGCTATAGCGATTTGAATTTTCGTGTATTACTATGGAGCAATATGCCCTGTATTACTATGGAAACATTTTGCTATGGAGCCATATGCGCTTTTTACCGCCTTAGACACTACAGCTTTGCTACAATTTGCATGAAAATTTCAGGAGTGATAGGTATCATGAAGATGAGTACATACAATTGAAACAAGTCGAAGAGGCAGGAGAGAGCTCCTAGCAAAAGGGCTTTGTAACCATTCTAGGATTCGAAAAAATAGGCCATGAATCGATGATTACAGTACAGAGGAGTGGCCCCTGAAAAAAAATTTCATGAAAGGTAGCCAATATGAGTATCAACTGAAAGTTCTTTATGAGAGCTTTTCAAAACAGTTCTTAAACTGACAGTTTTTGCTTCAGTGGGAGCACAGGGGGGGAAATACATGAAAAATGTGTTTCCTCCCTCGCGAATGGACACCCGTGATCTAAAAAATCTGAAAAAATTATCAAAGGAGATATTTATGGGTATATCTCAGAAGTCAAAATTCGTTCAACTTTGTTAATAATAGTATGATCCTCGAATTTCACATTTTCTCCAATTAAATCGTCGTTGACATGTTTCTTGATTTTATTCGTTGCTGGTTACTGCATTTTGTAAGTTGAGTACAAAACCGTTCTGACATGAGCATAGGTCTGTCTACCCAACTTGTTTAAATTTTGATGCCTTTCTTGACTAGCTCTTCGAGACATATGTATAAGTAGTATCTGTAGCTTCAGTTCATCGTTTTCTTTGCGTGGTCTAATCATTTCTTCATTATTTGTGATTATTTGTAATTTACATCCACCATTTTCGGAGTTTTCTCTTGTTGACAATTGTCACCAGCTTCATATTTGACCTTTCTCCAGGTTCTATCAACGCTGAGAAGCGGTTAGGTTCCTCGATACCAGTAGCCCCGAAGTTTTCTTGAGATTCTTCACTTTTCTTTACGTATCGAACTAAAATTATGATATTCAATTTAAATTTCTTTAATCAATTGTTTCGATGATATGGTATGTTTTTTCCAATAAAAAATAATTTTGAACTGAAGTTTTAAAACTTTTTGTTTTTTGAAAACTATTTACAGAAGCAATCTAAAAACACGCTAGATCTAGAATCGAGACACTTTTATCTGTAGGGTGTATAACTCTACATACAATATTAGAGAGACAATATATAGATATGAAAGACAAATTTTAACTACAATGGATAAACCTAAGTGTGCATTTCTATATGAATGGAATACTTGTCATATATATGATCTAATGCATGTAATTTATATGTTCTTCAGATATATAGATCAAAATTCTTTTTGTTATGGCAATATTATATTTATAAATTATTTCTGACAAACATATAATTATGTTTTTTGCAGCCAGAATTTGTAAAATAATTTTACAAAACCTTACTAAAATCGCGACCAGTCTGTCCGTCTGTCCGTCCGTCCGTGTGTCACAGCAGTTTTTCTCGGAAACTACTTGAGCTAGAAACATCAAATTTTGTGTGTAGGTGTAAAGTGGTGATCTCTTCAAAGTACAACTACAAAAAAAATTTATAAGGTATTTAAGGAGGGGTCTCCCCATATACGAGAGTGACCCCCGAAAAAAAAATTTCATTGAAGGTAGCCGATATGGGTATCAAATGAAAGGTCTTGATGTGAACAGGTCTTAGTTTGGCAAAATTTGCTTCGAGGGCGCACAGGGAGGGGAAATACACGAAAAATTTGTGTCCCACTCCTCGCGATTGGACACCTGTGATCCGAAAAATCTGAAAAAAATCAGGAATGTAGACCTAGGGGAGTACAACAACAACAAATACGTTAGAAGTCGCAATTCACTCAACTTTGTTAGCAATAGTATGATTTATCGATTTTATGGTTTGGCTGTTTTAAATGCGATGATTGAATAATTTTGAGTTATTTTTTCCCAACTTCAACGTTTAAGGTGCATGCTTTGAACACTTAATTCAATTTAATGAATGACTGAAGATGGGTACCTACAATTAATGCTCATAAGTGAAACAAGTCAAGGAGGTGGGAGAGAGCCTCTAGCAAAAGGGTTTTGTAACCATTCTAGGATTCGAAAAAATTGGCCATTAATCGATGATAACAGTACAGGAGAGTGGCCCCTGAAAAAAAAATTCATCAAACGTAGCCGATATGAGTATGAAATAAAAGTTTTCATGGGAGCTTTTCAAAACAGTTGTTAAACTGTCAGTTTTTGCTTCAGTGGGGGCACAGGGGGGAAATACATGAAAAATGTGTTTCCTCCGTCGCGGATGGACATCTGAAATAATGATCAAGGGAGATATTTATGAGTATAAAGAAACCAAAAACCTCAGAAGTCGAAATTCTTTCAACTTTGTTAATAATAGTATGATCTTCGTTTTTCTTATTTTCTCCAATAAAATCGTCTTTGACATGTTTCTTGATTTGATTTGATCTGGTGACTGTATTTTGTAAATTGAATACAAAACCCTTCTGACATGAGCGTAGGTCTTTTTACCCAACTTGTTTCCAGTATAGTTAGATGGATACCATGGATATTATCCTGTTCTATTCTTGAATCTTCTATACATTCCCTCTTTTAGAAAACTCCATCAATGACTGCACCTCACTACTTTTTCTACTGTCATGTTTTCCTTGAAAAGCCATCGGGCCTTGATTATTTGAGTGAGTTTAAGGCACTTTGAGTCTAAGGTCTGTCATTTGAATGTAATAACTACTTAGGTATTTATATTTGTCAAGTTAAATGATCATCAAAACAATTGAAGTTAATCCTCTACTTGAATAATAAGTGTAATGAATTAAACATTTTTCAAAGTCAAATTAAGATTTTTGAATCATTTCGTATTTTAAAGTAGGCAGATTTGAGGATCAGTTGGGTTTTATTTTTTGTACGCCAAACAAAGCAGTGATATACCTCTATAATATTCGCACTGTAGCTTGTCACTTTTTTGTGGATAGGGAATATGATTGATTGGCTCCACACGAGGGACACGGTTGCCCACGAGGAAAGACTGTGCTCACTACACTCAACTGCATGAAAGGACGGTGGACTGCACGCCTCATCCTGGATGTGAGACCGAGGCTAAATTGAAGATATGATAAGACTGACTGACCCAGGTTTTGAAGAGGCATGGGGGTTTTCAGTCTTCCCTGCACAAGATTGGTAAATCACGGTCCCTTGATTGGTGCTTTTGCCCAGGAGAGGAAGACGATGCCTGTTATACATTTTTTGTGTGTAAAAAATGGGAGGGGCTGCCGCGGTACCTCTGGAGGGAACCATGTGGTACATTATATTCAGGCAGTCCTAAAAAAAAGGGACTCACAGCATTTAAAAACGATTTTGGTCGTTTGGTTGCCGTGGCTAGTGCATACGTGGCGTAACTTAAAGATCAAATTTTCACACACTCTTTGCAGATAATTGGCCTGTATTTCGGCAATAATGCATCAAATGTTGGCTTCCATGTGGTCAATTGTTTCTGGTTTATTGGCGTTGGCATTTGATTTTACATACCCTTAAAGAAAATAGTCTGACGGTATCAAATTGCCAGAATGCTGTGGCCAGTTAACAGAGCTGTTTTGTGAAATTAATCCTTTGTCAAATGTGTATTCCAATAAATTAATCGTATCGCGTGCTATGTGGCATGTGTTGCCGTCCTGTTGAAACGACATGTCAGCAATATTAACGCCTTCCGATAGAGGCACAAAAAAGTTAGTAGTCATGTCTCTGTACCGCTCACCGTTGACTGTAACTTTTTGACCATCATTATTTTTGAAGACATATGAGCCATTATCCCACCAGCCCATAGAGCGCAAGCGGTGATTTTTCCTGGATGTAATTGGGTTTTGAAAACTGCTTCAAGTGCGGCAATTTTGTTTGCTGACGCCAATTTACAAACGTTGTAGCGGCGTAAGTCTATTCATGATGAATTGCCAAACAGAACTAACCTCAAAGCAACCGAGAACAAACAAAATTTTGACCAAAATCAAGTGACCAATCGCAGAAATGATAGATGGCTATATTCAAATCCTACTGAGGTTCCTGTTGTTATGCACACCCAATTTCCAGCCACTGTTATGGTTTTAGGTGTTGTCAGCAACGAAGGACATGTTATGTCACCAGACTTTTTTACTCTAGGACTTCGAGTGATATCTACTGCATACATCGAGATTTTGGCAACGGTAGTGAAAAACTAGATAGACAATGTAAGTGGAGGCAGACCATACATTTTTCAACAAGACTCTGCTGCTTCACATAAAGCAATGATGGCGACACAAAATTGGATGGCCGAAAATTTTCATGACCACATAACACCGAGCCTACGGTCACCTAGATCCCCAGACCTTAATCCTTTGGATTATTACGTATGGGGCTGCTATTGATGCCGTTATGGTCAATATGAACAAGGAGCATTTGGTTCAGGCATGTAATCGTTTCCGGACCCGGATCGAAGAGTTTATTGATGATAATGGCGATTTCATTGAATAACTTTATAGCCATGTCTTAATTTAACATTGTATGATCAATTCCCGAAATTTCATTAAATTTTCGTAAAAATACAAGCTAATTAATTTTAGTCTCAAGTTGTCCTCAAATGCCGTACGCACCCTGTATATATATATTTGATCACTGACTCAAAAAGATTGTACTTGTTTCAAATAATTATTGAATCACTAAAATATGCTCACTTACCAATGAATGCCAAAATTATCAATTCACTTAATCATATTTTCATGCGCAATTTAACATACTTTGCATCGCATCGTTCCAATAAACCGCTTATTACACTTGGCTCACCTCTAAATTCACATTTGAATGGATAACGCTTTTTCCCGACGAATTCTTGTACCAGTTCCTCTGTCGCTTATGAAAACCAATTTTCAGCCTTTTACACTGCGAAATAATTGAATTATTTCCTATTGTTAAGTTACTTTTTATTGATTGCGCTGAAATTCATGTTTGAAACATTTCACACTCGTGGTGGCTTTTCTCCATCAACTTGTAGAATACGAGTACAACACTAACAAAGCCCTTGGCTATAATTACATAATGACGTGCTTTTCGTGCGTGCGTGAATGGTCGTAGTGAGGCTCGTGCATGGCTCTTGAGCAGCTAGTTTTGTTACAATAGCAGTTTAGATGGGCAGACAGAAGATTTAATTGGCTAGCTGGATATAGTAATCATACAGTCAACACTTCTTTGGTAGAACCACTATAAAGAGTTTCGCTAGAGTTTACTAAATACGTTTAACTAAGAACGTTTACACCATAAGTTCACCATCATCATTTGCCGCATAACCGAATACTTAAACCCATGATGAAATCAATTATTAGAATTTTTTTCAAATATGTGCCTTTTCCAAAATTTTGAATTTATTTTGAAATTATTTCTTCATGTCTGACTGTATTCTATCGTCTTGCATCAACTAGGTACAACGTACAAGGAAAGTAACTAGTTCTTACTCTAACTCGCCGTCACCATACTTTCAGGCAGAAATAAAGAAAAATTCTCCACATTTCGTGACATGAGTGATTAATGATGCCAGTGATTTTCTAAGGTACGTCACTCAAACACCTTTAACTATAATTAGATTTGCTTCGGCGCGATTAGAAAACTTTGCCATTGGCTCACCATGCAACACGGATTAATAAATTGTATTCTACTTTTTTAGTTTGGTTGTGCCTTTTATCTCGTCTCCTATCTTGTACGATGTTTGGAAGGACTAAAGGAAAAGGAAATACCGCTTAGTCTCAGCAAAGTGACTCCATTTCTATAATCATGCATCTGACCGAGGGTTGCTGGCACAAAGGAACGAGGATTGCCAAATAATGGAGATTCATTCAAGCAGTCTATGGAGCGAAATGAAGTCGCAAGATATTCATCCCCTAAATATTGAAAGGCAATTGTATTTTTTAGAGTCAATAGGCAGATATAATCGCTGGCCATTCGATTCAATCAATCGAAATGGACATTACAAAATCATTTTCAAGAGGTGACAGCATTTAGATTGGAACTAATGAAGTTGTCTGGATGACTTTATTGTTCCAAATTCATTTTTCATATTAGCCATGGTTGATAGAAGTTTTTGGGAACTGGGACTTTTCTGCTAAGATATAAAGTCGGACTTTTGATTTGAAATTCGCTTGAAATTTCATTAAAAATTTAACACAATATGAAATTGATAACAATAATAAAGATGATACCATTATGATTGCATATAATAAAAGTCATAATGTTTTCAATGCATGTAAAGATGGAGAGAGAAGGAAAAAAGATGTTGCAATAAACGCAATTTCTAACATTAAGTCAATCATGCAAAATTCATTTACATATATCATATACATTTTTAATAATGCCAATTTCCTTAGGATTACCCTGATAATTTGATGGCAACTTCTCTCTAGACTATTTTACAATAAATAGTTTTCTAATTAGCACACCCAAAAGCCATCCGAACTGTGAGTTTCCCGGAACTGTGACAATCTCCCCAAAAAACAGGTCAGATATTATCATCATCACATTGGAATGCAGCAACCAATTCTTGCCAAAATTTCTGATTCACCGGAATTCCATTTTTCATTACGTCTTCTATCAATTATCGAAGCACGTTGCTCCATCAATACACCTCGTTACACGCTATCATGATATAATTAGCAAATAACAACACATTCTATTGTGACTCCCAAATATCTTCAGAAAGCCATTACTGGTTGCATTGTACTTCAAAATCATCCTCTAAATTTTCACTTTAAAATGCCTGAACAAAAAGCTGCCTGTCTAGATTTCAATTATCCTCTATGGTCATCAGCTTCTAAATAGCTACCGTATTACTATTACAAGAGGCATGATTTGAAAATATCCCAGGAAAAAATTGAAAAGTCAAAGAAGAGTTTGAATTTCTCTCATGACTTCTATAACAAGCCCCGAAAACAAGTAGAAAGGCATGCGTTTATCTGCTCCACAACATCTTGTATTGATGCCAGCAGCCATACCAGATATTCGTTTCTCCTTACAACTATAATAATAGATAAGTTACCATTGAATGACTTGCGAAAATTTACCCCAATGATCCCAAATCCAAACGGATCGAATTTAGAACGGTAATGATTAGATGAGCGCTCATTCTTCACCATGTTTGGTCGGCGGGTAATAAATTCACCATTCAGGAGTCAACTTGAAGAGCCGCAAGAAGCCCAGGACAAATATTGATTTGCCAGCATAGTTAGCAGGTCCATTTAATATTAAGCTTTCGACGGCTACTCCTCTCCATAAGTGACAATAATGACCAGCAACTTCAACGACTACTCCATATAAATAACTTCAGGCTACAAGTGGTATTCTCGGTATAGCTACTGCAATTTAATCATAAACTAGGTCTCGTTCGCTCGTCAATCGACGTATTAATTTATCAATTAACGAACAATCAAAATTCTTAGCGGGAGTCAATGTTGACAGATTTCTGTCGTGTCATTCCTACCAATTGTTTGATATTAGTTCCGTCGATGAAGACGATTTATCATGATGGCGGCAGGCATGATAATATTTTGATTAGGTTGTATAAGATATGGGGTGATAATTGAAGGTGTGCGAAATATAATTTGTTAACGGTCTTGTTGAATGGATTTACTTATACACCATTTCTTATTATGTTTTACTAAGTATTGCCAAATATTCATGTGAGATTGAAGGGATTGAGAGACAGTTTAAAAGAAACGCTTTTCCAAAGGAAAATGAAAGTCAACTTCAGGCTGCCGTTGAAACAAGTTGGCTAAACAAACCTACGCTCATGTCAGAAGGGTTTTGTATCCAATTTACAAAATGCAGTCACCAGATCGAATCAAATCAAGAAACATGTCAAAGACGATTTTATTGGAGAAAGTATGAAAAACGAGGATCATACTATTTTTGTTATTGTTACGCTCATAAATATCTCCCTTGATAATTATTTCAGATGTCCATTCGCGAGGGAGGAAACACATTTTTCATGTATTGCCCCCCTGTGCCCCCACTGAAACAAAAACTGACAGTTTGAGAACTGTTTTGAAAAGCTCCCATGAAAACTTTCATTTCATACTAATATCGGCTACGTTTGATGAATTTTTTTTTCAGGGCCACTCTCCTGTACTGTTACCGATTGATTGCCAATTTTTTCGAATCCTAGAATGGTTACAAAACCCCTTTGCTAGGAGCTCTCTCCCGCCTTCTTGACTTGTTTCACTTGTGAGGATTAATTGTAGGTACTCATCTTCAGTCATTCATTAAATTGAATCAAGTGTTCAAAGCATGCACCTTAAACGCTGAAGTTGGGAAAAAATGACTCAAAATAATTCAATCTTCGCATTTAAAACAGCCACTATTTTGTTTTACGATTACTGATACCTCTAGCTGAACCGATTCTCAAAGATAAACATGATATTTTTCATGCAAATCCTAGCAAAACTGTAGTGTCTGAGTCGGTAAAAAGCGCATGTTGTTCCATAGCCATATGTTGCCATAGTAATAAATGCAGCGCATATTGTTCCATAGTAATATAGGAAAATTCAAACCGCTATAACTTCGCTAAATATGATTCAATCTTTATGAAACTTTCAGAATAGATCAATTTTATAAATAGTCAATAGTGTACTGAATTTCATTGAATTACTAACAAAGTTGAGTGAATTACGACTTCTCACGTATTTGTTGGTGTTGTACTCACCGAGGCCTACATTCCTGATTTTTTTCAGATTTTTCGGGTCACAGTTGTCCAATCGCGAGGGGGGGGGGGACACAAATTTTTCGTGTATTTCCCCTCCCTGTGCGCCCCTCGAAGCGAACTTTGCCAAACTAAGACCTGTTTTGAAAAGTTCTCATCAAGACCTTTCATTTGATACCCATATCGGCTACCTTCAATGACATTTTTTTTTCGGGGGGTCACTCCCCTATATGGGGAGACCCCCCTTAAATACCTCATTAAATTTTTTTGTAGTTGAACTTTGAAGAGAGCACCACTTTACACCTACATACAAAATTTGATGCTTCTAGCTTAAGTAGTTTCCGAGAAAAACTGCTGTGACACACGGACGGACGGACAGACAGACGGACAGACAGGACGCGATTTTAGAAGGATTTTGTAAAATTATTTTACAAAACCCTAAAAAGGCGAAACAAATTTAATGCAATTGGTACTAAATCTACTTTTCTCCTATTTATTCATCTTTGTGAACAAGTAGCTAATTTTGAGATCTAAGGGATGGATCAGACTACGACTATATAGTCGCACTACTGTCGCAAGTTATACATGGTTAAATGGAAGCGCGCAGACTACGATTTTCGACAATTTTGGCCAGGTCAGCAGTCGCAGGAATTTGCGATTTTTCCTAAAATCAGTTTAGTAGCGCAGGCTCACATCATTTGGACATTTGACGCTGACATGCGTGGAAGTTTCTTGCTTAGCGCACAAATGAGTTAGCGCATGCATTCCCGGCTAAGACATACCTTCAAATGAGCATATTAGTTCTGCGCGTGCCTGAAGTTGCTTTGCAAATCTTGTCGCAGTATGTTCATATTTGCGTCTAAAATCGCAATGTGGCCAAACCCTAATGGAATAAATCGATGTAACACTGGCTTCATGAAAGTTATTTTACCAAATTTTAGGCAAATTCTAAACAGTTAAAATACGAGAACTTAATGGCCCAAATGGCTCTCTAAATTCATACATTATCAATTCAAAACATTAAATATCAAATACAAATTAATCAAAATTATTACATATTTTATGATTCCATTGGAAAAAGGAAGAAAAACCAGCTAACACTATTAAAAATTATTTATAATTTTAGCACAACAGTGAACTTTTATCCTATACCTAATATGTTATAACTTAATTCAAATCAAATTCAATCAAAAAACTTTACCTTATACTAAAAAATGCTTTCATAGTTAAACACGAATAATTTAGACATTGTCATTCAGCCACCAGTACCTAGATTGCTCCATCCCAGCTCGACTAGCCTCAGCAAATCTAGCCAACGAGTATCTCCATTGGAATTGTTGGTCTCGTTAACTCAAATTCGGAGGATATTTAATCTTCTTATCGGTGGCCCGTCTATATATGTGATACCTATATAATTGGGACCCCATCAGAAATAAAACCATATCGATTCATGGCCAAATACACGAATGCTTCAGGAGGAATGAAGCCAGTAGTAAGACATGTCTCAATACAATGGTCTGTAGGGTGGAACGGCTGTGAAATCCAGGGGTTTTCACTCACAGTCACAGATCTTGCGATATGATTCCGAAGCAGTCTCAATATGAAGATATCGACTCTTGTCACTTTAGTAGTTTGATAAATTCTTCTATTGGATATAAAGTGCTTCCAATCCGTCTCAGGCTTTCTGCACAAACCAATACATGCAAGAAGAATTTTTTTTCGAAAACTGTTAATCTTTCCATAGTACTAGCACTCTGGTTGTACTAGATCTGACATTCATATTGTCGCGTGTTATGGTTCGCGGCCAATAATTTTTTTAATGTTCCGGGAAAGTGAAAACGCCCTGTCTTTTAAGTTAAAAGAGTTTATTTACTTAAAAAAACGCACAATTATTGATTTCACTATTTTACTAATTTTTAATTTTCACTTATTTTACTAATTTCACTTCGTCTATAAATGTTTACTTTAACTGTCTTATCTATCAACGAAAATCACTTTACTATTACTCGATCAATATCGGTTTCCAATTCACACTCCACACCATCGCAGTTTTTACTATCGCGGTTGTAATGAATCCCCCCCATTCATTCAGCTCGCCTTTATATAGGGTCTCTAGTCATTCAATCCATTTCTCGTACATTGCTCAACTGCGTGGAATATTCGAGCAGCTTAATGAATGGGCAGTGACGTCACTTTCAGATGTTGAACATGCTTGGCGGGTTTTCGAGTACACTCATTTGTTGATCATGATGGTTGTGAAAACAATTGTGACAGTAGCTCGCAGAATTATTTGCACATGTAACAATATGTACAAACTGGTCTAACCAGGTTCTTGTAACAGATAACTTTGACCTTTTGGTCAATGTATCTGGAATAAAAGTGTTGTGAATGGGCCATGACTACTTCTTGGGCTTTATTGAGCATGATTTTAACATGTTAAGTATAGTACAGATACTGATCGAGATGAACACTGAGATATCGAACACAGAATTTATGTGGAACCCGTTCTGAGCTACCCTCACCAGCCATAATGTGGAAATCTTTCCAATTACGCTTCAGGACTTGAATGGCCCCGTGCAGCTTTGTCCGAAACAAAATTGTTTCGCACTAAGGGTTAACATTGAGATTCCATAGTGTTGCTCACCCCAAACACAACATACGCGATTTCGGAAGAGTTTAACCTACGCAATACCGAGCCGCACTTTATTAATTTTTTCGATAACCTCATGATGTAACTAACAGCAAGTAGTTTAAATTTTGGTTAGATTATGGAAAGAAAGCCACATAATAATTTTTGTTTGTAATTTTATGTAAGTAAACTCAAGTAGCTAAGTTGCTTCCAATTCACATGCCACAATTATGGACAACGCAACCAGCGCCGAAAGCATCAAGAACCAACGCGAGCTCGAAACGAAACGCAAATTCACACGGTAGTGGAAACGTTCGTCATCCAATCAACATATGTGGCAGCATAAAACATATAACAGGATTGCATCGCAAACAAAATAACATGCAACGCTGGAAGGAAATCCGAAGTTGAATCGTTGCTCCCGTCACGCGACAAGAGGTGTTTGTGTTATGCCCGATAATCTGCGAGCAGTTACATCACTTCCAAGAACCAAGGTATCATACTGCCTGTGGTTTCATTGACTCTACGTTCCGGTATAGACTCCCAATCAATTCCGATGCAGTATATAATTCGACTAATTCAAATTCGAACCTGAGTGCTGAGTGCTGAGTGCGCGGCCACTGAGCTCCCAGCCAATGAAACAAACTTAACGATCCCACCACAAACATCTTCACACTTACGCAGCTCCAGCAGAGATGCTGCTGAGGCAGCAATGGCACGTATACCGCAGGAAGAGCCATTACAGTCAATTCTGACCGCTATGGACGGATGTTATCCGATTATTTTTGGAGAGAAATTGAAGATTATGATCTGGAGAACATGCGGTTCCAACAGGACGGAGCCACAAGCCACACAACACAGGCTAATCGAGCACTTTTGCAAGAGAAATTTCCAGGACGCGTAATTTCAAGATTAAGTGATGTCGATTGGCCCGCAAGATCCTGCGACCTAACACCTTTGGATTTCTTTTTATGGGGCTATGGAAAAAATTGTGCTTACGCGAACAATCCTCAAAATCTAGAGCAATTGAAAACGAATATTCGTTTAGTGATGGCGGAGATATTGCCGGAAATGTGTCGAAAAGTCATTGGAAATTACCTCGAAAGGATTGAGGCCTGTAAGAGGCCCCGTGGAGGTCATTTGAATGATGTTGTATTTCACGTATAATGGCAAGGTTAAATCTTTATACTAAATTAAAAATTTTGTTTCTATCTGAATATTTTATGTTTTTTTTTTTTAGCCTTATTTTCCCAAGCGCAAAATGGATAACCCTATACCTTAGTCTTTTCCCACTGATTTGGGAAATATGGATTGCTCAACATGTTGTTGAACAATATACAATAATTCCTAATAGTAACCTCAGGCAAATGTTGGAGAACTATATTTGGAACACTGTCAATACCACATGATTTCTTGTTGCTTAGCCTGCCAAATATGAAACACATGTCTTCATATGAGACAAAATAATCAATAAGATTCAAGCTCGGTATGGGGCCAGATGTTAATGTTTCATTGAAATGAAGAAGAGATTCGCCGTTCAGGGTTGATTCGAAGTCGGAAACTTTTGCTGTAACGACCTCTGAAAGTATTTGACTCCCACTCTCTGGGTTTAGTAGATGAACCAACTCAAAATGTGTTTCCAGTCAGGGCAAGTTTATGCGAACTATTACATATAATCCTGTTTGCGTTTCTTACCGGAGTCGTACTGTAAATTTCGAGAAGTTATATCTCATCACTAGTGATTTCAAAATTCCATGCCTTCACTCGAGACTTTTTGTGGAATAAACTATTCACTTTTTTGAAAACGCCATCTGAATCCTGTGGTTTGATATCTTTCAGTTTTTCCGCCCGTTCGAGACCTTCACTAGAGCTTTCTGACGGAATAAGCTATTCACGTTCATGGAAACGCTATTTGGGTCCTGTGGGCTAATATTCTTCAGTTTTTGGAAGTTGGAAGGTAACACACTGCGATGTACTTGGGTCTTTTTCATAGAAAATTTTACTTTTGCATCTTGATACCGGGGAAATCCTCTATATGATGCTGAATGACCAAATATACCACAGTTAACACAGTATAATTTTTCATCTATCTCCGTCTGAGCCAATTGCATTCACCGGGGGCATGGATATCTTTCCATTTGACGCAGCGATAGTGCATGGCACAATTAGCTGCCAAATGACCGAACCTTTGGCACCTGTAACACTGGTTGACTTCAGTTTTTTGGAGACGCTTCCACCTCACCACTCGGAAGTTCAAGTACCTGTTGGAGGGCACTAGGACTGCAATCGTTAGAAATGTGTACGCAATAAAATGGTAATACTTTGCCTGCAACAGTTGATCTTCTGGTAGCAATGACAGCTGGTGCTGCTTCCTGTAACATTTCAAAGAGATCAACTGTATTCCCCCCACAATCCAAGCGCTTCAACAGGAAGGTCTGATTTTTCCGCCTTTGGCGTGTATGTGAAGTGGGAAGCTTGTAAACTATTAAGAGCATCTTTGGCTAGCTTGAAATTAGCCAGCGTTTCTGTTTTAATTGTGAGTTTATCAGCGGTCACTCTCTTACCTTCGAAATTATCGATCTTATGTTCGTCCCATCCGCGCTGCCCAAAAACATTAATCGGGGGAACTTCCTCAGTTATCTTATTATTTTCAAAAGGAGAACCAGCAGGTACATCAGTTGGCTTCTTCTCCTTAAATTTTGATTATAAGAATTCAATGAAATTAACACTAGAATCATTAATATTACCTATGTTTTTTTGGCGCTCCATCTCGATGTCCATATCGTCATGCATCGCAGCAAGTACCGCATAGTAATATGCGGTGTCGTTTGTTCCTCCTGCGCTTAGTATGATATCAGCATCATGGATTGTTGACTTTTCGTACCTTGAAGTGTTGCTTTATTCGTTTGTTGAGCCTTTTGCGTGGCTACTTTGTTTTCGTTCTTGTTTGTTGTCACTTCTTTTTTTGTTCTTCTTGTTTGTTGTCACTGCTCCTTTTCCGAACGTATTTTGCGGCTTCATCACTTTTGTTTTGTTGACGTTTGTTAATGTCCGTATCATTTCCTCCAAACTTAGCATTCGGAGTTTCATCTCTTAATTTTCTCTGATTACTCTTTCTAATTCTTCGCTTGAAAGCGTAATACGCTTGCCATGCTAAAAGTTTTCTTGATCAGTTTTTCATTTCATGCGTTTTTCATTATTAGCATTAAAAATGCCTGTCCCCGGGCCCCCAGCGGTGGAAAGCTGTCGGGTTTCTCCATGCCCCGGTGAAAAAAGGTTTCTTCTTCTCTTGAACTTTTTGAGGCTTTCTCGCAAGTATTCGTAAAATTCAGATACTCGATAAATTGTTCGAATAATTCGACGATGTACTAAGCTTTTTAGAAAATTAGTTTCGAATTGACGTTTTAAAAATTAGTTTGTTTTTTAAAAAATCTTGACACGAGCTTTTAAAAACACGTCTATTCGCAACGAGTGCTAGACGTAGACTCTTTTTAAGAGCCAAACTTATATCAAAAGTAACGAACTGCTCTTCGGTTTGTGGGTGTGGTGAGTTGTCTTGAAAACAAAGAAAAAAAAATTAAAATTATAACTTTTTTTAGTTAATATTTCAAATGTTTGCAACCTTGCAAAATACAAATCAGAAATAAATAATCATTGATTCCTTTCCCAGATTGAATTAATTTTTTCCTAATTTAGACAGCTATTTTGGGATTTATCTAGCCTTTTCCACAGTAATCTATCTAATGAAGTACATTTCCAAAATAATATCATTCAAAAAGTTATTCCGTTCATATAATTATTTGGTTTATCCCTTCATCCTATTTTTGCCTCTCTTAAAAACTAAGCATGCTACGATAATGATTATGTTTTTCTGTGACAAATGTGATATCTTGAAAATTCCTAGGATGTTTGTTAACCACGAAATGAATTATGACCGTGCTCGCCACGGAATGGTTCCGCAAGACGGTGCCAGGTTGCTCGTCGGAGACGGGCATTGGGTGCCACTTGCTACTGTTGAAGCCGCAAGAGTCATCGAGCGAGACTAAGACTCACCACAGCCCCAAAAACTGCTTTGGCCGCCCGCCAATCAGCGAATTTGCAAATAATTCACAACAAGCCGAAATGAGAAGTCTGAGAAAGTAACGAAACCAAAGCGAACCGCAATCCAACGCACTAACAATTCTCGAACTAGCCAACCAACTCGCCCCAGACCCAAAAATGAGGACTTTCTAACCTCTTCGAAAATTTCACCAAATATTTAGGAATTCACTCACTAGCACTGCACTCCACCAGAGCCTTCGTACTATTGGATACTAAATCTATTTCACAAATAAGCAAAAAAAAAGATACTGACTTGCCACATCGCATCCGAGCGAAGGTTACAATTCACCACTTCAAAAGTTCCGCAATCGTGCTTCGTCATAAGATACACCTTCCGTTACTGTATTCTTTATTAACCACCATATTTTCAAAGTAAATCCACTTACAATTCTTGATTTCTTGCTAGGTTTTTTGAGATCAACAAAGAGCCAGTAATCGCTGAGGGCTAAATCTGGCGAATACGAAGGTGGGGAAGCAAATCGAAGCCCAATTCGTTCAATTTTCCCATCGTCGATTCGTTGCTGTTTTTGTTCCACTGAAAGCAATCGCGGCACCCACTTGGAAAAAAACCTTTTTCATGCTCAATTTTTCATGAAGGATTGTAAATACGCTTCCAGATGATATCTGTGTCATTTCTGCAATCTCGCATACCTTCACTTTGCGATTTTTCATTACAATTTTTAACACTTCACTCACATTTTCTTTTGTAACGGCTTCCAATAGCCTACCCAAACGTTCCGCATCGTTTGTGAGAGGAGTCCGGGTAGTGTTTTTCAAGCCATTGCTGGGCTTCTACGGTGTTTTTACCCATTAAAAAACAATGTTTTATCAATACGCGAAACTCGCTTTTTTCCATTTTTCAAACAAATTACAAAGTGACTTTACTCTAACCTCGATAGCTCTGCTGTCTGTGATCTGAGCGACGTGAAATTTTTACACATTTCATGTAAAAGTTCGTACTTTATGGAAACGTTGCCAGTTTGGTACTACTAGCACCATCTCTGGGTTAGTCTCGGAACTTTTTGAACGATGTGGTACTTTAATTTCATAGCATACTTCAAGGTAGGACTGAGCTCTTGATTAAATGAGCCTCTTTTCGCGTACTTCAAGTCTGGGTCAGTCACGACGACTTTCTCTATATTTGGGTCCACAAGGAGATTGGCAAAGGTGCTAACCAAACGATAGATGATACGCTTACTCTTAATTTAACTCTTAACTCTACTTAAAAACTACTAAAAACTAACTCACCCAATATCTGGAGGGGGAACGCTAGCCGACAGGAATACTCTTGGACTACGCTTTGGGCAACGAACTGGAATTGATGCTTTGGGCTGGCAGATATGATGGTTTGGACCTAGTTGTTTTGCACGGTGGCGCTGAGGTGACATTCTTGCGTTAATGACTCCAATTCAAATATCATATCGTCTCCGTCCCGTTAAAACCTTGGCAGGCCTTAGAGTACGTGCGAAGCTCGTACCAATGATTTGATGGTGAAGGTTCGGTTCAGACCGACTCCCGATTAGCGCTGGTCTGGTTCTGAGCACTTGTCCCCATAAGGGCTTGTGCCGACCCTCGCATGGACTTCCTGCTCTGCAAAGATAACCATGGGACCAAAAATGCGACTACACACACGAACGGAGATAGCGGCTCCGAAGGAGGACGTAATAAAACTAGAGCAGCCAAACCAAAAAACGAAGCAAAAATAACAACAATGACGATGTAAACAGCGGCTGCAGCCACGATGTTAACAGCACGTCGGGAGTCGTACTAACGATGACAAAAACGGCGATGCATACAATGACAGTGAAGAAGGACGAAGAGCGGAGATTAACACACAGTCTTGTCCAGACTGAGATCCCTGCGGCGTTTGGGCGCAGCAAAAAAATTATGCGAACGCCAGAGCGAAAGCGGGAAACTGCTGCGACCCTTACCGAAGCAACTGTAGCAAGGGTCATAGATCTCGAAATTATAGTGAACCATCCTGAAGTCTGCAAAGAAATTATGGCAGGAAAAGAAAGGAGTGACCAGACAAACGAAGCGCCGTTGTACGATTTCATCGCCACCGTCGGAAATGTGGTGGAAGTACTGTACTCGGAAACGGAAGCCAATAACCTGTCCCGTAAAAAGCGGTCTCAAAGTGCAATTGCCATTCAGTGATTTGAAGAAGAAAGCCTAATCCAAAAAGTGGGAGATGTTCTCAAAAGAATAAAATCTGCATGCGATTCGCCAAAAATCAGCAAAGCAGTGAAGATTGGGCTTCTTAAACAAGAGGAGCTCCTTGAACGCATAGCGTTAAAGACCAAAGAGGACCAGAAAGCTGAAAAAGAGCAGAAGACTAAAAAACGCTGAGGGTAATGTCTAAAGGCCACGCGCAGATAGCTCCACCATCAAACATCAATAAAAGAATGGCGTTTAGCCCAATCTAAGGAGATCAGGATAAAAGGAGAAAGGAAGAGACACTTAATGTTCGAGATACTGCCGACAAAAGGAGCCAAGAAAGCCACAAAGAAATTGGACGTTCAACCAGAAAAAAGACCTGATGCGAAACAGGAGAGGAATACGCCCCGACAAAGATCCCGGCAGCAGGCATTGCGCGTAAAACCCCAAGGTAGTCGATCCTACGCGGAAGTACTGCGGGATGTAAGGGGAAACTTAGGGCCTGAAGACACGAACCCTGCTATTAAAACAGTAAGGCCAATTTGATCAGGCAACATACTGGTTGAATCTGGAACAGAGGCCGACAATAGGGAAACATTTCTGAATAAGATCAAGTTAAGAAAAGGGTGGGTTGTCTGCAGGATACGGTGAAGAACAGCACCTCTTAATGTTTCAAATGCCTTGGCTATGGTCACACTGCACAAGTATGCAAAGGATTCGATAGGAGTTCCTATGTTACAAATGCGGTGAAATGGAACACAAAAGAAAAGAGTATACAAAGAAGGCACACTGTATTCTTTGCAAGGACGCTGATCCAAGACCAGCTCTTGGGTACGTCTTGGGATCAGAGCAATGTTAGGTTTTGCAGGAAACCCTAGCCAAGGCTAAATCAGAACTTCGTTGATCCGCATCCTCTAACTACACCTACACCACAGTTCAACCACCCAAAATCTGCTTGAGCAGTTTGCGAGGGACATGAAGGCCAACTTTATGTTACTGAGTGAGCATCATGGTATCCTGATAAAACTGGTACTGTCACTATCTAGGCTCGGAACAGTGATTCCCAGGAGGATAGCTGTGGACGGGGGGATGGTTTCGTGTGGGTTCAGTGCTCAGGCACCACATTCTTTAGTATGTACCTAACTCAGAACGATTCGATATAATCTTTCCAAGCCAAGCTTAATGCTTTGGGGGGCGCTGTCTCGAAATCAGATGGTAAAATGCTCTTTGGGGGAAACTTCAATGCTAAAGCGATCGAATGGAGCATGCCTCAAACAGATCTGCAGGAAAACGTGGTACTAACCACTGGAAGTGCGCCGGCTTTCCGCCGTATTGGCTGTGAAGGAACCATACCGGACGTGACATTCGCCTTGGAGTCCTTAGTACGGAGGATTCACAATTTAAGAGTATTAGAGGACTACTCAGCCAGTGATCATCAGTGCATTCTGCTTGAGATCCGCGATACTGCCTCCCACTGTGGCAGATTTACCGGGTAGGCAAGGTAGGCAGCTGCCTAGGGCGGCAGGTTTCAGGGGCGGCGAATTTTTTCGCTTACACCAGATATAACGCTACTTTTTGGGTTGTCGAAAAAACAACTTTTTATATGAGAGCAAAAGTAACGAGCCTGAATCATAATATTCAAATTTGCCGCCCGAATTGTAGCGCTATGAGTGAGTATAGAGTATACGTGTGTAGGGTAACTATCATACTTGTTTGCCGAGTGACGGGCGGCGCGCGTGGTTGCTGTCGTTTTTTCCACTGCGTCATTGCGCGTTAAGAGTGTCCATACATTTTCCGCACGTCCAATATACACACGAAAATATAAATACTGGCGTGAATTTATCTTCAAATAAAATGAGTGACGGACGACATCGCTTGAGTGGTTCCGAATATCGTAAACTAGCTGCGAAAAGAAAATCCAAAGATGATGAGGTTATAGCAAAGACTAGTAAACTTTCCGCCTATTTTACCACTAATCAAACTGCTGCATCAGACATTTCGAATACAGCAGCAACAAGCGAACTTTCTGATCTACAAACATGAAATTCCGCAGGTGAGTTGTAAATTCTATGTTTACATGGTTCTCTAATTTATTGTTTGTTACTTTTTGCGCTGTCATAGTAATATTTATATTCGTTATTCTCGACGAAAAATTTACTTTATTTGAATACAACACATAAGAAATTCAAAATTATGGAATTGACTGAAAATTATAAATTATTACAGATGTTTCGACAAAATCAAATGAATTTGATGATGGAGAAAACAACAATGTAGCGATGGCGAAGTAAAGGAACCAGAAAAGGAACTTGTTTTTAATTTCTCTGCATTGCAATATGAGATTGGTGATCAAGAAACTTCCGGAGGAGGGTCCACAGAACCTAGGAAACCAACAGAGTTCGACGGAAAAAAGTTTGAAATTAGCAATGACCCTGCAGAATGGGTGATAAACGACTCATTTTGTGATTATACCGCTAAACATAATTACAATCAAAATAAGCATCTCGATTTTGCGTATTCGAAAAGGGTAAATAATGATGTTGTGCGATATTTAAGTTCATCATTGTTCGAGAGAACACTTTTAAATGGCGAAAAAACTCCACGTGTCTGGTTAGTATATTCTGAAAGCAAAGGATCCGTATATTGTGCTCCATGTTTTCATTTTGATGGCGAATCATCTTTTGCTGACAAAGATGGATTAACCGATTGGAAAAACACAGTCGTAAGAATTAGTAAGCACGAAAATTCGGAGAAATATCAAAGTTGCTTGAAAGCTTTTAAAGATAGGGCCACTGCTTTGGGTAGAATTGACAAAGCTCTAACAGCTGAATATGATAAAGAAGTAGCCTACTGGCGAAATGTTTTGAAACGAGTTGTCGCCGTAATTAAGAGTTTAGCTTCGCGTGGATTGCCTTTTAGAGGGCCCGACGAAAAATTTGGTTCTCTTCACAACGGAAATTACTTGATGTCTTTAGAGTTGATAGCTGAATTTGATCCATTTTTAGCTGACTATATTTCTAGATTTGGAAATAAAGGCATAGTTAGTACTAGTTATCTGACAAAAACCATCTGCGAGGAGTTCATCCAAATCTTGGCTAACAAGGTATTTGATGTAATTATACGAGAAGTCAATTGTGCGAAATACTACTCAATTATTGTCGATTCCACACCTGACATTTCACATGTCGATCAACTGTGTTTCATACTGCGATACGTGAAGAATAACGGTATGCCCGTAGAGCGATTTGTGACATTTTTACAAAATGTAGGCCACAAGGCTGCTAATATGGATGATGCTGTAAGTTCAACGCTGGAAACTCTGCGAATTGAAATCAAAAATTGTCGGGGTCAGTCATATGATACGGCACGGAATATGTCAGGGATATATGCGGGGTTTCAACAGTTGATTAAGAATCGCAACAAATATGCCGAATACGTTCCTTGTGCTGCACATTCTCTAAATTTGGTTGGCACTCATGCGGTTGAAAGCTGCTCAATAGCTGCCGATTACTTCAACGATCTTCAGAGTTTATATAGATTTTTCACAGCATCTACAAGTCGCTGGGAAATTTTTCAGAATTGCTGCGTAAAATCTCAGAGAATAACTGTCAAATCACTTTCAATAACACGTTGGTCAACTCGCAATGACGCCGTGTGTACACTTGATCAGTTTTACCCTGAAATACTTCAGGCTTTGTATCTCATAGAACACGATCTTTCACAAAAAGCTATAACTCGGAGTGAAGCCAAAGGGATCCGAGAACGTTTGGAATCATTGGAGACAGCTTTTATTTATGTGGGGTTTTTTACTTCTGAGATTCAATTCTGTGAGCAAAAAATTGCAGTCCACTCAAACTCACCTTAGTGAAGTAGTTCAGTTGTATAATAGTCTACTCAAAACTGTAGGTGATGCGCGTGAAGACTTTGACTATTTCGAAAAAAAAGCACTCGATTTTTCAATCAACCAAGAGTACAAAACACTTGTCAGCAGAGTGAGACGTAGAAAAATCTATGATGACGAAACAAGAACAGGGGAGGTAACGCTGCTCGGTAAAGATAATTTCAAAGTTAACACTTACAATGTTATATTTGACAATTTGTTGTCAGATTTACAGGAAAGATGTCTGAAATATGAGAAAATCAACAAGAAATTTTCTGTCCTCATTGACTTGGAAAATTTGGATAATGTTCATATACGGGAAAAAGCAAAAAACTTACAAGAAGCATTTAGTAAAGATTTAGAAACTTCAATAGCTGATGAACTTATCCATTTCAAAGCCTATCTCAATTGCAATCAAAAAACCCTAAGCAGCTGACCCCAATCGAAACCTTTGAATTTTTCAAAAGAAATGATCTTAATACAGTGTTTCCGAATGTTGACATTGCATATAGAATGTTTCTTTGCATGGCTGTCACGAATCGCAGTGGTGAAAAATCGTTTTCTTGTTTGAAGTGGATCAAAAATTATTTGAGGTCATCCATGTGTCAAACTCGCTTGAATTCTTTGGCTGTATTATGTATAGAGGCCGAAATTGTACGTTTAATCCATTGCAATCAGGTAATTCATGAATTCGCACTCCAAAAAGCCCGGCGTAAATACATGTAAAAATAATCTTCGTAACTATACGTCACTGGCTTGTTTATAAAACGTTAATGATATAAAGAGTAACTACAGTATCTATTGTGAAAACGATGAGAAAAAATCAAAATGAATAAATGATGTTACGTACAGTAGTAATAATAATCTTCATGAACCTGAACTTATTTATCGTAACTAACCTGAAATGTATTATATTCTGGAATATACACATCTCACATACCGTATACTTATATACTACTCTACTTACACTAGATATAACGCTACTTTTTCGAAAAAATGATGACCAAAAAAAAAAGTTAATCAACTTTTTCTGGAAAGAGCGGCACTTTTCTGCATCTGGCTAGGGCGGCGAACTATCTCAATCCGCCACTGGCCTCCCAACATCCGTACTCTGGGCTTTCTAGAATTGAGTGGAACATCGGAAGGATGGACGTCGAGAGGTTTGTCGAGGTGCTCACAGCATGTGCCCCGCTGCAAAGCGATTCGCAGGGGATGGAAGAGCTGGCAGCTCAAAACGTGGTGAACTCAACTATGAGCATCATCACGAGCACTTGCAGCGCTTCTATGCTGCATCAAAAACCCCGGCACGGCAAGCCCCCAATGTATTGGTGCTCAACAGAAATCGCTGAAAAGCGAAGGGAGTGTCACAAGTTTTGGCATGAGGCTCAACGTCCATTTTGACGCTTTCCACGGTGAAGCAGAAGTCGAGTGTTGACTCCTCACTCAGCCGAAACTAGAAAAGACAATCCTTTCACTGTTAACAAGAAAGCCTCTTGATCCAGATGGTGTTCCAGCTGAGGCGTTGCAACTTATGTACCACCATTGTCCTGACTTATTGCTCAGCACATACAACGCTTGCCTACGGGATGTGGTTTTTCCGGTATGATGGAAGATGGCGTGCTGATCAACAAGGGGAAGGGAAATTCCGGATCACCGTCTGCATACCGCCCATTATGCGTGCTAGACACTGCTGGGAAAGCGCTAAAGAAATTCATCAGGGAAGACTCACTCCCTTAAGCGATTCGTGTCGTTAGAGACTCCTCTCCTCGGCAGTATGGCTTTAGAGCAGGTCGTTCCACTATTGATGCGATTTGCCGGAAGTAATGTGTCAAACGGTTCCAGGCTGGGTTCTCGGGGTGACAGGGAGGTGTTTAGTGGGTAGTCCAGTCGCCTTCTTGCGAGCATGGGAGTCCCGCACTCTATGCGTAAATGACATTCACCTCCCAAACACTAAAAAATCCCCGTTGGCAGCACCAGCCGGAAAGGTAAATTTCTCGTATGTAGCGTAAAGTTTCGAAAAAGAATTTGGCTTGCCTACTACTAAACTTCTTTCTGCAATTTTCGTAGTACCACATGGGTATTTATTAACGTAAAAAAATCTGGCTACGTTCGTTTTTAGAGACCTTTTATCGGGGCGCAAATATTTTGCTAATTAAATTGAGTTGCACGCGTATGGATTACATATTGAAAATTGGCGGATCATAAATTGTTGTAAACATATAAATTCTGGTTTTGCCCTTCTCGCATTTGCTGTTTACACAGTTCACAGTGGTAACCACACAAAGGCTTAAATAGCTCGAATAGTTAATTTGAAAAGATTTCCATAAAAGTTTAATCAGCACTTACATTGCCATTAATATATACATTTTCAATTTTTTTCTGAACTATGAGGGCCGTCATTTCGATTTTTATTGAAACCGGCTGCTAAAAATATTAAGCTGTAAATTTTCGACTGTTTTATTTGTCATTCGATTTGCATAATTAAATTAAATTAACTTGCCTTAATAACTTATAATTTCAGGTTTCAACGGAATTTGTTGAGAACCTTGGCTGCTAGAGGGCTACAGAAATAAAAAACATTGTATGCCACCCCCCTGTATGGGGAGACCCCCCTTAAATACCTTAAAATATTTTCTTGCACTGCAAATTTCAAGAGGCACCACTTTTGACCTACGTAGAAAATTTCCTCATTCTAGCTCATGTGGTTTGCGAGAAAACTTGTTATGACGCACGAGCAAACGGGCGGACGGACGGACAGACAGACAAGTTGCGATTTTATAATTTTTTAGGGTATTGTTAAAAATGTTTTACAATATCTTAAAAATGATCTGGTTTATAAGTTCCTTCAAGTAAAGTCATTTAGAACGTTTCCATGAAAAATATTCATTATTTCAATTGGCACTAAAATAGCGAATTGCGCTTGCCTTCAGACCTTTGGGGGCCGCCATTTTGAATGCATGCATTTGATTTTGGATTATTTTAAATCTTTGTATGCTAGGACCTCATCAATCAATGTACTATCTCGTTCAAATAGGAGTTTCACTCTAGACAGGGCAAAATAATTCAATTTTTAAAGAAAATGGCAGCTAAAAATATTAGGCTTTAAATTTTCGACTTTTTAGGGTTTTGTAAAATAATTTCCTGTCCTGTCCTGTCTGTCCGTCTGTCCGTCTGTCTGTCCGTCCGTCCGTCCGTCCGTCCGTCCGTGTGTCACAGCAGTTTTTCTCGGAAACTACTTAAGCTAGAAACATCAAATTTTGTATGTAGATGTAAAGTGGTGTTCTCTTCAAAGTTCAAATACAAAAAAAATTTTATAAGGTATTTAAGGGGGGTCTCCCCATATAGGGGAGTGACCCCCCGAAAAATATGGGTATCAAATGAAAGGTCTTGATGAGAGCTTTTCGAAACAGGTCTTTGTTTGGCAAAGTTTGCTCCGAGGGGCGCACAAGGAGGGGAAATACACGAAAAATTTGTGTCCCCCCCCCCCCTCACGATTGGACACCTGTGATCCGAAAAATCTGAAAAAATCAAGAATGTAGGCCTTGATGAGTACAACAACAACCAATACGTTAGAAGTCGCAATTCACTCAACTTTGTTAGCAATAGTATGATTTATCGATTTTATGTTTTCTTGAATAAAATCTTAATGGTACCCTAAAATTTAATGAAATTTAGTATACAGATGACTATTTACAAAGTTGATCTATTCTGAAAGTATCATAAAGATTGAATCATATTTAGCGAAGTTATAGCGGTTTGAATTTTCCTGTATTACTATGGAATAATATGCGCTGCATTTATTACTATGGCAACATATGGCTATGGAACAACATGCGCTTTTTACCGACTCAGACACCACAGTTTTGCTAGGATTTGCATGAAAATTTCAGGAATGATAGGTGTCATGAATATCTTTGAGAATCGGTTCAGCTAGTGGTATCAGTAATCGTAAAACAAACTTCAACGTTTAAGGTGCATGCTTTGAACACTTGATTCAATTTAATGAATGACTGAAGATGAGTACCTACAATTAATACTCATAAGCGAAAAAAGTCAAGGAGGTGGGAGAGAGCTCCTAGCAAAAGGGCTTTGTTTTTTCTAGGATTCGAAAAAATGGCCATGAATCGATGATAACAGTACAGGAAAGTGGCCCCTGAAAATAAAAATTCGTCAAACGTAGCCGATATGAGTATGAAATGAAAGTTTTCATGGGAGCTTTTCAAAACAGTTCTTAAACTGTCAGTTTTTGCTTCAGTGGGGCACAGGGGGGAAATACATGAAAAATGTGTTTCCTCCCTCGCGAATGGATATCTGAAATAATTATCAAGGGAGATGAGTATAACAATAACAAAAACCTCAAATGTCGAAATTCGTTCAACTTTGTTAATAATAGTATGATCTTCGAATTTCATATTTCCTCCAATAAAATCGTCTTTGACATGTTTCTTGATTTTTTTCGATCTGGTGACTGCATTTTGTAAATTGAATACAAAACCCTTCTGACATGAGCGTAGGTCTGTTTACCCAACTTGTTTATTTTTGATTCAATTTTAATAATTTCCTGTAAAATACAAGAACATAGTACAGAGATTCATAGTCTCAAGTTTCATCAAAATCCGTTGGAAAATGTGACCGCTAGAGGGCCACAAAAACATGAAAAAAACGCATATTTAAACGGCCGCCATTTTGAAATTTGCACATGGATGATCACCAAAATATCAAAGACTGTAGGTGTATCTATCTATCTTGAAACCAAGTTTCATACATGTCGGATCAAAATTGCGACTTTTAAAAGCCTTTGAAATTTTGACCTTCAACTGCCCGCCATTTTGTTTTTTGCAACCTGACCTCCAGTTTTTCTACGTAATTTTCTAGATACTTACAATTTCTATCAAACTACCAAATTTCATGAAAATCTGTTGAAAGCTTTGACCACTATTACAACAACAAAATTTTGCACGTTTTTCGACCTTTGAGCGGCCGCCATTTTGTTTCTGCCGTACCGACTTTGGATTTTTTATTGTGAGATTCATCACATACATCAATGAACCTTTGTACCAAATTTCATCCAAATCGGAGCTATACTTTGGTCAGCACAGAAATCACGATTTTTCGTCTAAAATGGCCGCCATTTTGTTTTTGCCCGGCCGATATAGCTGGTTCACGAATTTAACCGAGATAATTACCCAATACACCTTTCCTGAAAATTTGGTGAAAATCGAAGCAAAATTGCAACCTCTAGCGTGGTCACAGGAAAATAGAGAAAGACAGCTCGCCAAAAGAGTTCAGTTAATTCTCAAAAAGTAAGGGACCAAGCATCCTAGGATAGACTCAATCGAAAAATTTGGTTTCTAGTATGTTTTATTTTTTCTCACTAAATATTCTAAAGGTATTGTTCAAGATTTACATGCACCACTGTTAAACAGTTTTTGATTGTGATTTGCTTCAATCAGCCGTTAGAAGTCCAATATTGGAAACTCCGTTTTTTGTATGAAATAAAAACCAATTTAATTTGTCCTTTTTTGATGTAAATATTTGCATCGAAAAAGAGCAACTTGGGCTGACCGAGAAGAATATTGAAAAACCTTGTATTTTTTCCCAGCCTAAATCAACGAGCAACTCATTCTTCCTAATTCTTTTTAGTGGGAGGGTCAAGGTTATTACTTTGGATTCGCCATGAAAGTCGTGGGGAAATGAATCGATACATATTCCCTTGCTTAGACTCCAGCTTACTCTTGCTAATTAGAGCAAGTTACATGAATAAAATGAGCCCTTAGAAATTATCTACATATTTTAATAATATACTATGGAAATTATTTTGGGAAAGTTTATGTCCTATTAAAAGGAATAGAGATGTTTCAATAGAGTACTGAAATCATAAACTGTCTTAAAATAGGATATTTTGAAAAAGCTTTAAATAAAGGTTTTTAAAGACTATCTATCTATATTTAAGCGTCTTGAAAAGTAAAGCATCCATTTTCAATGAAAAGAATTGAAAGCTCCCAACACCATCTGCATGACGCACATTTGTTTAAAACCCGAATTCATCCTCATTACCAAACAGCTTCACGGTACATTGCATGCATGAAATAAATTGATGCTCTCATTTGGCAATCAACCAAAAAATTAATACAATATTTACGCAAATTTTACTATAGTGGTCTTCAATTATACATAATATAATTTTCATTATTTATTCCTTATCGGATACCAACTACAGTAACATATTAAAATTAATTTCATTTCGAATTCAATCACTACTAGAAAACCACCCACAAATCAAGACAGTCTAGTACTCCATGGTAATTCAAATCAAAACGATTCTAATTTGAACTTGAAAAGGAAAGCAACAACGCTACATTCGGCGTCAGACAGTCAATTAATTAAGAAAAAACAGTTCTGATTAAATTTCCATTAACAGGCGGCAATTAGCCGGCCATTACAACGCCCCGCCATCAAAACCAGGCCACAACGAATGCATGCTGTCCATCGGCCACCGTCGCCGATCAGTCAGCCCCCAGTCCAATAATGTCCGACTGATAGAGTCAGGTTCCATTGTGCCCGCTCACAAACTGTCTATCAGACAAACTCGTACACCACTCACTTGCCACCAAACCGTAGAACAATACAAAACTTAATTTAATGCCTGGCAGAAGCCCACAACCAAAGTTCGAAAGCTTTAAAATCCATTGAAGTCCTACTGATTGCAGTTCAGAAGTTATTTTGACTAGTTCTAGAGTGAGAATTTTCGTTGTGAAGTCTCTACTGACTTCGTTGATGGTAGGCCATTTTCTAAAATATAGCCATTATACCGGGTGGGACTATCAACTAACAGGAGCAAATTGCTCTACTCCATTCGAGAAAGTGAGATAGCTGCATTTCATATTGGAAGGGATTGATTTATGGCCGGTCACCGAAGGCGGAGCTTGCAATGGAGGCTCGGCTTCCAATGGTTCTGCGCAGTCTACTGTCCATTGACGGAAAATCAATGAGATTAACTTGGATATGGATTAACTATTTGGAGCGGAAGAATTAAATTTTGTCATACTAAACTAGTTCTTGTGAGACATTGCAGTACATATTTCTGCAACGTTTTCCGGACATGTGAATATACGACCAAACATTAAAAGCAATTGTAAATTGAATAAATGAATGCATTTTATCGAATTTCATATATTTCATCAAGTCCATTGATAAATAGCAAAAATTGTTTGAGTTAATTTACAGAAACAGATAGCGCTTCAGTTTGTTCGTTTTCATTCTCTAAACTTCTACCAAGCTTTAGGTACAATCTTGAATATTCAGTACATTTCCTAAATGACAACAAAACGACTTCCAAAGGGGAGGAGCCACACACCGGTTATATCTTTGAGGAAAGCCCACCAGGCACCTCTCCATTAGCATTTCTGTTAAACAACACCCTTTCAGCTGCTACTCACTTGCATAGCATAGCAAACAGGCGTTCCCGGCCGATTGGAATCCGGTTTTGGAGTGGTTTCTGGCTCTGGCAGATAAGAAATCCACACACTATCCTCCGACCAACAACAAAACACCGCGCAGCAGACGTTGCACACACAACAAAAGAACGGCTCGTCACGATCGGACGTGTTATGTTCTTACCTCTCATATTGAATTCGCGTTTACGACCCAACATTCCTCCTGTTTGTAGTGACACTCAGCCCGAAATCAATTGCGCCGTTCGCCATCTTTCCAGTGGCGCACAGTCTTTTCCCATTCCGGTCGTCTTGGTCTTGTTCAGCGCCTACTCTTGTCGCTGTTGCGCTGTTCGCGTTCCGCTTTTGTGTTATCGTCGCATTTTGACCGTCGATGGCAGTGAATTGATTCCGTGCTGCATGACTAGGCGAATTAACGGCTACCGCATCTATTTTCGACTATTGATCGGCGCGATATTGTACACTGAATTCTGTGTTGATTTTGTTACTCTTTCTTATCGATTAGTAATCTGTTGTCGGTTATTTTTTTTGTCGATTAATCCGGGAAAGAAGTCACGTTGCATCTGATGGAATCCTACGCTATCAAATCGATCGGCTGGTGGATGTGATGTGATAATGAATTAATGATACTCTGTGTTTAGTTTTGGTGTGTGTGCTATGTCCTTCGACATAATCGGAAAGTTCAAGACGCTCACTGTGGCAATGGAACACGTGGAAAGTTGAAAATTCAGTTCAATGGTACACATGACAGTGCGTTAAATTGTTCTGTCCTCCACTGGCCGGAAGCGAAGCAAAAACTTAATTTACGTTGTTGGAAAGACCGAATAAAATGAGTTCATTTCTAATGGGCTACCCGCATGCACCGCACGTACAAAACCATATGGGAGCGGGTATTGAGACGAAATTTCCACCGTCTGATGAATATCATCACTATAATGGCTACCCAATGACCCCAGGGATTCCACAAACTGGCTCCGAGTATATGTCACCGCATCATAATGGGAGCATTCATCAGAGCTCGAATAATTATAATTACCATCAGGGTATTGGTGGTCATTATTATCACCATCATCATAGTTATGGCTCGCAAATGCATTCCATGCAAAATAATACATATTCGAATAGTGGATACTACGGTAGCTACTATGGGAATAATTCGCATCATCAGATGATGGATTTGCCGATTCAATGCCCGAATACGGAACCAACGAATACAGTGTTAGGATTACAAGAATTAGGTAAGAGAATATAAGTAATAATTTTTGCCATCGATTTATCTTCTATTAAAAGGAGGCTCGCAAAAGGAAATAAATTTATGCTAATCGCCTTTTAGATATTCAAGTAAAATTAAGTGTTGGGAACCTGATGATATTTTGAACATCCTTAAATAACGATAAAATGCATTTTCTAAAATTACTGTAGTTTTTGATCGATATGATTCTCTCCAAGGCTTCTATTCACACAGTCACAATTAGCTTCAGGCTGATTCCCATTAAAGAAATATATGCTTATCTCAATTCAATGGCTAAAATTGTGGAATGAGAGACGCATCTTGTTCATATCTTTTCAAATTTACTGAGGGTCCAAGTTCTTTCAAGGCAATATTGAACCGTGCAATTCTACCGATTCACTGCGCCGCCCCTCATCTTTATCACCGCATTTTATTACATGATATAAAAAGTATTACCAAAGACCCTTCATCTCATACCCACATTGGAAACCTTTAGTAAAAAAAACAAGTCAAGTAAGCAGTAGAGTGCTGCTACCAAAATGGCTTTGTAACCATCCTAGGATTTGAAACATGTTTTCCGATGGCTTGAACCGATGACTTGAATTATTCATCCAATACTAATATAAGAAATCGTTCCAATTTATCCAAAAGATGCCGAGTTTCTTTCATAAGGACACACATTTCTCGTACATTTTGCCTCCCCCTGGATTCCCTGATGTATAAATTGACTTTTTTCTTTGAGATTCTGAAAGCGCTAATCAATATACCCCACTCGACTACATTTGATAAAAAAATTAAAGGCCACTTCAGCATAAGGGCACTTCCTCTAAAAGATTTTGAAATGTTTGGGAAGACCTAAACTTTTGACAAGCCACTACTTCTGACCTTTCCACAAAGTTTGAACTGTTTAACTTCTATAATTTCTGTGGAAACTTGCTGTAATCCATGGACAGATGGACAAACAGGACGCAAAGCTAGCAGGTCTTTGTAAAATTTATTTTACAAAGCGCTAATTAAGAATCGACTTCATGTGCTCATATAAAAGTCCCTCTCAAAAACTTATAAATTTCTTTTTATACCAAGAATTTGGAGCGTTTATCAATTTAGACATGTGTACATGATTGTAGCTTTTGCAGTTTCATGGAAAGCTTGCTGTGATACACTAATAAACGGACCTCCGGTCAGATAGACAGATCGCGATTTTAGTAACATTTTGGTAATTCGTCTCAAAAACCCTTAAAAAGAATTCTTACTTTTCTTATAGAATCGACTCATGCAGAGCCGCCGTTATTAATCAGCTAGCTGACCGTAACTATTGATCCTATGGATCTCTAGAATACCTTTACATCTTACCAATTGGATGCTTTAAAGTATCTCAAAGCTAAGACTCAATTTGGGCAGATATCAGATCAATTATCGTTGTTAAAACTTGCGGGCGACGACCATGATTTCATTTAAAAAACAGAAAACTTGTATGCATCAGAAAATTAGGGCTTAAAAAAAGTTTACAACAAAAATAGAAATAAATCGACTTCAAAATGAACAAATAAATAAATAAAATAAATTTTTTTGAATTGGACCCAAAATTGATGTCGGTTTTTTTTTTTGTTTCGTAGTTTTTCGTAGGAGCATCAACAAAACAAAGTGTTGATCTGGATTCATACTAACTCTCTTTAAATGCTGGACGTAGATTTTAAGCACTAGTAACGGCAACATCTCTAAGATGCGTTGAACTGCTTGATAATTGTTGCTCAATAAACGGCATATTTTCGATCTGGGCAGCATCATCACCAACTATGGCGCGACAGTCCAAGCCGGACCTTGGTCTACAGGATTAAACTCCTCTAATCATCACGATCCCACGGCCTTGCCCGCCAATTGATCACTCTCAGCAAGGATCTGCTGTCAGCTTCTACCGTGAATCCCCAATCTTCTCACAACACGTCTATCTTTTGCTCTACCCTTTACTGTGCTTTTGAATCGCCAGTTTTCTTCCACCCTTTCTGCATGGCCGGCCCATTGTAACTTGCGTATCTTTACGCGAGCGGGTACAGGTGGCTCGTCAAATAATACAAACAAATCATCATTGTAACGCAGTCTGTACTCTGTTCCTTGTTTTACTGAGCCTTCAATTTTCCGGAGCACTTTGCGTTCAAATATGTCTACAACTTTTTCAGATTCGCTCGTCAGGTACCATGTTTCACTTTCATATAACAGCACAGGTCTGAAGAGTGATTTGTAAATACGGAGCTTATTTTGCCTGTGCAAAATTCTGGACCCTAGAATGGGAAGTGCGAAGTAATATGGTTTATTTTTGGCGTTTATGTGGCGTCCAATCTTGTCCTTTTCGGTTCCTCTTCCATTCAAGTTGGCTCGTTTGAGCCATACATTTAGTTTTAGATTCATTAACTTGTACGCCAATTCGGTTTGCTTCAGATTCTAGGCTCAAAAATACTCCTTTGGCATCTGAGATTGAACGTGCCATAATCCCGATTAGAAATTCAATTTAGGCAGTCATTAGGCCCTATTTAGGCATGCATGAACGGGCATTAGGGCTCATGCAGATTTCGTATTAGACCCTAATACCAAGCGTAACGCATTACTCCATCACTGCCTAAGATAGAAAGTGATGAGGCAAGCCTAAACAGTTCCTTGTTTAGGCTGTGATGTGGCTTGCCTAAGCAGTTCTTGGCTGTTCAAATATGATCGAGACAAATGCTCTGACATGTTTATTTACCATCGAAAAAGTTTAAAAAATTTAAAGTTTTTTTAGGTACTCCCCCTTACAAGTTATGCATTTTGTCCACCTTTCCGGAAGGTTTTTGATGCTGGTATCGAAAAATTCCTTAGGCAACTCGGCCAGCTATGTGCGCACGAACTCCTCTACCTCGTCGTCGGTGTCGAATCTTTGACCTCCGAGAGCTTCTTTCAATAGTCCAAACATGTGATAGTCGCAGGGTGATAAATCCGGACTATAGGGGGGCTATTCCAGTACCTCTCACCCCAATTTCTATATTGTATCGAGTGTGAGACGTGCAGTATGAGGGCGCGCGTTATCCTGGAGAAGAATCGCACTTCGTGCTGGAATGCTCCTCCGTTTCGAGCGATAAGCGGGTTTCACGTGTGTTTTCAGAAGATTAGAATAGTATGCAGCATTGATGGAACGTTGGGTGCGCAGGAAATTGACGTACAGCATGCCCCGCCGATCCCAGAACAGAGTACACATAACCTTACCCGCGGACCTGGTCGTCTTCGGGAGTGTAATACGAGTAACACAGTTTACCCATGCCTCATCTGTAGTGAAGATTCGCGTCAAAAAATCGACGGTATAGGACCAAGACCAAGAATGTTGTGATTCCGAGGCAAACGTACAAATGGCGAATTAAGAAAAGTTTCCGTACGTGCAAATGGGACTCTGAAGGTTACTGTAAATCGACTGACACGCTCAGAAGTAAAGACTGAGATGTTATTACACAAAGTACGTGGCAACAGATTGTGATAAAGATTGTAGAGCAAGCATTCATCCAAGAAGACCCTGCGAGATCTTAAGGAAGACAAGTGTAGGAGTGATAAACGTTCACTATAGGAAACATATGGTATATGAAATTCGAATAGAAGAGGTCTTGTAGATTTACGCTTTACTGACTCAAGAGCATCAATTTAGTAACGCTGATAAGGACACCATATTTGAGCACAGTACTCTAATTGGCTGCCAACTAGTGAGAGAAATAGATAGATACAAGAGGAAATGTTGATGAAGCCTTTAGAAGTTCTTAAAATACAACCAGCAATTCTTGATGCCTTTGAAACAATAGAGAAGATGTGGTGATCAAAGCGAAATTTATCATCAAAAATAACACCAAGATCCTTGTGAGTAGAAACAACCCCAAGAGAAATACCACTGATTGAATAAGCAAATAAAATGGAGGATTTTTTTGGGTAAAGGACATAACGAAACACTTGTCAATATTCAAGGAAAGGAAATGAGTAATGTTCCAAGAAACAAGCAACTCAAGATCTGTCCAGAGGCCCAAGCAGTCGTCGATGGAATATATAACCCTAAAGATTTTTAAATCATCATCATAGACAAGCGACAAAGAGTTAAATAAAGAAGGAAGATCATTTATAAATGGTTAAAAATAATAAAGGACCTAGGATTGATTCTTAGGGAATACCAGAATAAGAAAAGTATGAGGAAGACTTGCAAGACTTATACGTAGCAATACACTCGCAATCACAGAGGTAGGAGAGTAACCAGTGAAGAAGAGACGAGTTAACATTTAAGGTCTAAAGCTTTTTCATAAAAAGGCCATGGTTGACTGAGTCTAAAGCTTTTGAGAAGTCAGTGTAAATTACATCTACTTGGTACTTGTTATCTAAAGTAGAGGACGCAGTGTGGGAGAAGGAAAGAAGATTAGACAGAATGGATCTACCTTTGTCAAAACCATGTTGTTCAAAGACAAGATGAGGAAGTGGAAAGGAATATAACTTGTTATTAGCTATTCGTTCGAGAATCTTGCTGAAAGCAAAAAGAAGGATTATTGAGCGATAGTTCGAGATAGAAGCTTTAGTACCAGATTTATGAATATGAAAAACAACCGACTTCTTCCCGAGATTAGGAAAAGTACCAGAGGCTAGACTGTTTAACAAAATAGATAACGGGACACATAAAGACGAGGAGATAGCTTTAGTAAAGATATTTGGGATACCATCAGAACCGTTGCTGCAATTTATATCTATCTTATTACGAAGCAGCTCCACTTCAGTTGGACTAATATAAGAAAAGTGGCTTGCGAAAGTTGTTGATCATACTCGACATAGGAAGAAGTCGGTGTAGCATAAAAGGTAGAAAAATATTTAGCGAACAGCTCGCAAATCTCTTGATGTTTCGATACCATCAAGGTACATAGAGCCAGGCAAGGCATTGAGATTTCTTAGCGACTTAATGTACGCCTAAATTGGTTTCGTCTGATTACGATGAATTGAACCTTTGATATAATTAAGATATTCTAATTGGGCTACGGTAACAAGTCTTTTTACTTCAGCTTTGAGAATCTGAAGATCTAGAAATCTGAGCTGAGCCCACTCATAGATCTAGAAGATCTAGAAATCTGAACTGAGCCCACTCATAAGGAATGTTTTGCGACCAATATCTTTGGCTTTTAAAGCTGCAGCAATCACAGTGCATCTTTGCTTCTTTTTAGGTGGACTGCAGGGGAACAAACTACTATTAAAGGGTTAAGGAAGTGATAAAATTTGCATACCACGTCCTCAATATTCAGATTATGCAAGAAAGAGAATCAATTGATTGAGCAAATCTCGTTATGCATAGCTAAATAGTTAGCTTCGTTGAAGTTGTATCGAATAGCAGTTGGGCTGCCTCTGTCAGATACTAACTCGACAGGTAACACAAGATGAAGGGGAGGGTGATGGGAGACGGGATCAATACAAGAGGAAAGGGCACTGCCCAAGTAGGATTTTATTGTTTACATTTGGTGAGGAGTAAAGTTGTGAGAGGGAACAAAGCGACAAGAAAGATAAAAGAGAAATCGGGAAGTTGTCATTCGAGAAGATATCAGTACATAAGGGATTCCTGGAGATGTTAGGAAGGTTGAAATCGCCACAAATCAAAATAAAAGATTTGGAATTGAAATTGTTAACATATGAAGATAACTCAGTGTAAAATGTTTCATAAATATAAACGGCACTATTACACGGAACATACAAGACACTATAAATAATTTTATGGCAGATGATAAGGAAACAAAAACATTGATACTTTCAACTGGAAGGGACGGATTGAAATTAGTGCAGTAACTGGAAATAATAGATCATCTCACTCCAACAAGTACGCCACCCCCGTCCAATTTCCCAGAAAGTATGCGATCACCGTCCCGTCTAAAGACATTGTAAGAGGGAAGAATTTCATTATCAAGAATATCTTCCATTCCAGGAGCTTTATTTTTTCTGAGATCCAGTAATGCTACCTGTACTTCGTCTCTGGTTGGTGCTTGGACTGGGAGCCTTTTCTCTGCTTCTGGAATGTTCAGAGCTTCAACCGTTGTTGCAGACGCTGTGAATAGCGTCTGGAAATACTGCAGCCACCTGTTTTTAATTTCGACTGGTTTGCCTATGATTGCTTCTTGTGCACTTTTGCAAAGACTTGTTTGTAGATTGAAGCCATCTTCAAGTTGTTTAATAGAGGCATACGCCGACCTTACTTCATATAGGGTTATGTTTTCGTTTATCTGTTGGATCTGGGTGTTGATTGTCAATCGTTTCTCCCTTCGGCATATTTTTTAGGCTGTCGTCGGAGGGTGTTATATTGTTCTTTTTTGGCCCGATTTAGACGCTACATGAATTTTTTGTATGCCTGGGTCCCTTTTTAACCACTACTTTGCATTCTTTGTCGGAACAGTCGTTCCTTAAAGTGGTCACAATTGCAGTCATTATATATACTGAGGTCAGGAAGCACTCAGTCGTATCATGGGTCCTTCAGGAAATCCTTTGCCCATGCAGGGCCATCTCACACACAAGGACTTACACAAAAAAGACAGGAAAGGAAAAAGAGGTCATTTCAAGAAATGATAAATGGCTACTTTTACACGCTCATGGCCTGTTTATTAATATTAGTATGAAAATTATGCAAGAAAATAAAAAAAGAATCGAAAAAATTTAAATAATGAAAGACAGCGAACGGCCCACTCCAACACAAAAATTAGCTATAATCTACTGATAAAAAAAAAATCACCAAAAAAATCACACAAATTTCAGATTCAGGCCACACAGGAAATTCCTCAGTTTCCCCACTGGCCTCCGGCCTTCAGTTCTCCCAGCTAACAACTTTTTGGGTATCCCTTGTCCGTCCATACAATTCATGTGGCCAGCCCATTGCAGCTTCCGCAGTCTTACAATAGTTGAGATATCCGACTCGTCAAAAATTTCATACAGCTCATGGTTGTATCGAATTTGCCATTGGTCCCAGTCTAGCTTCGCTCCGATTATTTGCCTCAGGACACGTCACTCGAAGGCGTACAATATATTTGCGGATACTTGGATTGGAGTCCATGTTTCACACCCATAGCATAACACAAATTTTATCACCGATTTGTATACTTGGAGCTTTGCTTTTTTGTGTCTTCCTGGTATTCTAGATCGTCGAAAACGAATAAAATATTTTATTTGCGAGCTGCATTCTTCGGCGTATTTTGTCACTTTCATTAGCGTCTCGTTATTTTGACGCCTAAATATAACAATTCACTCAAATTTTTGATACTGTATACGCCAAGTGTAATATTTTGTGTATTTGATGTATTTTTCCTTGACTGCGTCATGAGCTTTGCTTTATTCTCATTGATTTGTAGCCCTACTAGTTTTGCTTCGCTGTCGAGTTTCAGGAATAGTTCTTTGGCAATTGTTAATTATCGTGACAGAATGTTGGTGTCGTCCGCATAGGCTACTACTTGGCTCGACTTGTAGAGTAATATACCTCGTGCATCGACAGGTAGCTTCCTTACGACGTATTCTAGAGCCAAATTGAATTACAATGGAGCCAACCCATCTTTCTGTTTCTGTCCGATATTTGTGTCAAAGGCATCGATGAGTCGGTTATTGGTGCAAATTTAGGAGGTCGTTGACGTCATTGTTATTTTGGTACGGTGGACTAATTTGGCTAGGATGCCAAAGTAGAACATTATTTGATATAGTACGTTATGATGAATACTGTCGTATACTTGCCTAAAGTCAACGTCTATGTTGAACACCCAGTATTTTTCAAGTACTTGATTGGTCGATTGTCGATCTATCTGCTCGAAAACCACCTTGATACTCCCCAATAATACTGTTCTAAGATATTCGAAAATATTTTGTACGCCGTACAAAGTAGTGATATGCCTCTATAGTTTTCGCAATGTAGCTTGTCACCTTTTTTGTGGTTAGGGAATATCATTGATTGGCTCCACTCGTTT
Source organism: Odontomyia ornata (assembly GCA_963969285.1). NCBI lineage: Eukaryota > Metazoa > Arthropoda > Insecta > Diptera > Stratiomyidae > Odontomyia > Odontomyia ornata. Next base: position 70,696,792 of record OZ017739.1, read on the forward strand.
GACATATGTTCTTGTTATCAACTGTGCTTGATGACTTTGTGAATAGCTTTATGAACACCGCTGCCACCATATTTGATGAGCTCCACTGGAAACTCATCGACACCCGGCGCTTTATTATTCGTTTGGGCGTTGATGGTGGAACAAAATTCATCCAGAGTTAGTGGGGCCAATAGAAACTCTCCGCAAACATCTATAGGCTCCGACGTTCTGGAGCTGTAGGGAGGATTAAGGAGGTTCTTGAAATATGATGCCCATCTTTCCTTAATCTTGGTTTCATCAGCGATAATATTGCCGATGTCATCACGATAGAACGTGGTTTTGGGCTGATAACCACGTTTCAGGCTTTTTGCTACTTTGTATGCTTACCTTATGCTGTTGTCCACTAGATTTACATCTATACTTCTCAATTGGTCATCATAGTATTTTCTTTACTTAATCCTAATTACCTTATTCGTACTCTTCTGAGATTTTCATAGTGTTCTCGTTTCGTCCTGTTTTTCCTACGTACGTTTTCCTTCCACGCCTAATCTTTTTATCTAACGCATTCTGGCGCTCATCATCGAACCAATCAATTCTTCTGCACCGTGTTTGATGTCCGGTTGTGTGTTCTGCCACGGTTTTAATAGCCGCTTTCACTTCCATCCAGAGCTCGTTGCTTGTTTTTTCAATAAATAATCACTTAATTGAATATTGTTATTCCTAGTGTTTCGCCACCATTTTCCACATTTTTTTATAATCATGTTAAAATTTACTTGATTTAGACGGCACTCATCCGATTATCCCACCCGTTAAAATCCCCTCTTTTCTTGTCTCCACTTCTTATAACACTCTCCGATCAGACTCTATCTAGCTAATAACTCTCTCTTATCTAGCTAATAACTCCCGTGCCTAACCGTCTCCGCCAAAAAACTTACTGCTTCTATCCCGCAACTCTTTTTTCCAATCATCCGCCGCCGGTAACGTGATTGAAGTTCAATACACGTCAATCCCGTTCCCTCCGTTCATCTTTCGCCAAATGCAGCAATTCAGAAACAATTACACGAAACGACGTGTGGAACTTGAACCCACGGTACCAATCGGGAAGGCGTGATGTTCCATCATGGTAACACCAGACCCCACACCTCTTTGATAACCCTTCGAAAATTAATGAAGCTCAATATGGAACTGATGCCACATCTACTCTACTTAGCACCATCAGACTATCATTTGTTTCGTTCCCTTCAAAAACATTTGACTGGTAAAACTTTCAATTCCTATCAGGCTGTTGAAACCAGTCATTTGCTTCTAAAAACCAACGATCGTGGAATTTTTCAACTTACCGAAATATGGCAAAAGGTCATCCAATAAAATGGTCAATTTATCACTGATTAATGTTTGTTGTTAATATAAATAAATTTACTTTGAAAAACCTGAAAAAATTACATTAATTATCGACCAAACCAATAGTATAATATGTTAGGCTTTAGTGATAATTGAATTGTGGCCTTGTGGCCTATGCGGATATTAAAGCTAACGCATGAAGAAAATGGTGAGAATTTAGCACTTTCTTATATTTCGCACGTGGTAACCTGTTACATATGAAATACAATTGAGAGAAGAGTCCTGCTTTTGCTAAACTATAATCCCATATAAAGAACAATGTTGAACGATAATAACCCTTAAAAAAAGTGTATTATCACGACCTTAGTGTCTATTTTCCACATCAAAATTTATAGTTATCGGATCAAGGATGCCACCAATATCAACAATACCATACAATGTTCTAAAAATGGTATTCTAGTGATCTTTCACATGAAATATACTCAATTGTTTTCTCATTTTCAAGGAATTTTTGCCTTATAGTGCATAGGATGATTTTCGTCAATCTTACAGACTAACATAATTCCAAATTATGATTTTTTTATACATTAAAATAAGTCGTTTATGTTAGAATTCAGTGCGAGTTTTTTGCAAGTTAAGATAAGACTTCATTTAGCTGGTCATTTTAACATGGGTTCAGGGAGAGATATACAAGAATCTATGAAGATTATTTACGAAATCATTACCATCATTCAATTTTCAATGTTTCCTTACTTATATATTTAAGGTCTAGCTTTTATTTGCAGACTCTTTTCTGAGCAAACTTCACGATCTTTTAAATATATTTCAATAATTCTTCTTCTTGTTCGTAGCACTACAGCTTCTCTCGAGACTTTGGGTGTCCAACTGTCTCGGTCTGTCAGACCAGCGTTTCCTCGGTTTCCACTCTGGTCTACGCCCTTCAGCTCTCTAAACAAATACATTTTTGAATATCCATTGTTCGTCCATATGATTCTCGGGGCCAATCCATGGCAGCTTCTGCAGTCTGACAGTTGTTGAGCCCTCCGGTTTGTCAAAAAATTCATACAGCTCATAGTTGTATCAAATTCCCCAATGATTCCCATCTAGCTTTGCTTTGATCATTCGCCTCAAGATCTGTCTCTCGCAGACGTTCAATATGCTTGCGGACAAATTAGACCATTTTACGGAAATGGGAATGATGCTGACAACCTTCCAAATCTGCTTCGAAAACCAACTTACCAATGCCGTTAACCCAATTGCTGTTCAATTCAGCTCTAGAATACGCTACGTATCGATACAAGAAGTACATTACTATGCTAGTCGAGCCAAGTAGTAACCTATGCAGGCGATGTTAACATTTCGTGACGGTCATTAACAACTGCCAAAGAACTCTTTCTGAAACTCGACAGCGAAGCAAAACTAGTAGGGCTACAAATCAACGAAAATAAAACAAAGCTCATGACGCAGTCAAGGAAAATTAATCACAAAATATCACACTTGGTGAATACAGTATGAAACATTGGAGCGAATTTGTGTATTTAGGTGCCAAAATAACGAGGACGGGTAATAAAAGAGACGAAATACGCCGAAGAATACAGCTCCCAAATAAAATATTTTATTCAGTTTTGACGATCTTGAAGATCAGCTACATACGCAGGAAAACAAAGCTCCAAGTATACAAATCTGTCATAAGATCGGTGTTATGCTGCTGGTGTGAAATATGGACTTTAGTCCAAGCATCCGTAAATATATTGAGCGCCTTTGAGCGACCCGTCCTGAGGCGAATAACCGGAGCAAAGCTAGACGGGGACTGCGAATGATGCAATGGGCTGGCCAACTGATACCCAAAAACGTATTCGTTATTAGGACTGAAGGCTAGAGAATACTGGGGAAACCAAAGAAATGCTGGTCTGAATCGGTCAACGAAGACAGTTCATCGCTGCTGGTGTTTCAAAATTGGTTGACGTGGTCAATGGACCGAGACAGCTGGAGGCGCTCTTTACAGAAAGCGAATGCCCGAGATGGGCTGTAGTGCTACGGAGAAGGAGATTAATATTCAATAATTATGTATAAAGAGATGCAATCAATGCAGACAGCTCCAAAAGCTTTCTGTTTTCATGTTTTTTTTTTTCAAAAAATTAAATGATTATCACTGAAAGAGCAGATTACAATCCAATCATAGTAAAAAACATGCTACAAACGCGGAAGTCACCGCAGTTGCAGACATTGAGTTTCAGCAGAGGGGTGGGTAACCCGGGGTGGCATACTGAGGCCGGCTAGCACTCAGTCGTGTCGCGGTTCTTCTGGGACACCCTCTGCTTGTGCTGAACCACCCTACATTTAAACACTAACACTAAAGGAAAAGGACGGGAACGGGAGAGGTCATATTGAGAAATGAAAAAAAATTTTTAACTTAAAACGTAGTGGCCGTTTTTAATTTAAATTATAAAATCACACAACAACAATTTGTGAAGAAAAAGAATAGTATTGTAGAACAAAACTGGCCTCTTGGTTTTCTAATGAATTCATAAAGTGATGAGAAAAATCGACAAAAATTATTATGCAAAAAGCTACAACAACCAACAAATTTGAAATATAATGAAAGGAAATAAAATGGGGAGCAAAAATGTGCGCATTACTCACCCCTATTGATGCTGCTGAGCGCTCGGCAACTGGAGTGGGGGGGACACTGAAATAAATCACTGAAAAATTAAATCTGCAAACTTTACGTTTTGTTTTTCTTTTGCGTTAGCATAAAACAAAAGAACAATATAAACTTTACTTTAATTTGCAATCTACACAGCCACTAATCTGCTGTATGGCAGTTCAACCCCATTCTAATTGAAGTAATCAATTCACGTTTACTTCAAATTAGTTCATTCAAGTTTATTCTCTGTACAAAGGACTCCGCCCCCTGATTTTCTTCTCGGGTTTTTTTTTAGTTTAAGAGTTCCGGCACTCGAGTGTTCGGCTATTGTTAAAACTAGCACTTGCCACTTGATTTGTACATCCTTTTTTTTTTTTTATATTTCAATCACTGTATCCACTTGGTGTCGATTTTAAATTCCATCCATTTGGATTCGAAAGCATTTCATTGTCTATCTTCTGTTAGAAGTCCGTTAACTGCACTAAAAATTCAATTATAATTTTTATTTTCTATCTGTAAACTTGTCTTAGTATTCTTTTTAAAATAACTCAATAGTAATAATCACAACAAATTGTTATTTTCCCATTTGCGACCGGCCTATAAACGTACGAATTTTCTTGCACTATTCACCTCCATCTCAAACAGATTCTTCGCTTTTCAACCGTCTCTATTCCAAACTCAATCCCATCTCAACCCTAAAATCAGACTTGACACCGCCAAAAAAAACCCCTCTTCTTCGCAAACGCAATACTAACTGCCTTTTCTCCAGCATTTCACACCCAGAAAATTCAATTCCGCAATCATTTCATTACTAATTACCGCTGCCTCATATGGGTAACGTAATCGAAGTTCAATGCACTTCGATTCCGCTACCCACACATCTTTTTCGTACCGACAAACGCAACAATTTCCATTTTGCATATATGGCAATTTGTATAACCATGGAAGCATTTGATTAGACGGAAAGTGTCATATATTTACGGAAACAATTGCTTTTGCCGATATTCCAAAAAGAGTGCTTTCCTGCGCTCGGGGAACTTGAACCCAGGGTCCCAGCGGACCCTCGATCGAGAATCCACGACGCTACCAACAGAGCCACCTTCCGTCGACTTCCCATTCATTGTAATAGCAAACTTCTCAGTGGGCATTGAGATGAAATTTGTTAGTAGGCAAACGTGAATGAATGTTTGTTAGTATGAAAAGTAAAATTTGTTAGTGGGAGCTAAGGAATAGAATTAGTTAGTATGAAGGAAGGAATTAGGTTTTGTTAGGGAAAATGTATCGAATGAAATTTTGTTAATGGGAATTAATGAATGGAGTGTTGTTGGTGGGAAAGTTAAAATTATTATTATATTACTATTTTTTGTAATTGAAAATAAGGGAAAAGGGTAGGATTGATGGGGAAATAAAAATTATAGCGGAATTGTTGAAGGTTAATAAAAATAAATAAATTTACTGAGAAAAAGGGTATACTCGTATGTGCCCAAACGGAGGGTGGAGATGTTACGGCGGCAATTTGAAGTTGCGAATGGGAGAAAGCCGGTACGCCGGAATTCGCAACAAACACTTAAAAATAATTTCTGAGTACCTGTTAGTTTCCCTAAGGTTTTTGGATTTATGAATTAATTCTGATTTCAAGCACAAAATAAATACTTGATGTGCATTTGGGGAAAATTATGAAGTAGTTATATGCTTTTCAAAATTGCTCCCTCACTTGGAAAACTGCTTCCAGAGTCGATGCGGACTTGATCCACTAAAAATCATTTAACATTTTTTTTTTTTTGAACATGGAAAACCAACTTCCAAATGCTCTGAAAAGTATGAAACAAAGTTTATAAAATCAGAGCCAAATGAATTTCTTTGTTTTGAAAAGGTAAGTGACAAAAGCTCCTTCACCAATTTGAACTATATATACTTAACTCTGATTCATCCTTTTTAGGGGATTTTGAAGTTGGTTTTGTTTTCTTTTCTACACGGTTTTTCACGTTCTTTCCCTTTCACTTCATGCTGTGACATCAATGATATAATTGTATAGCCTGATATCAAAAAATCTTATTCAGTTCTTTGATATCTACGTCTGATAGCCTCGATGTGAAAATTCTCATATCCTTATATGACCCGTCTCTCCGTAAAATCTTCTAAAAAAATGAAAATGAATGCTTTCGCCGAAAAAAAAATGTAATTGAGCTTGTTGAATGCAGCTTCTATAGTTTCTAAAAAAAACACAGGATTACTCAAAACCCTGTAAAAATTAGTGATAAATCCTTAAGCTTATTTATCGCATATGAAATATCTCCTTAGTATTGTGTATGCATAGAAAAACTAGAATAAAACACAAACTTTCCATTCTTTTATATTATAGACAGGGAATAAGTTAACCCTGTCTTTATTAGTTTTCAATTTATTTTTCAACTTGTCCTCCGTCTATCAAACTCTAGCGATGTTTTTGACAATCATTCAATGAATATTTATAGGGAAGTATCTACATGCATTGATCAATGCTTGCAATTCTCATATGCATACTAATAGTCATCACAACAATGAAACTCTTCCGCCTAGGAAATGAATCTCAAGTTAAATCTCCTTTGATCATTTCAAGTCTTATCTTTTCTACACCCACACTCAATATTCCAATCCGATCCATTCCAGTACCGAAAATAACAACGAAACCAACAAAATATAAAAATATCCGATTTTGTGCTCTATTGGAGGTCTTTCTTACATATTAGCTGTATGATGTATCTTACGTAGCATTACGCGTACTATATCGGAGATAATGCCTGAGCAACTTTGATGACAATGACAGGCAACTTAAGATATCGGTGACGATTGATCAGCTCACTTTCAAGTTGATTTTCGTTACTTGGACTTCTTCGTATTTCGTCTTTTTGCCTTTGCTGTCTTGAAAATAGAATGACGGAATATTTTTGAATGTTGCTATCTTAATGTTTGGTCGGGCTCAAAGATGTATGCATTATGTGGTATTATAGAATTGTACGAAGACCGAGTACTTTATAAATAAGATAAAATTATGTGGAACGAAATTTACCAAGCAGATTTGCTTTCTGTTTCGTTTGTGAGGGATTGCGCGGTACTGCGAGATGAATAGTGAGAAGAAATAGCGTAAAGATTAATTTCATGACCTTCATGGCTATAAATTTCGGTGTATAGCTTGATGATACTATAAATTGGTGTAATAATAATAGGTGATATGTTTGATTTTGTCGGGTGAGGATAGTAATGATAATAATTGATAGTCTCCGAAAAGAGGAAAGAATGCACTTTTAATTAATTTAGATAAAGTTGGCAGGCAGCAATGAATAGATTTTCAGATCTTTGTAAAAAAATGTTTACAAAGATCTACTGGTTTCGTGACCTGCCTGTCCGTCTGTCCGTGCATCACAACAAGTTTCCTCAGAAACTATAGAATCTAAGAAGCTCAATCTTTATGAAAACGTCAGAAGTGGTAGTCTCTCAAAAGTTTAGGTCTTGCCAAGCATTTCAAAATTGCTTAAGGAGGTTGTCCCCGTCTGTAACGAATAATATCTTTTAAAATCAATTTCTTTTAAAATCAAAGGTAGCAAACGGGGTATCAAATGCATCAGGGGGTCCAGGAGGAGGCAAAATGTACCAACATTTTGTGTCTCCTCCCCCTCGGGATTGGACACCTTTGAGCCAAAAATCTGCAAATAATTACTGAGTGGGCCTTTATGGATATAAGGGCAACAAATACCTCAGAAATCGAAATTCACTGAACTTTGTTAATAATGTAGATTTTCTTTTTCACCCATATAATCAAAACGGTACCCTTAAACTTCTTGAAATTGAGCGATTATATAGAATAATATAAGAGCTTTATGCTCACAAAAGTTCATGGCAATCGGATCAAAAGCAAATGAGTAAGAACCATTTAAATTGAATGAAATTACAATAACACGTGTCGATGGTTGATAGATATTTCAAATTGACACACTTATATTTTCTTCCTATTTTTATGAAAATTTAAGGTATAGTGTTCAATTTGAATATGTTCAATCGGCCAAGCATTCAGGAAAATTATTTAAGGTGTACAAACTGGCGGCTGCAAAGTTAAACGATTTTTTATTCAAGTATTTGATGAATAATTCAAGTCATCAAACTTGTTTCGAACCCTAGGATAGTTACAACGACCTTCTGGTAGGAGCACTATCCTGCTTACTAAACCTGTTTTTAAATGAAGTTGCTTAGGATGCTCAAAAATAAAGAGGCTTTAATGATTAAGCAGCAAGAAACACTACAAAGACGTACGACTTAATTTGCTCACTCTCAAGTATAATATCTTTCCGCGTGACATAACTTTTTCAAATCTCTATTAAAAAGAAATTCAAGTACATATAAGTATGAATAAACGATAAGCATATTTTTTTCATTCTAGGTAAATCAAAATGATGCCTTTGAAAATGCTATCAGAGTCATTTGAACCCAGTCCTGAATGTATCGAAAAATACAATTACTGGAATATTCCTTAAAGGCTCCATCATATGAGTTTTAATCAAGCCTTTAATATTTTTATCTAAAAAAGTCAGCATTGGATCTACGAACTGTTGTACAATATATTTTTTGGTACTCTGCTGAGTTAGTAATAAAAAGTTCTCATACTTTTGCAACAATTCGTTCATGCAAACTTTAATCGAATAAATGTCTTCATTTAGAGTCTTGAATTCAAATTAGTTTCAATTGATGCTCAGAAGAGTTAAAAAAATGTCTTGTGCTGTGAGTATGCGAATGTCTGGTGTCAAATAAAACGATGACCCGATAAAATAAATAACTGCCTGGTAGCGTGTATCGTCTGCATAAGAAAAATTATCTGCTTGTCCAAATTTATATTTTAACTCGTTCTCACGAGATTCACTTGGATCTTTAGTCATGGAAGAAATTATTTATACAATAGAATGTCTTGTTCAAAAAGCAAATTGATAACCTCATGTAGGCAGAATGTTTAAGATTTTTCTTGAAATCCTCACCAAGAGCCTCACTTCATTAGTGATGATAAGTCCAAGCAACTTTACGATTGGTGGTTTTTTGTCACATAATATATTTCCAATTTTCAATCAGTCCTTAGAGCATGGAAAGTTTTCTTAGGAACTATGGAACCTAAATTTTTGAAAGGGCAAACAGAACTGATCTTTCGAAATTTTGATAAAAATCTCGAACGTTTTCAAGAGAGGTCTCTCCATGCATGGAAATGAGCCCTAAATTTATTTTTCAATAATTGTGTGGGGAATCTTTATGTTCAAGGTGTTGAAATAAAAAAAAATGTCTCTGATCGGAAATAGGTTTTGCACTCAACCTATAATATGCATAAACCTATAATAAACAAGTTGAGAAGAAAGGAAAGTCCTCCTACCAAGAGGGCTTTGTAACCACCCTAGGGTTTAAAATCACTTTCCTGTCGACATGATTCGATTAGTTTAATTATACATCCAATGGTTCTACAAAATTCGGTCAAATCTCTTTCGAGATTTCCCGAAGGAAATCCAAACCGACCTTTCATCGGTTATAGACGTGAAAACTTGTGATGGGCCAATGGACTGTACCCAACATGTCAACAAGTCCGGACACCCTTAGTCTACTCCGAAGTGGCTGCTGGCAGGCTAGCTGTAGGATTTTCCATTAGGGACATAACAATTTCGTATCTTTATATGAACGCACCCTTAAACTTTGTTAAGAAACTGTCAATGTCAAAACTTTAGTTAAAGTCAACATTATCATCATAGTAAGTTCACAAACCAGCAATGTTTGAAAACTATTAAAAATTACTACCGAAATTTTGAATAATTGTCCCACCTGACAGGCTGTGCATACTATAGTGGATTACTTTGAGTCCAAATTTTCACTATTGGATGTTCCAGTGCCAAAAAACGTGATGCCGCTGAAAGTGAAGGGAATATCGCAGCCGTAAGTGCATCAGTTCAAAAAAAAACCCAATCAGTCGATTCCACGTCGTGCTCAAGAATTGGGCAACACTCAAATGACACTGTGGCGTTTTTTCCGACAAGAAGCATGTAAAGCCACATGATCATTCAAAACGTCGAAACTTCTCCAATTGAGCCCTGGCAAAGCTTGAAGAAAATGAAGAATTTCATCGAAAAATCATTTTCAGCGATGAAGCTCATTTTTGGCTCAATAGCTTTGTTAATAAGCAAAACATGCATTATTGTTCAGCAACAAATTTACATGTGCTGCTTGAGACAAGATTGTATCCGCAAAAATTACTTTTTGATGCGGTTTTCACGCGAGGGGTGTGATTGGGCCGTATTTTTTCGTGAATGAAAACGACTGTCGTGTTACCGTTCATGGAAAGCGCTATCGTGTTATGTTAGAAGATTATTTGTGGCCAGAATTTGATGAACTTATGATTAAACTTTGAATGAAAATCAAAAGAGTTTGTTTGAAGAATATTTCTGACATAACATACAATTAAAACTACCTTGAAAAGGTTTGAAAAAAAAATGCAATATAAAAAAAAAATACTAAATTGACATAAGATATCAAATTAGAACTCTATAGAATGGGCCTTTGAAATGTGCTCCTGGTACGGCTTTGATTGAACTGAATAGATACTGGAGAACAAAAAGATTCAGATAAGGGTTTTATGAAGTGGTTCAGAATACCATCAGGACCAGCCCCAACAGAATTGTCAAGAGCATCAATAAGACTTTTAACATCCTGGGAAAGCATAACAAGTTGGGTAGACAGACCTATGCTCATGTCAGAAGGGTGTTGTACTTAACTTACAAAATGCAGTAACCAGCAACGGATAAAATCAACAAACATATCAAAGACGATTTTATTGGAGAAAATGTGAAATTTGAGGATCATACTATTATTAACAAAGTTGAACGAATTTTGACTTCTGAGGTATTTGTTATAGTTATACCCATAAAAATCTCCTTTGATAATTTTTTCAGATTTTTAGATCACGGGTGTCCATTCGCGAGGGAGGAAACAAATTTTTCATGTATTCCCCCCCCCCCCTTTGCCCCCACTGAAGCAAAAACTGTCAGTTTAAGAACTGTTTTGAGAAGCTCTCATAGAAAACTTTCAGTTGATACTCATATCGGCTACCTTTCATGAAAATTTTTTTAGGGGCCACTCCTCTGTACTGCAATCGTCGATTCATGGCCAATTTTTTTGAAATCCTAGAATGGTTACAAAGCCCTTTTGCTAGGAGCTCTCTCCTGCCTCTTCGACTTGTTTCAATTGTATGTACTCATCTTCATGATACCTATCACTCCTGAAATTTTCATGCAAATTCTAGCAAAGCTGTAGTGTCTAAGTCGGTAAAAACCGCATATGGCTACATAGCCATATGTTTCCATAGTAATACAGGGCATATTGCTCCATAGAAATACAGGAAAATTCAAATCGCTATAACTTCGGTAAATACTATTCGATCTTTATGAAACTTTCAGAAAAGATCAACCTTATAAATAGTCATCTCTTTATTATTGAGTTTAAAGATACCGTTTAGATTTTATTCAAGAAAACACAAAATCGAAAAATCATACTATTGCTAACAAAGTTGAGTGAATTTCAACTTCTCATGTATTTGTAGTTGTTGTACTCACAAAGGCCTTCATTCATGATTTTTTTCAGATATTTAGGATGGAAGGTGTCCAATCGCGAGGGGGGTACGTGAAAAGTTCGTACATTTCTCCTTCCCCTGCCCCCCTCGGTACTTATAAGGCAATTTTAAGACTTGTTTTGAAAAGATCTCATTGAGACCTTTCCAATGACACCCGACTCGACTACCAATGGTGAAAATTTTTTTTGAGGGGTCACCTCCCTATATGGGGAGACCCCCCTTAAACGCCTTTGAAAAATTTTTCCACCCTTGAACTTTCAAGAAGTCATCACTTCTGATCTTTCTACAAAGTTTCATGGCTGTAGCTTCTATAGTTTCGGAGAAAAAGTGCTGTGACATACAGACGGACGGACGGACAGACGGACACAGGTCGTGATTGCAATAGGGTTTTGTATTTTAGTACAAAACCCTAAAAAAGAGGAAAGGGAGAGTCCAAAGAGAGTCCAAAGTAGAACAAATATAGGAAACGGAAGGTAGAGAGCTGAAACGAAAGGAGAAATGGAAATTGAAGAGTTCACAAATATCCTGAGGAGAGGATGTGAGCTGGTCATTCAAATGTAGAGAGGATCGAATTTAGGTGCAAGATCCCCATATAACTCAATAACATTTTATTTGATAAAAACTAGCTTTTAGGATTTAATTTCAAAATTAAAAAAATGATACGTATATTTTAGTTTCAAAAGAAAAATGTATTTAGTACTTCAAAAAATCAAAAAAAAAAAAGGTTATGTGCCGTAACGGATACATTGCAGCAATATCTTCCTCTACGAAGTAAGGAATGCTTTGAAAGAATTATTTTGTTTATTGTTCCATTATGCAACTCCACACTTTTCATAAATTGTCTGTGAATTTCTAATGCATTCAGGAAGCTTGCATTGGGTCTTTTTGTTGACCCAGTGCCAGTGACCAACTTGGTCTTGGCGCACAGCTATTCGAGGCACAAATTGAGTTGGACCTTTGCATTTTTTGGCCTGTGCGTCCGATTCAATGCTTCGGCATTGAACATTTGCTTTTATCCCCATCTTACTAAGCCAACAGTGGTTCATCCATTTTCTTGATTTTATAAACTTTTTTGTGTAGTAACCAGGCATTGGACTTGACAAGGTCCAAAAAATGGTAAAACATGTGAACCTGCCATCTCTTGCTTCGTAGTTTTATTTTATACCTACCCATATGCTGTCAATAAGATCGACGCCGCCCATATGATGGTAATATTCTTCCACCACGCTATACTATCAATAATCACATAAGGCTTAAGGCTCTTGTCGTATCTAGATACTTGCGATTTGGGTGGTTTACCCACAAAACTGGACGCAAGTGTGACAATTTTGTTGACTTCCAGGCCACTGCAGATATATCAATTCCTTCTTTACAGGTAACATACTCGACTGAATAGCCACGTTGTTTTTTGGCGACTTCTTTTTCTGTGGGTAGTTTACAGTCAGGTATATACGATTATGTCGAATGGTTTCCAAGCTCAATATTCCTTGTATAGAGAGATATTCTAATAGCTGCAGGGACTTGAAGTAATTGTCAAAATATAGGCGGTAGTTTTAATTGCGTGATACTTCACGAGTTAGCCTAACGATAACATTTGGTGCAGCTCCTCGACTCAGCTCATTAGACGTAATTACATTCTCACTTACTGTTTCTGGCTCACACTTTTGTATGCAAATCCGCTGACACCGCTCAGAACATTGATTTTGCAGCCCCACTTATGGAGCTTCTTCGAATTATATCTCTTCAGGTTATTTCTCGCTTTCTAGGAACAAATCTGCTCATCCACGCTGAGATACTTCTCGAAAAGGACCTTGAGGCAAGTTTCATTTAGCTTTGTCACAATTGCTCTGATTTTGAACCGCATGATCGAGAGAAACCATTTTGGAGTTGTCATTCAAATGAATGAATCGTCTTGATGTTGATAAATTATTGATGGCTCGTTTTACGAACGGATGGAGGAGTGAACGAGCGTTAAGATTTTATAATGAATCTGTCAATTCCGTTTCTAACTCAAGTTCAGCAAAAGACGAAGAAGGAGTAGAGCACTCATCAGTAAATGGTAGTTGTATCGTTGAAGCACTGGAATCATAACGTGAATGTGTTATCATGAACAATGTATCATCACAGTTGAGAGGTAACCCTGAAAGTGGAAAAATCTTTGGAATTCGAAAAACAGTAACTTATTTTGTGTTATGACGATATGGTTCATAAGGTAAGCCTGCAATACTTTTTTATAGTATTTCACTAAGATCACAGTATTTTGACTTTTGACGTTATTCATGAAAAATTCTAAATTGGTCATGTTGTTTTATCACCAAATATGGCGTTGTGGTTGGAAAAAACTTTTCATATCAGCGTAATATTATTGTTATGTCATTGTTACAAAAAAAAACGTATTTCCATTCTTGTTAATCAATTTTGAACTATAAGTCATTAAGACGATCTTGCTGAAAATAGATTTCCTAAATTTAAGTTTAAGTTAGTATTATTATAAGTTTTGTCATTTTTGTTGCTAATATTAGCATTATACAGTGTTTTGCCCATTTTGGTTAGGCGGCATCGAATTGAATGAAAGTTCCCCTATTAAAACCACAGTATTCGCTGCTGAAAATAATACTGCAACCGACGAAAGTTCTTGTCAAAGTCTTGAGGCTTCCGTACAGTGGGGGATTTAAAACGCAAATCTTAAAAATATAATGTATGTATTGTAGTTATTTTTCATATCAGGACCCAATAAGACTTCTGACACCGTTGCAAGATCTTCGTCGTCTTCGTCGTCCTCGAGGTCTTCCCAAAGTACTTCATCATCCAATGATTCTTTCTCAGAAGATGGTGATGATTCGGTTAAGGACGTGACGTACCATCCGGAGGCTAATGAACTATCCTCAGAAGAAAGCGTTGGTTGCTGTGACAACTCAAAGGTTTTAGCAGATGACAGTCGCGCTTTTCCAGCTCCACAAAATATTCCAATTTTGACGAGCCCCACCAAAAAAGGAATCAAACGCAAGAAGAATACTGAGAATTGGAAAAGAAATCTTTTTACAAACTTGAGAAAAAACAGAAAGGCATACGAGCAGCACACTGAACATAAAGCCATCCAAGATGAAAGAAAAATCAAACCCCCTGGTGGAGAAAAAAAAAACTGCAGTGTTCGAAAAAATTTAGTGATGATGAACGGAAACAACTGCTTTCCGCATATTGGAACTTGGGTGATGTTGAAAAACAAAGACAATTTATTGCAAACTCTATGGAGACTATTCAGCCCAGATATCGCTTTGTGCGTTTTGGCGGTACAAGAAGCCAACGACGAAATAATAATGCGTTCTATTTCACACGAAACAATGAGAAAATCAGAGTGTGCAAATTATCCTTTAAGAACACGTTAGATATTATGTTAACGACCGACGGATTCGCACTGTGCGGGAGAAAAAAGACATGGTTGCCGATGTTCTACTGGAATCTGATCTAAGGGATAGACATGAGAATCATAAGTCCGTGGATCCGAGCCTAAGAGAAGGATTTAGGAAACACATTCATTCCATCCCGAAGATAGAAAGCCATTACATACGTACGAATATGTCCAAGCTTTTCATATATGGAGGCTAATCGATTACAGATATTCACAAGGACAATGTGGCCAACTGTAAGACTAACAATCTGCTAAATACGGCTTATTTTATAGAGCTTTCACGCAAGAATATAACCTGTCCTTTTTCACCCTAAAAAAGATTTATGTGATACGTGCACCGCCTATGAAAACACTACACTAGTTGAAAAGGATTTAGCAAGATTTGAAAAAAGAGCTGATAAGGAATAACCTGATGTAATTGCGAGCTGTAATGCAATTCCCTAATGGGGATGTCTCCGTATTCTATTACAAGTCTAAGTTGAATATTCTCAATTTCGTCATTTATGATTTAACGTGGGATACATGCGAATGTTTTGTATGGGATGAGGGAACTGGATGACGTGGTGCTAACAAACTGGGTACGTGCGTATTGGAATATTTGCGAAAAGTGTCTACCAGAGATGTGACAGAAGTAATTTTCTATTCGGACAATTGCACAGGGCAGAAAAAAAGCAAATTCATGCTAGGTCTTTACTTAAACACCGTAGAATACCTGAGAATTAAGCCAATCACCCACAAATTTTTGATGAAAGGACACACACTGAATGAAGGTTATTCAGCTCATTCATTAATCGAAAGACAAGTAAACAACTTCTGAAAAGTGGTCCGATATACACAACAGAAGCATTCACAAATACCATTCGACCTGTGAAGGACAGGGGGAGGCTTTTTGATGTCAACGAACTTTGCTACGACGACCTCTATGACCTCAAAACTCTTGCCGGTAACATAGGTCCTTTGAACATGACAGTGCTGAAAATATCTTTTACGCAAAGGCGTTGAAAGTTATAAAAGAGTCACCAACATTTGTATTTTATAAATACTCATACAGTGAGGAGTTCAAGGAGGCTATCGTGATAAAAAATAAAAAGAAATAAGTTGGGTGGACAGAACTACGGTTTTGCAAAAAGCTACGAGTTTCCTGTCCTATCTGTCCGTATTTCCGCCTATCCATCTGTCCGTTCGTCTGCCCGTCTATCCGTACGTCACAAGAAAATCAATTCAAACTTTGCGAAAATGCCAGAAATTGTGGTCTTTCAATAGTTTAGGTCTTATCAAATATATCAAATTTTCAAGGGGGTCTTCCCTTACAGGGAAGTGACCCCTAACAAATTTTTTCATTAAATGTAGTCGAGTAGAGTATCAAGTGAAACGTCTTAGCACTTTCAAAATCTGAAAGATAAGTCATTTTTTGCATTAAAAGTCCAGGGGGACGTGTGTGCCCTGTCCCCACGATTAGATTGGATTGAGCCGAAAATTTGAAAAAATCACGAAGGTAGTACTTTATGAGTCCAAGGGCAACAAATACCTAAGAAATCACAATTCGCTCAGCTCTGTTAATAATAGTATGATTTGTAAATTTTACCTTTGCCCCCAGAAATCGAAAACGTGCCCTTAAACCTCTTAAGGTTTTTCATTTATGTAGGTTGATATAAGACCCTTATGCCTACGAAACTCATGGAAATCAAATCATAATCTAGCGAGTTATCGCCGTTTCAACCGTAGATATTACAAAAACAATAACACACGTTGATAGTTAATATACTTGTATATTTCAAATCGAGCAAGGCACTTTTATTTTCTTCGGATTTCCATGAAAACTTAAAGAATAGTGGTTTACTTGAACATGCTCAATGAGCCGAGCATTCAGAAAAATTGTTCAACGTTGAACAAAATCGTGGCTGTTATGTGCTTACGAACGAGACTCAGCATCCTTTGGATGGATTTGAACGATTTCTTAACCAAGTATTGGGTAAATAATTCAAATCACCGATTCATGGCTTCAGAAAATTTCTTTCGAACCCTAGAATGGTTACAAAGCCCTTCTGTGAGGAGATCTCTCCTGCTTTCTCGACTTGTTTCACCCGTGAGTATTAACTGTGGGTACTCATCTCCAGTCATTCATTAAATTGAATCAAGTAATAAAAGCATGTACCTTAAACGTTGAAGTTGGGGAAAAATAACTCAAAATTATTCAATCTTCTCATTCAAAACAGCCGTCATTTTGTTTTACGATTACTGATAACACTAGCTGAACCAATTCTCAAAGATATTCATGATACCTATCAGCCCTGAAACTTTCATGTAAATCCTAGCAAACCTGTAGTGTCTGAGTCAAGAAAAAGCACATTTTATTGAATTTAAAAGTTATGTCTAGATTTTATTCAAGAAAATGTAAAATTAATAAAAAGTTGGGTGAATTTCGACTTCTCATGTATTTGTTGTCACTGTACCCATACAGACCTATACGCACGATTTTTTTCAGATTTTTCCAATGAAAGGTGTCCAATCGCGAAGGGGGGGGGAGGGTGCGTGAAAAGTTCGTAGATTTCCATTTCTCCTGCCTCCCACGGTACTGATAAGGCAATTTTAAGCTTGTTCTGAAAAGATCTCGTTGAGACTTTTTATTGAAATGAAAGTACTCTATGAGTCAACACTATTTGACACTTTTGTCATACATGTATAAATTCAATCTGATTTGGCATTTGTATATGACTTTTCCTTCGTCTTAAATAAAACACCGAACGATAAATAAACTTCTTCAGATCATGGGCCCAGATAATTAAATAAATTAATTGATAAACTTTGCGAAGTAAATAGTAGAAAGATTCCAGTAAAATTTTGCCGATTATTTTTTCGTCTTGTACGTCCAGTACATTTGGAGCATTGTGAATACATCGTGCAAGTGAGGTTAGAAAACCGCACGGGTAAAGGCAAGCAGATTGAGGTTAATTCATAATCAACACAGACAGAAGAAGCAGCAGTGAATCGCAAACAGAATCTATTGTGAACATCGCATTGAAAATGTCATTGGCGCTTTTGGCATCGATTGAAAATTGCGTGGAAGAGAAAATTATTCCACATAGAAATTTGCGATGCAGAACTACTTGGCAGCTGAAGGCATGTCCCAATGTTTGACTGATGCAGGAACAGATGTGAATGAAATTGCTGAAGCCAAAGGTGCCATTGTTTTGAGTATTGATAAAAGCAATTACGTGCATGTCACAGGAGCAACGATAGCAAAAGAAACGTGGGGCAATTTGAACAAAATATTTGAAGATCAAGGAGCTGGGCAAAAGGTGACATTAATGAGAAAAATTTTCAGTACAAAATTGGCTGAATGCTCTTCAATGGAAATGTACGTGACTGAAATAATTTCTACGGCACAACGACTGATCAGGCGAACAAGCGGCATTGTAGGCAAAAGGTAAAGGCCATTTTCGTAAAAAAAAAAATATCATTTGTTACACGTGTGAAGTCACAAATCCAACCGGTGTCCACCGAAGGCAAATAAATCGACCGATGAGAAGAAAGATAAGATATCGAATGGTAGTGCAATGATCGTATTTAGTGCTGTTTTTCTGAACGGCAAATATGGAAGATGTGATTGGTACATCGATTCAGAAGCAACGAGACATATGACCGTCCATTGGAATTGGTTAACTGGAATGGAAAAAATCTATAAACCACCGATTCGAGCTGTGAATAATAAAATGATGAAAGTCGAATGCACTAGAGTAGTGAATTTCGGTGTGGAAGCCGATAGAAACCGAAAAAAACTTGCAATTAACTGGCGTACTATGTGTACCGGAACTAACAGCAAACTTCGTGAGCCAAATAACTGTTAGTGGAAATTCTGAAAAATTTTCAGTAACGGCGTCATGCATTAATGGCTTGTATAAATTGGATGGCTTTCGCAGTGGCTCGAATGGTATCACACTAGCAACGGTGAGCACAAATGATTCAATGGAGTTGTGGCACAGACGACTTGGCCATTTGAATGTGAAAAGTCTGGATATGATGCGAAAAGGAGCGGTAACATGAAGGTCTTTGATTGGTTGCAATCAGAACATTGATTGTGTAGCACACAGTGTTACGTGTGCTGAAGTATAAATCACCAATGGAAATATGGACCGGAGAAAAGCCCGATATAAGTCACTTCAGGGTGTTTGGTTCACGAGCGATGGCGCACATTCCATCAGTGAAGTGAAAGAAATTTGATGCCAAATCGAAGGAGTACATATTTGTTGGCTATATGGAAACACAAAAGGGTTATCGATTAATGGATGCAAAGACCAACCGGACGATAGTGAGCAGAGACATCAAAATCTTTAAAAATGGTAACAATTTTTGCAATTTTAATGGCAATAACGAATATTTTGAGCATATTGCAGACAAACCGTCCGAGAGTCAACAAAGTGACTGTGAAAATCCAATTATGTCTGAGTCAATGAGAATTGATGACATGCAACATAGCCCGACCAATGTTGCATTGACCCAGCGAGCAATCAGGATAGATGTTATGCAGCGAATCAATCTCAAATTGATGGGGCAAATGAAACAATAACAAACGCACCAGCAGAAGACGATGGTTTGAATAGTGTAGAGACAGGCCACAATGATACGTCAATGGATGATACCATGTATGATGATGCAGTGTATGACAGTGAAAATGCGCCCAATGAAACTGTTATAGCAGCAACAACGCCGCGTCGATCAGCACGAACCACTAGACCTGTACAACGTTCTGAAGCGGCCAATTTTGCTGATACCGCAATTAACGATGAAGCGTTCACAGTGAGTGAAACTTTAGCTAGCTGCGAAAATCAACAATGGCAACAAGCAATAACAGAAGAATATCAGTCATTAATGAGCAGTCACACTTGGGATCTCGTTAAATTGCCCGATGGTTGCAAAGCCATAGCAAATAAATGGATTTCTCAACGAAAAACCGATTCAGCTGAAGTTGAATGATACAAATTAAGTCTAGTAGCAAGAGACTTTAGTCAAAGATAAGGAATTGACTGTGTTGAAACGTTTTTGCCGGTAGCCCGATACTCATCACTTCGTATGCTAATAGCATTAGCTGTAAAAATTGGGCTACAAATCGATAAAATGCATGTTGTTACCGCATTCCTCCACGGTGACAATTAAATAACGATTTATATGTGACAATTGGAATCGTTTGAAGGCGGCAATGATCGAGTGTGTCGTTTGGAGAAATCACTGTATGAGTTGAAGGAAGCTAGTCGCATGTGGAACATTGAATTAAATGAAGGGTTCGTGCGTGCTGGTTTTTGTCGTTGCAAGAAGGATGTATATATGTGCATCGAGAGGAAAAATCAATTGTTGTTGTTGCAGTGTATGTTAATGATTTGCTGGTTTTTTATAACAATAATGAGTGTAAAGATCTCCTAAAATCAAGATTGAAGAAGGATTGGGATTTAAAGACTCATAGATTAAGAGGGAATATTGGAGTTAAAGTACTCAATAGGTCAACACTATTTGACACTTATGTCATACATGTATAAACTCAATCCCATTTGTCATTTGTATATGACTTTTCGTTCTTCTTAAATAAAACACCAAACGATACAGTCGTGTGTTGAGTTTCATTAGTTTATTTTATCGCTAATTTATCTGCTAAATTTAGCTCTGCAGCCGATAAACTTCTTCACCTTTCCAATATCACCCTACTCGACTACCTATGGTGAAATTTTTTTTTTTGAAGGGCCACCTCCCTATGTGAGGAGACCCCTTAAAAACCTTTGAAAACAATTTCACCCTTCAACTTTCAAGAAGTTGCCACTTCTGACCTTTCATAGCTTCTAAAGTTTCGGAGAAAAATTGCAGTGACATACAAATGGACGGACGGATGGACAGACGGATGCAGGTCGTGATTGCAATAGGGCTTTGTATTTTAGTACAAAGCCCTAAAAAGAAGATACAGGAATTACATTGTGTCTAGCATGGAGTGAAATGGTTGGATGTAAATTTCGGTGAAGGACTGCAGCGATGGTCTGCTGCCTCAGTGGAAGAGGTTGGTAGTATCCGCCAAAATTTGGCCTTGTCTAGGGACGCGTGAATATGCTGGCAGGCTAGCGTTGTGGGGTGGGTTCTTTACCCCCAGCGCAAGGACCGACTACAAAAAAAAATTTCGCATTCGCGAATTAAAAAAATGTCAAATGCCGGTCGACTGGTGTCGAGGCCGAGGTAACCTACTAAGGGTTGAAATTGCGAGTTCAGAGAACAAATTGGGTTGGGCAAAAACGAGCGGACTTGAGGAGACTTTGTCGCTACCTACGATACTTATGGCCCACAAATAAGAGTGGGGCATCCAGGTGGAAGTGGTGCCCCCTCGCAATCTCCCAAACGGATCAAGATCCAAATGTAGACGTGGCCATGTATTTCCCATTTGAGTGAAAAACTCATACAAACATAATTTGCATGAATTTTTTCATCAAATGAGAATTGCAAACGTCGCCAATTTATTTTATAGCATTATGCGATGGAATCACATAACTCTATACCATTTAAGGGACGTGAGCGGAAGGCCACTCTACCCGGCAAGAGTCCCTATAAAACAAAAGAAGGGAAGAGTGCACCCGATGGCTAGCTCATTTCAGTGGAGGAGCCTGCCATCGTTGCGGGTCGTATACCTGGTCAGGTCATGAGAAAGAAAAGACCGAAAGTATCCATTTAACAATTCATTATATTCATGCTAATGACAAGTTACGAATTTCTACTAAATAGACAAAAATTTCCTTCCACATTAAATTTAAATAAATAATTGAACCGACTGATTTTGAAAAAAAAGAATAAATAACACACCTTCTTAGCAAAACTATGCTAACTTTACAGACGGGCTAATTACATTAAATTATGATTGAATTGACTATTTTTGAAAGAAAAACAACAAAAACTCGATTGAGTATGAGCCCATAAATAATTTACATTGTCTGTATTTTACGAAAAATCTAAGATTGTGAACGTTAGTAACATAGTGAATATAACTTGGAAACCTTTAGAAAACATCGATTAATAAGGAAGTGAGCAGAGACTTATTCTGGGTCGGCCAAACTAGCATTATTGTTCATAGAACTCTGCTTTATTGTTCATGCAATTTTTTTAGGCAGTCCGGAACTACAGTCAACAACACTTACTTTTTCGGTGGAAGTTATGATAAACAATTGTATGGAAGGCCATATTGGATGGTACCACCATGTACTCCAGCAATGCAAAAACGCTATACACGCCAGGTTCGCAATATTTAATGCCGAATAGCCGGCACCTGTTACTTTCGCGACCACTGAGCGAGCTATTTTTTTACTATGAAAACGAGCTATTAGGGTCTGTCCATCTGTCTGACCGTCCGTCCGTCCGTGTGTCACACCACTTTTTCTCGCAAACTTCATAAGCTAGAAACATCAGATTTTGTAAGTAGGTGCAAAGTGACACCCTCTTCAAAGTTTCATCACGAAAAAAAACTTTCATCGCATGTAGGCAATATGGATATCAAAAGAAAGGTTTTGATAAGAACCTTTCAAAACTGGTCTTAAACCAACAAGTTTTGCTTTGAAGGGTGCAGGAGAAGGGGAAATGTACGAAAACTTTGTGTCCCGCCCCCTTAGACCCGAAAAATCTGAAAAAAATCACAGGGGTGTGACTTTAGGAGTATAAGGGCAACAAATACCTCAGAAGTCGAAATTCGATCAACTTTGTTAATAATAGTACATTTAAGAAATTTTACATTTTGGCCTTTAAAATCAAGATAGAACCCTTAAATTTCCCAAACCCTACAATTTGAGTTTTTAAAAAGCAATTGTATGTTTTCCGAAAATTTCACAATAATTGAACTATAAACAGCTAAGTTACAGCTGATTGAATATTTAACAATTCACATACAACAACATTAACACGTGATACTAGAGAGATACACGTTCGCAACGAACTTAGACACTACAAATATGTAGGAATTTTGATAAAAATCTTAAAAATGGTTTGAAATATTGATGTGTAATCATGACTGATCAAGCGACGTTATCAAAACAAACACGCGACATAATAACCATGATAATTTTTCGAACTCAATTTATGGAATCTGTATATTAGTCAAGTTTTGATATGCAGAATATATTGTTTGATTTACTGATTGTTTTACAATACCCTTCTGGCAGAAGTACTCTCCTGCTTCTTCAACTTGTATTTTTCATTATAACCAGCAACACATAAACATGTACGCCTCACTTGAAGCGCTAAGCACAATGAACCATTATTCGTGTATCTCGTATTGCTCCACTGATGTATACAACGACAATCTTAATCTCGGCAAATTTTCCAAGACGCTCAAAACAATTCTCACTTGGCCAAGCCCTTTTCATTCGCCCTCGCAGCCCATCAGCACAATATGCAAAACATACTTTTGCGATTATCAAGAGATTCAACATGTGAACGACATTGCGCCAGCTACTGTGTAATTCCTAATCACGCACTTAACTACAAACTCAACGCTTAGGAAAACGTGAATTCTCGTAAATTCTTTCCTTCTCTTGACTTAAATGAAAAGGATGAACAATCACTTTTTACGTCACTTTTGCTGTTACGCCAAAACAAAACTTTTACACACACTCCCTTTGTTCCGTGAACCATTGCATCGTGCGGATATAGCACCGTCTGTTAGAAAATTCCCGCTTGTGAAAAAGTCTTTGCCGGATTACCAACAATTGATGTGGCTTGCAATTCACTACACTGCAATGAAAATCAACACTGCTGTGATAATTTTTCACTGCTTTCATGCCATCTTGAAACTGCCTCTGGCTGGGCGCCACCAAATGCTCGAGTGCACAAACGTCGCCCATCACCAGAAATAGACGCAAAACCTGCGCATCATCAAATTGCATACTAATCCCTACACCGCGAAACACACCAACAACGGGCAATTGAATTATTCCAATTACAAAATTTGCAAATCTTCACTAGACAACGATTGCGCGCAGCCCACAAACAAGTTGAATGCAAGTCGAACGGACACACCCCACAAATTGCGAGCAATACTAGTCAGTAGCCGCTTGAGTCTTCTTGAATTTGCAGCGGTAACTAAACGGGGCAAGCGAAGTCGACAACTGATTTTTGTGCATGTTTCTCGCAAAATTCGTTGTTTCGCAGCTTCGCTACTCGGAACTGGAACGGCGCTCAGAACCGCGGCTAATTTCGCGGGTTCCGGTGAACGGTTCGATGACGGTAGGGCTGGCAAAGCTTGGAAGTGCGTGCAATTCAGACGGTAAACACTTAGTCCACATTGTGCGTCGTAATATGTTCAATTAGCGCTAAAACACGCATACAAGGGGCTCAAACAAGCGTCACACACAACTGCCTCACCCAGTTGTTCGATTCAGACTCCTCCGTTGTCGCCTTGCGGGACCACTCATAACCAGTCGGCAAGCCTTCCATTCCATTGCGAAGGTGCAATCGTGGCTAAGCTCCATTGGGAAGAGGGTTGCCGTATCCAGATTTGAATTGCAAATTTAAATGATGAATATTATTTTTAATTTACAATCGAAATTTGGATCAGCATTTGTTTTCGAGCACTTTGGTCAGGTGACTGCTCGATTACTACAAGCATTTCATTCCAGACCAAGAGTTCCAAAAAAGAAAATCTGTTGGACTTTGTTAAGAAAAATCGCATACCTTAATACTATGTCTTTTTATGAAAACTTATGATGTTGTTTAAAAGAAATAAAAGGGCCTAAACTTTTTCGAGAATTCTGCGGCTTTCATTTACTTTTTATGATTGGAAGTTAACCAACAAAAAAGAATTATTTACTTTCCTTTGTTTTATCAAAAACGTAGTATTTCCCTTTTTGACGTACACTTGCAACGATTTTATAAACAAGATTGTCATAATCCTGAGGAGTTTCGGTTTTTAAGGGGTTGGGCCCACCTGAAGAAGCAATTAAAGGCGTTATAATATATATATATATATATATATATATATATATATATATATATATATATATATATATATATATATATATATATAGGGTTTTCCAATAAGAGGTGTTATTTTCAATAAATCTTGTGATTTAACACCTTGCTACTTCTTCCTTTGGAGCCACGTGAAAGAGAAGGTCTACGCCAACAGCCCAGCGTCGATTCAAGACCTCAAAGATGGAATTCGTGAGGCTATCGAGGACATAGGACAGCCACTTTGCGATTTGGTTATGGAAAATTTCATGAAATGGATATACACATACTCAAAAAAAGTCTGCGTACATCTCATTAGTACAAACTGAATTATGTTGGAATCGTATGAATCAATAATGTGATCTTGATTTAATCATTTCGATAAGAGCCTAAACTGCAAGGTTTGTTTAAAAAATTCCCAAAATTATCGAACATATAATTTCAATACTTGGAAGTCTGTGAGCAGCCCCAAAAAAGTCTGCGTACACATCACAAAATTTGGTGAGTCCCCGAAATATGCAATGTTGATGCCTTCATTTTTTCATTGTTCTGCGTGACAGTACTTCATTGGAAAATTGTCTGTGTGTTTTGCGTGAGTAAAAGACTATTCTTTATTATGGAAGTAAAAAATAAGGAAATCAGTGTTAGTGAGCGTAAAGTCATAGTAAAATTGCGTGAAAACGGAAAAAGTTCGTGAAATCGCAAAATTAGTTGGGAGAACCCATTCCTCGGTCCAAAGGGTTGTTGCTAATTACAAAGAAAGCGGTTTGATTATTTCACGGCATCGGTCAGGACGTCCTCCCAAACTTACAGCACGTGAACGTAGGAGTATTATTAATGCTGTGAAACAAAATCCCCGATTAACCGCGTTCCAAATTGCGCAGGATATCAGAAAGAAATTCAATAAAACAATAAGCGATGAAACAGTGCGCATAATTCTCAGAAAAGGCGGTTACCATGGTCGAGTCGCACGTAAAAAGCCGTTCATATCGGAACGGAATCGCCGAAAGAGAGTGGGATTGGCCAAAAATTATGTAAATATGCGAAAAGAATTTTGAGAAAGCGTTCTTTTTTCGGACGAAAGTAAGTTTTGTATATTTGGGATAAAAGGACGCAAATTAGTATGAAGAAAACGCTCGACAGAATTCAATAAACAAAATTTGATTCTCACTGTAAAGCATGGTGTCGGCGGTGTGATGGTTTGGGGGTGTGTGGCAGCCAGTGGAGTGGGGCAACTCGTTTTCATAGAATCTTTAATGGATAAATACGGGTACCTTAATATTTAAAAAAATAATATTAAGCAAAGTCAGGGGAAATTGCGGCTGGGGAACGCATTTTTCTTTCAGCACGATAATGACCCCAAACATACGAGTACAGCTGAAATAAATAGGCTTTGGTTGGCCTACAACGTCCCAAAACTCTTAGGTACACCTCCTCAATCATCAGATTTAAACCCAATTGAGCATTTGTGGGATTTACTTGAAAGAAGAATTCGAGAGCATGACATAACTAGCAAAGAGTCATTAAAAAATGTTATTTTGAACGAATGGAACAAAATAACGGCCGAAAAAACATCAAAACTTGTTCAATCCATGCAAAATAGGCTAAAGGAAGTCATTTATAGGAAAGGCTATGCTACTAGATATTAAGGTTCAAAATCTGAAAGCTAATATAGTGGTTTTCAAATAAAATGAATAAATTTTTTCAGGTGTACGCAGACTTTTTTGGATGGATTTTCATGACTTTTTGGAAGAAACTTTTTTATTTTGGTTATTCTGAACAGCGAACGAGTGATCAGTTACATATTTATGTACCATATAGTTAAATGAATATAATAAAGAAAAGATTTTAAGTTATAAACAAATGGCAAAGGTTTTTATATTGATATATTTGCTACGACCAGCAAGTGTACGCAGACTTTTTTTGAGTATGTGTTGTCCTGTAAGCTTGTCGTGGTGGTCATTTGCCTGATGCTATTTTCCTTCCTCTTTATAATGAAATAAACATCCAATCATTCATATTAAAAAATGCCATTTTTCTTTTAATATCAAAATAACACCTCTCTCTCTTCTGTATATATATATATATATATATATATATATATATAGAGGTATATATATATATATATATATATATATATATATATATATATATATATGTATATATATATATATATATAGAGAGAGGTATATATATATATATATATATATATATATATAAAGTGAAAGCTCTAGCCGCGGACAGCTCCCTCAGGCGGACATCTCCCATGGGCGGACGAAATGTTTAGTCCCAATTTATTATTTATGGTTTTGGAACAAAATCCATTCCAGTAGCCGGACGCTCCTCCGGTCGGACACGGACACCTAATCAATGTTTTTTTTGTACAAGGGATCTCTCGCAAGCGGACGAATAGTGCATTCCGAGAAATAATAAGCCGACGAATATTGGAAAATTGCGTCGTTGATAGTCACAGCTGCCGCCCAAAACGATTTTGCTGCATTTGTGCGTTATAGCTAGTAGTGTAGAAGTAGTGTAGACGTAGTATAGAAGTAGTAAAGTGTTCCAGAATTTGATTGTTTAAAAGCGCAAATAGCACCACGTAATATAATTTCCTTAAAAAAAAAAGTTGAAGTTATGAACAAGCTAGAGACAGAAAAACTATCGGTTCGTGAGCTAGCGAAGAGGTAAGGTACTTTATAGCTTCAATTTCCCAATTTATAGCTTGAATTTCCCAATTGTTTCGAAAATTCAACATTTGAAAAACGCAAGCTGCAGAAATAATGAAACGAAAAGACTCCATCAAAGCCAAATGGTGTTCTGGAATGAATATTCATCAAAAGAAGATATGTCTTACCCCATAAGGCTCCCAGGTTGACAAATTCTGCTTCGATTTGTTTGAAAAGCTGAGAAGCAAGGGGATTCCTATATCCGGGCCGATCGTAAAAACAAAGACAAAAGAAATTGGCTAAGAAGTTGGATATTCTGGGGTTTCGGCATCAGATGGCTTTAAAGTAAATTACAGAAGCTTAATTTTAAAGCACGTGATATCAAAAATGGATTCAGCTAAGTCAGCCTCCGAATTATCAAAACCCATAAACATAATTGACGCCTTATGTTTCATAAAATCTTATTGGAATAAAGTAAAGGTGGAAACTGTTAGAAACTGTTTCCATAAACCCGGATTTACAAACTCTGGACTTGAAACTGAAGAGTGAGGACGATTTACCATTATCGACTTTTTTTTTTTTTTGCTAGGGAGGAGAAGGAATTTACGCCCGCCGAGTCTGGCAGTGTGGGACTCCCATGGAGGATACCCTTGGACTACCCACTAAACACCTCCCCTGTCAATCTGAGAACCTAGCCTGGAACCGTTTGACACATTACTTCGGGCTAAGCCTCATTTTTCTACGCGTTTAGGCGCCACCGGGCTACAGGGATCCCTTTTCCGACGGAAGGAGGGGAAGGTTGAGGAATTTCTAGAAAAGAGACCCTTCCGCCCTGGACGCCCCCAGGCGCTCATATATTCTCCTTTTTATCTTAAGGACTGCCCGAGCAAAATGTGCCACACAGTTCCATTTGTCAACGGATGTGAGCATCTCTCCAGTGAGTTCATCCGGAGAGAGATGTCCCATTTCTTCAATGAGGTCACCGCGCTGCCTTTCCCACCTCTTGCATACAAAAAATGTGTGGTAGGCATCATCGACCTCTCCAGCACAGAATATGCAGTCAGGAGACCGTGACTTACCAATCTTGTGCAGGTAAGTCCGAAAGTATCCATGTCCACTCAGTAGCTGAGTTAGATAGAAGTCAGTCTCACCATGCCTTCGATTGAGCCACGGCCTCAGGTCACCAATAAAGCGTGCGGTCCACCTACCTTTTGTATCGCTCACCCAGGACTGTTGGCAATCACTAAGTGAGCGTTCTCGTTCTTCGTGGGCGACAGCATCTCTGTCGCATTCGTTCGTCCGCAGGTAGATTCTGCGGCGCTCCTTGGCAAGGAGGGCAATGGGTATCACTCCTGCGATGACCAGCACTGCCGACTCAGAGACAGTCCGATATGCAGTTGCAATCCGCAGCGCTCCCCGTCGCTGCACCTGTGCCAAGCGCCTTCGATACAGCCCCTTGTTGAGAGCCTCACACCATATCTCCGATCCGTACAACAGCACAGATTGTACTGCACTCATCAGAAGTCTCCTTCTTGATGAGGTGGGACCCCCTATGTTGGCCATTAGCCGCCTGAGAGCCGAAACACTCGCTGCAGCCTTGTCAGCTATTGCCCTGATTTGCTCGGAGAAACGCATCTTCGAGTCGATCAAAATGCCCAGGTACTTCACTGCTAGTTTGGTCTCAACGAGTGCTTCCCCAATGTTGATCATCCTTACTCTAGGGATTATCTTCTTTGTCAAGATGACTACTTCGGTTTTCTCTAAAGCTAGGCTGAACCCGCGAGCAGTCATCCAGTCCCTCATTCGGCGCATTAGCATACCCAGTCTGAGTTGCGCTTGTTCAACGGTGCGTCCCGCAACTAGCGACATCGTCTGCATAGCCGATCAAGCGCGGCTCATCCAGCAGCTCGATTCTCAGTAGCCCGTCGTACGTGATGTTCCACAGGTCTGGGCCAAGGATGGAGCCTTGTGCAACACCCGATGTAACTTCCATCCTCCGCCGACCCTCCTTCGTCTCATAGAGCAGGCTCCGGTCTGTCAGGTAGCTCTTCAAAAGAAGAACCATTATCGACATTAGAAAGTCTAAGTTCAATGGTAGAGTTGAATGAACAAACTGTTGACGATTTTTTCAAAATTGATAATGTTGTTTATACTGAAGACGAAGAGCTTGGAATTGATTTCGAAAATCTGAATGAAACTGAGATTCTTGTAAGGGGGAAGAGCTAAACTTAGTAACAGCTGATCCCATAAATTCATATGCTGAGGCACTGCAACTGATTGCCCGTTTTAAACAATTTGCCAGAAACGATTTTGTATCATTTCAACAGTTTTTTTTTTACAAATCGGTTTGAGGAATTGGAATTCAAATGGAAGCAAACTAATTTTAAGCAGCTGAAAATTTACCATTTCTTCAAATATAAATAGACTGTTTTGCGTCAATTAATTTTTTTCCCTACAACTTGTTTACGTCCAATTATGACTAAAATGACAGAATTACTTATTTCGTTACTGTCTTCTGGTCATTTTTGGTCAAAAGCCATAAAAAAGAACATCAGATACAGTAAAAGGAAATTAATAAAAAGTTAAAGTAAAGAATGTTTAATATTTTTGTATACTTTATTCTTATTTAAACTGAATTCAGTTTATAAATATGACACAACATGAAATGTGAAATAATATGAGTATTTGTGTGTCGTCATAAAGTCCTTAATTTGAATCGAATTCAAAAAAATATGTCCAGAAACATTGGGAAAAAATACCTCCATGTAAATAAACGATTCATTAGTGGGGACTATCATTTTTCAATTGTATTCATTGACACTTATGTACATTTCCTTACAATTTGTTTGACATCTCCCGCAGCCGGACGAAATCACTGGAACCACGAGTGTCCGGCCAGAGGAGCTTTCACTGCATGTATAATATATATATATATATATATATATATATATATATATATATATATCTTTATATATATATATATATACATATATATATATATATATATATATATATATATATATATATATATATATATATATATATATATATATATATATATATATATATATATCTTTATATATATATATATATATATACATATATATATATATATATATATATATATATATATATATATATATATCTTTATATATATATATATATATATATATATATATATATCTTTATATATATATATATATATATATATATATATATATATATATATATATATATCTTTATATATATATATATATATATATATATATATATATATATATTATTTGAAATAGTCATACAAAGTTGTAGGACCATTTAATATTAAATTGCGTCTCTTAAAAGATCACAATTTTTGAATTAGGTCATTGTTGTAACAAATGAGCAATATTACTTATAATACCTCAATTTCTAATATTTCTTTTTCTATTTCAAATAAAAATTAAATCTTGATCCAAATTTTGAAATTTGTTTTAAAGAAAACATATCCTTTGATTCGCAACAAAAGTTTACAAGTCCTAAAAAAATCACTAATAACTTCCATACTAAGTACACATGAGCAGGATCTGGCAAGATTTAGTTGTTCTTGGTAAGGAGTAAACCCGCTCCGTAAAAAAATTTCACATAATGCCATGGGGGGTTAGCTTGAGTAGTTTTTTTTCAAAACTTAGTGTGACATTTCGCCTTTTGAAAAGTAGCTCCTCATTTGCAGAATAGTTTATTGTTTGAAGAAAATGCAATGCTCCCAAAGTAAGAAGACTGTGCTAGTTTTATTTACTTCTTGGCCATAGATCTTAGTGGTGAAAAAGTTTTACGGTCATCCAAAGACTGAGTATGCAAAAATAAGCGCGGAGCCTGATATTTTTACTTTAAGGCACTTAATCTATAACTGGACCTGGTTATGAGGTCGAAATAAATTGTTTCTTTTATCAGAGCATGCCTGGAGTGTTATATGTTAACGTTATGTAAGCTGCACTGATTGTAATACAGTATTTAAACTCCTTATAATGATGAAGCCGTTCAATACATTGTTTTGTGTCAATTAACGAATTCTATTTAAGTAGTTGCTCTCCACTATATGAAGGTTTGGCTTTAGATCATGACAATGAGATACTCTAACTATCTCTAAGCGAAGGCCCGAAAGGGGCTGTAGGGCTACGAAGAAGATATGAAGGTTTAAATATCAAAATTTCCCACTAAATGTTCTCGTTAATTTTAGCTAATATATGAAAATATATATCTATTACTTTTTACTACTTGCATTTATCATCTCCAAAACAAAAGAAAAAATTCTTAATATTTAGCAATTTTCTCACCATAAAAGTCATAATTTTTAGATAAAAGATGGAAACATAAATAATATCTTAATAGGTAAAGCACGAACCACATAATTCAGTAATCTGCTCACGCCGCGTAAATTTTACTTTTATTTCACCTCAGAAAGCCAATTAATAGCACAAGTCTTGCATCTTTCATTTCAGGTATGAAATTAGAAAGAAGAATAGAGGAAGCTGTGCCTGCGGGACAACAATTACAAGAACTGGGAATGCGATTACGTTGCGACGACACCTGTTCCGAAAATGTAAGTATTAACCAATTAAAGCAAATTATCCAAGCCGCTATTATCGCCACTGGATGAAACAACATTTTTAAAAATTTCGATATGCGTTTCATATGAGCTTCTTTAATAAGATTTTTTCAATTTCCCTTTCATTGCCCACACGTGAATTATAGGACGACCTGTTAGAAGAAGATCGATTAATGCTTGATCGGTCGCCTGATGAAATGGGCTCGCATGGAAATGATGTCGACGACGAAGGTGATTCCGACTCGGAACATGCAGATGGTGATAATGGCGAAACAACCGACGGCGAACGAATTATTTATCCTTGGATGAAAAAAATTCACGTTGCTGGTGTTGGTGAGTGCACAAAATCTTAAGCATTCAAATTTAGTTTGTTAAAATGTCCCTGCAAAAAAAACATCAATCTCTACATTCCGAACAGTAAACAATTTTGCAAATCACTGCACATCAGGCATTTGGCCAATGTCCAAGTTATTTTCCAGGGACTTTTTCCATTCTTTCCTTTGTCCACTGAAACAAATCCACTCGGCAACTGTAGTATATATGTATGTAATGTGTATGCAAGTGATGCCCCTAATCGGTAAAGAATTTCCATTTTTCACTCAACATGGTGTATCGACTTGTCCCGACGGCCGAAGGGTTCTTTCTTCTGATATATTGATTTCCAAGGATAATTATGGCCGGACAAAGGCTCCGCCAATACCAATATAATGTTTCGATCCCTCACAACCAATAGCAACCGTCCCATAAGAATTTCGATGAGCTTTAAACTTGGAGAGGTTTACAAATTGCCAGACATCAATCAAATTGATGTTTCGGACAACAAGAGGAATACTTGCAACAATGAATTGAAAACGTATATTGAGGGATGTGTTATTTACAGGCAATCAAGTTCACGTTCAGTTTTACTACATGCTTGAATAGATTGTAGTCACCATTGTCTGGATAGATATGAAAATGCGCAATACTTGAAAAATTGACTCTCAATCTTCCCCATTCGTCGCTGTCTGTGTCGACCTAAGAGTCACAAATTGACGCGACATGACGTGACGAAGACGCTGATAATGAGCCTGATGAACATTAAATAGGCATGGGAATGTGAAAAGTGACATGACTTGATGGATGTAAACAAACCATTGTTACCTCAAGAATCCACCCAATTTATTTAATTTTACCGCAACTAGAACACTATTGGATTATACATAAATAGCCTGCGGTTAGGAACAAACGCTTCTTGCACTTTTCAAACCCTGTCGATATTTTGTGGTACAAATGAGGTTACTTGTTATCTTTCAAGTGCCACTTAGGTATGCCTTATAGAGAGAACGGATATAGATAGGGAGTCTAGGCCGTGTCGGCTAAGAACTTTTGAGCGCTTCTGACGTATTTAGAATACTTTAGCAAAGGCCCCAATAAGCATACATTTAACATGCGAATCGCAATGCTCGCACTCTTGATGATATGTTCACAAAATGTTTAAATGCTTCCGACTGCTCTTTGTATGTTTGATACAAGAATGATCCCTGAAAAGTTTTTGAAAGTCTTCCTTCGTAAAATCAATATCAAATTAGGAAATTAATTTTTATTCATTCCTTAATATAATTCATAATTGATTCCTTGAGATAATTCAGTTTCTGAAATCAAAACCGACCGCGATCCCTTTTCTTTAAAAATCAAGCGCTCATCTATCAAACACTCAATCTCACAGTTTATCTTGAAATGCTTCTAAGGATCAATTCAATATTGTGACACTCGGTTCAAGTCTCTTGTCTCCTTCGTGTTGCTCTAATGCACACCTGATTTGAAAAATTGCCGGTGATTTGTTAAATCTCAAATCTGTTTACGGTGATTGTTGTTACAGCCGCAAGATGGATGGGATTGAATCCTCTAGGTAAAATATCAAAGAAATTCAAGTTATTCTGATGATTATTGATTGTTATTGGACATCACGAGAATAGCCATGGTTAATTTGGAAATACATCAACAATCAATTGAAAATAGTGTGAACAGATCTTTTATCGCGGATTGTAATTTTATTGTCAAAATTTACAATAAAAACACTTTGAATATTCTGTAATTTAAATTTAACGGCATCATTACGAACATTTGGCAAATTTGATTATTGTTAGTTATTTTTGCGATAAAGTAGATAGGATCTCATTTCTGAAAACAATTCCAGCAGCAAAACAGCAACAGGAACGTATTATGTCATCCTTCCATCCTCGTTCTATTTATAACTAATTCCGTAATAAGCTTAATCACAACTATATGCTTGAATGCGCGTGGGAAGTAAGCCACGATATTCCTGTCTTAGCCGAAATCTGTACATTTCAAATCATGTATGTTTCTTAAGTGTTTTTTGTTCAGCATGTTCTTTCCTTCCTACACGACAACATGAACTGGCGTTGAGTTAAAATTTACGCACATGTAAATTTTACCTATCGCAGACCGCACAATATGAGGAATAGATTAACAGCAACAACACCACCAACATCAACAAACCTAACCAGCATTATATTCAATTTCAAGTCTGATCGGTTAAGACTATCTTTTTTCAATACAGCTACTTGAAGCTTAAATCCGATAAATATCTAATTAATTTTCATGTTCATGTCAAAAGCTATCATATCAACGTCTCCAGTGAACATAATGCAAAATACTTTAATGTGTTTCTGTTTTTTTCGGTTCCTTTATTTTTGTTTTTGAACGTGTTTTGAACTGCCAACGGCATTCGGATACGTACCTACTTAATAGGGGTTTCAAAGTGATACTGATTTTGATCCATCCATTCTGGAAATAGCAATGGAAGTAGAAAAGATTGGAGTTAGTAGCAGCATGAAATAGATGATATGGTACTAAATCGGAATTTTCAAGTGTTAATAAATACTTATTGATTTCCTGCTATAGAATGAATCATCCAGGGAAACGCTATTTGGCTACTTAAAATTTCATCATGAAACCCATGCAGTTTTATAGAATTCAGGGCTGGCTCCAACAACTACCAGGAATAAACAATGAAGCCTTTTAATTGAAAGTAGTCTTGCTATTCAAAGTCCAAGGGAATTCGTATGCTGCATAAAAGTCGTTTGGCAGTTTCAAGTCTACTAAAATCTATGGCGATTTGCCGAGAAATTTAAGCAAATCATTCGAATAAATATCAAAGCAACTATTGAACAAGAAACTATCTTAAATTTACTATGCGGGTTGTTATAAACAATTAACGGGAGCCTGTGCCAATGGTATAAAAAATATCTTAAATGATATCACTCGGATAATTGTGGCTGTCAATCGCACCTTACCTTAGAAACACCTGAAAGATTCTTCCCAATGGAGAAAAGGAAACAACTTGTGTTTGATTTTTTCTTCAAACGTTATAATTCTTATATTAATTATAAACACAACTACAGGGTTAATGTATTTGAAATGGTGTGAGGTCGCCTAACCGGTTCCCGTATGGGCGGCGTTGGCAGTGGTTCTCGCGTTGTTTCTTGCGACACTGTTTTTAGAGGGCCTGCGCTTGGTCGCGGAAACGGGCTTTATTGTCCGGTGTGGCGCTGACCCGAACTAAACGCAGCAGCTCTCCCAGTTGGTGCCGCAATTTTGTCTGCTGACCTCCTCTGTGTGGCTTCGTTTGGTACTGGAAAGGTTTGTCATTTGTGCCAGCTGTGGGCTGTTGTTTTCGCTGCTGTCAAGCCCTATACTCTTCTAACGTGATGGGCCGGGGGTCGATAGGAGTCCCGCAGCGAGAACGACATCTAAGGGGGCACCTGATGGTTGTTGGCGGTGCAACTGTAGCTCGGCGGGCTTCTTGGCGGGGTGAGACAGCGTACGAAGCTTCTGACCGCTCCTTAGTTCCTCTTGGGCTGACGGGAGCCTGCGAATAAACTGAGTGGTTAGCTAGAAGAATCGAGGGCCTCTTGGATGTAGGCGGATGGGCTCGATAAGCCGCTTACCATCAACCAGGCCTGAGGAGTCGATGCAACGACAGGATGCCCAGGATCAGGCGTAAGCCAACGAGTCCTATTTGATGGTGGGGCTGGCGGCGAACGGGGACTGATGGGGTCCGAGCAGGCATAAGCCGAGGAGCTGAAGTAATGATGGGATGCAACAACACAGCCAAAGGACCCTATTTGATGGTGGGGCCGGCGGCGACCGACGACTGATGAGGTCCGGCCAGGCATAAGCCGAGGAGCTGAATATTGATGGGATGCAGCAAAATAGCAGCCAGGCCAGGTGCAAGCCAAGTGACCCTATTTAGTTGAAGTTGAATGTAGCCAAGCTAAAGCCGAGGTGCCAACTTACTTTTTCGCTTGCTGGGAAGACGCAGAGGGTGATTGCTCCGCCCCTTGTGATTTTATACATGAAAAGTGCTGACGCTATCGATCAGAGCTATTGATATTTTTTTTTAATTTTTTATTTTATTTTATTTTATTTATATCCATTTTACAGAAAAATTTCCAATTACAAAATAGATCCAGAAAATGAAGTAAGAAATTACTATTTATCAAAATGACAATTCAATAATTATGAAAAAAAACGCAATTGAAAATTACATGTTAAGAATTCTCCGTAGGTTGGACTTGAAAATTCCAAGCGATTCCAAAGGAGGACCAAGCTGAAGGTATTCATGGTCACGGACGAGTCAGACCAATTGTAGTAATCTAAGAACTATGGCTCTAAAAGCAGCGCTGACACAGGCACACAGCACGAACGCAATTTAATAAGGATTCAGTCGATTCAGTCACCTTCCCCATCGCAACACTCGTTTTTTTTTCGCAGGAATAATAAGTGGAAAAATTTCCTTTGTACTTAACACCCGGGAAACAAAATTCTAAAAATGTTTAAAAATTTCTAATGTGTAGTATCTTATTACAATATCTTTTGAAGATAATTTAACGAATTGCGGTGTAACGCGGTATGCAAATGCTTAGAACGAAACGGTTAACCCCTTTTAATTATGAATGCTAAAATCATTGTATCATTTAACCTGTTAATTATATGAACGCTAAAATCATTGTATCATTTAAACCCCTTAAAATTTGTCTAATTCTTCCGATTTTTCCCACCTAATTACGCCTAATTATCATAAACGACAAATTGCCTTCAATTGATAACTTAATTGAACCTACAAAAGACAGTGAAAAGGGAAATTGCAAATACCGCCGTCATAAACTACAAATGATAAGGAAAAAGTACATTTGATAGCAACAAAAACCTTCAATTGTGTGATTTCCCCCTTTCTGAATGGGTTCGTATTGTTCTACTTGCCCATAAAGTGTCGTAGTTGCTTGAGTGTGGAGAATATTAAATTGTGCTTGCGAAATTTGCATGCTATTGCGTCGTAAATCGTGAAAATGGGTGATAACTACATAACAACATTGGAAATTGGAATTATCGGGGAGAGTGGCGCCGGCAAGTCGAGTCTGATGCTTCGTCTGACAAACGAGGAATGGGATGGAGATGAAGGGTCTGCTCGAAACCGCCAGACAGCGCGGACGCCGCGTAAAGAAGAAGCGAGTTGGGAGTGAGAGGAGATTGCGGGCTGATCAGAATATCGCCGAGACACGTGGAAAAGTTTCTCGCGTAAAAGACAGTGAAATATTGTAAAAAAAATAGACGATAAAGTTATCGTGCAAATTGTGAACACCTTGTTAGTCGTGTGGGTTAGCGAAAAGTGGAATAAAACTCGTGTTCCGTCAAAATCTAGTGGAAGTGTTTTCGCTTGGGTGTCCAAAGGTTTCTCCCTCCCTTAAATCATTTGTCGAAAAGTTATTCTTTAGTTCCCAGAAATAATCAGGTCCCCAAAGGAGATATGAAACGAAGAAACAATTTGAAAATGTGTAAAAAGGCGTCATTGATTTGCCCCCGAATTTAGTAACAATTAGTTACTCAATGCACTTAGCATGTAACGGATTTGTAATTAACCGTTAGCTCGTTTGTCGGAAATTTTTTCGAAATGCTGTGATGCAACTTCGCTTCATCGATTAAGGAAGTCGGTTCGCGTGGAATCGTTGTTGTTAATGTACTGTACATGTTCCAATACAAATTCGGAAACTCCTCCACAATACTTGTTAGAAGAAGCGTGCACACAGAGATGAATCGTGAGAATACAAACAAACTGGAACGTTTCACAGAAGTACACAGAACACTTTCCTGGAATAATTTCTGTGTTTGAATGGTGCATGCTTGGGGTGAAATGAACTAGTGAAGGATCAGAGAGCAAGTCTTCGAAGAAAAACCGGCAACCCGAACAAAATAAATACGCGTTTGATCGACAAATATCTCTTCGAATCTTCTCACGTTTCCCTATGTGGCAACGAAAAAGAAAAGTACGGTAGTTCGCAAATGTAGATTTAATTAGACACAAGAGAAAAAACTAGTAAATACACGGTGGATATTTGCGTGGAAAAAATAAAAGTGCGTGTGTGGTCGGAGTAAATTGATCGCGATAGAAATGCACAAAGTAATGCTTGCGAAGATTCTGTAGCAAGAAGTGAAGTGAAGGCCCAAATTTAAAGCACGTCGGCCAGTTGCACTAAACAACAAAGTGATAAAACGGT
Source organism: Odontomyia ornata (assembly GCA_963969285.1). Classification (NCBI taxonomy): domain Eukaryota; kingdom Metazoa; phylum Arthropoda; class Insecta; order Diptera; family Stratiomyidae; genus Odontomyia; species Odontomyia ornata. Next base: position 70,735,566 of record OZ017739.1, read on the forward strand.
CCAGACATTGCCACACAGCACGCTCACCGTGGAAATTGATCCTAGCAAAACGATCAAAGAGCTGAAGCAGGAAATCGAGGCTGTCCATGCTTTTCGGGAATTGCAAGGAAAGGTTGCAGAATTGTCGGGAGAAGAGGAGGCTTTCACATTATTCGGCGCAGACATAACTTGAGTAGTTCACATTATTTCAAGTAATAGAAAATTCATATTAGCTTTTGCATGCATGTTCATTTTCGCGTCTTATTGGAATCCCGTATGAAGTTCAAGTCACAAAACCTTAGAATTAAAAGCGTCGATTGAAAGTGTAGTTGTAAGAAAAGCTTATCAGTCGTGTTCAGATACAAGGCGACCTGAGCATTAAGAAACATAATCTTGAAGAGATAATTTTCTCTATAGAATGTTATGTGGCATTCAATGAATTTTGTCGAAATATTTTTGGATAAAGTTCGCATGAAAATTATAGCACCATGATGTAATCAATTGCATATAGAACTTTGCTATCACACGATTAATTTGAATGAATCTGTCTGAGTTCAGAGCGATTAATTTGCATGTATCCATTTTTATACTGATTACGTTGTGCATCCAGAGATTACGCCTGGTTTTAGTAATTCTTGTTCGTGAACTTCAATGTATTTCTTGCTATAGATTTTTTTTGGCACTCTCAAATATCTGCACTTTACTAGTTTTCGATACCGGATATGTAAATGAGCATACTTATTGGTCTAATTTTGAAGGCTTAATTTTATATTCATACATATTTTAATCAGTTCTTGAAAGTGAACATTTTTTTCAATTTCATGAAAAATTTTGGATTTTTAATATAATAAAGAGTATGTTCAGTTTACGCTTTGTCGATGTACTTGAACATCAAAGGCATTATATCATTTGCATTTAGTGATACTCCGTTAAAAGTTCCCGAAATTTGAATAAAAAAATAAGATAACATTACCTTATTATTTAATAATAACAATTATAAAATAATACTGATTCATTTATTTAAATAAACAAATTTACCTAATTATTTACCCTATAAATCTTTCTACTACCCATTTATATGACAGCACTGATTCAAATTCTTAGTAAAATTAAACCATAAGATAAAATATCACACTTAAAATAATAGCCTAAACCCATTCAATAAAAAGAATAACAATTTGAAATGATAAAAATCAAAGACAATATAAACAATAAATTTTGCACCATTCAAAAATATAAAAAGGTATTATAAATGACAGATAAAAAATTTAGATTAAATTCGAAGCTTTTGTGTTTAACGAGAGTTAATAATGATGTAATTTCTCAACTGGGATTTTAGAATGACAGTTCAGGTAAAATACAAGTATAAACGAGTATTTGTTGCAACAAAAAGAGATAATTATGGGACATGCAAAATAATCACTTGCAACATCGTTGTTCTGGCATTTTCCGCAGAAGTCTGTAATGTAACAGTAGCTGAACATTATTCTTATAATTAAAAGTCAAAAATTTAATAAAGGGCGATAATTTTAGTCTATTAAATCGCTCTCTAAGAGCTTGGAATTAATTCTCAACCAGAGATTGCAATTTTGAAAACCCTGTTAACATCGCTCGTCAGAAAGGTAGATTGGAATTGAAACATTTCCTGTGTTGAAGATTATCTTTCTCAAATTGATTCATTACTAAAATTCTGCCTTTTATTTAAGTATTATTTATCACCATACAAAATGTACATAAGTGTAACATAAATAGTTCATTTATATTCAAATTCCGAATAAGATTTTGTGGTCAGCTATAGAGTATCAGAAAATGTGTAATACCGGAATTTAACCTGTTAGAAACCAATAAGTTAGATTAGGTATAGATGATCTAATGAATTGATTGAAAATTGAAAGAAAAAAAAAATAAAAATGAATTAAAAACGTACCCGAGGGTCTTTCCTTTCCTCCATTTCTAACCGGGTATAGGACCCGGTACGGTGGCAGGCTTCCCCCTCAAAATATGAGCCAGTCACCGGGTACAATTTAATCCTTATTATTTCAGGTGACTTAATGGGTTGAGTGGCCCAAGCCAAGTGCCTTTTTATGGCATAAAGTTATGCAATTCCATTGTATAATTCTATGACATAAATTGGTCACCGGGGTACTCCCCTTCTGATGGGAAGGTTCATACAATTCAAGTTGTATGAGTTTTCCACTCAGAAGAGGAATACCTGGCCACTTCAACGATTTAACATTGGATTTATTCCGGTTGGGTGGGCATGAAGGGGCTCCACCACCACCCGGTTGCCCCTCTTTCATTTGTGGGCCCTGAATGTATTTGGGTAAGGACGAGGTCACCCCCAAATTAGTCTTTCTTGTCAGGTTGCACTTGTTCTCGCAACAAGTCGTAATTCCTTCGTGGAGGTTATCTACTGATTTGCGACTTCGGTCGTCCTCTCGAACTCTGCAAGCAATTCGTGAATGCGAAATGTTTTGTAGTGAGTCCTCGTGCCGGGGAAACGAACCCGCCCCACGACACCGCAATGCTAGCCTGCCAGCGCATTCACGCGTCTCCGGACGAGGGCATTCTCGGCAGGAATCAACACCTTCCTCTGCCGAGGCAGCAGAACATCGCTGCGGTCCTTCACGGACATATGAAAATCTCTTATTCACTACAAATGGCGCCCAACGTGGGGCCCGAAAAGCCCGGCTGTATCATCAGTCGTGAGCACGAGACAGTCCATCGTCTCTAGGTGTCCCCACAAGGTGTTAGAAATTTTGGCGGGTAGATAACTCCCGAGGGTTTTTGCACTAATCGTGCCCCAGCAGCCGAGTAACTTCCGAACGTGTGTTGTCTTCGGACATCAATATCGTTTGGTCCTTCTTTTGATTTATACCTTGGTGGTTTACCACCATTGTATAACTAGTAAGGCCAAATTATATTAGAGTCCCTTTTTGTGTTCGGAGGTTATTATCCCAACATCTATTTTGCGGAGGATTCTGATCCGCTCCCCAAACCAGCGGTGCCTAAGTGTCTTAAATTACATGGATTTTGATTTCATGTGATTGGCTGATTAGCTAATCCATGACTATCCATGACAAGACACGCGCTGCTTGTGGATTAGAATCCCACCCTGGGCTGACAAGCTGTAACTTGAGAAGTTTGCTAATGAGGGATCACTTCGGAACCCTGATTTTCATGGTGCCACAAGAGAGTGTCCCTGAAACGTTTTAGAAGGATTGTGCCATGGTGTCCATACTTGGGAGGAAGGACGGAAAGGAAAGACCGATTATTTTTTTTGATAACTTAAAACTTTTTTGAAACTTTATCATACATTTTTTTTTTTTTTGTGAGGTTCGACTATAGTTCGCCACTGACGGCCACTTACAAATCATAAATTTTGCATCATTTTTTTCACATTTTCATTATTTATATATATATATTTATTTAGGTTTTTAGTTAGCAATTTAAATTTCTTTTAGCATGCCCACCAAAAGAACTCCCGAAAGGAGAAAGTTGCGGTCGGATGCCGGACCAGCTCTATTGTGTTCCATCTGTCACGAGGACATGGACGAAACTACAAGCCAGAGGTTGCAGTGCGGACACAGGCTACATCAGCTGTGTTTGGCACAACTGCGGCAAACTTCATCCACGTGCCCGCTCTGTCGACAGCCTTTGGAAATCGCACAGCCAGCAACAGAACGACCTCAGTCCTCCAGTACAAGTGGAGCTGTCCCCAAAAGCGGACCCCTTCCATCCACTACAAGGAGTGCACGAGACGATGACTACAGGGCTGAAGCAGTTCCGCCTGCAGAAGAAGCGAGTCCACCGGTGGCTGTGGAAGCCACAGTTCTACGAGATCTAATGGCGCTCGTACAGGACATGTCCACCCGGCTCGCCTCTCTAGAGAGCCAGAGAGAGAACCCCGCACCATCCCGGCCAAGAACTCCTCCTATGTGGGATTCGGACCCAAATCCGTGGGACTTCCCAGTAGACTCGCGGCGTGATCCCGAACGGATCCGGCCAGGTACAGCCATGAATCCGTTGGCTCCAGTTTACCGGCCCCGATTGAGCCAAGCACCACCACCAAATCAGGCTCCCGTGATTCCGCCGGACCAACGCTTCCATCCACACGACATGTATCGGCTGAAGCCGACACAGATCCCCAGCATCATCCAGGGATGGAATCTACATTTCAGTGGGGAACCCAATACGATAACGGTGGAGGTTTTCATAAGTCGGGTGGAGTCACTGATTGAGCAGATGCTAGCAGGAGACCGCACAGCGCTCGCAGGATACCTGCCAATGCTGCTTAGGGGAGCAGCCCTGGAGACATATTGGAGGATACATTCAGCTCCACCATCCATACGCTGGTCACGGCTGAAGGAGGTACTCCGCATGGAATACCCTACGGTCGACATGGACGAATTAGTCCTGGATAAGATGAATGCTAGATGGCAGCGTCCGGACGAGTCCTTCCATAAATATCGAGCCTATATCCTTCGGTTGAATGACCAGCTGTCAGAGCCATTGTCTTCTACCCAAATTCTTCGCCTGCTAAAGCGCAATCTAAGACCGGAGATTCGTCGGCATATCGTGAACTCCGATCCACAGAGTATGGAGGCCCTGCTGAGAAATGTGCGTCGTATAGAAGGGTTTGAGGAAGACCTACGGGACCGGCCATACTTACTAACCAGGACGGGTCCTCGACGAGGAATCGCGGAATTGGCCCCAGATTATACCACCCTAGATCTGGAGGATGATTTGGACCCAGACCAGCTTGCTGTAGCGGCAGTGGGAAGTCTTACGACCTGCTGGAATTGTCACCAAACCGGACACCGGTTCATTTCATGCCGCGCAGAACGTAAGGTTTTCTGCTACGGTTGCGGCAAGCCGGACACTTACTTCCCGGACTGTTCTGAATGTGCCGCACGAAAAAACGGCCAAAAGAGTACCCGACCACCTCAGCGGTACTCGAAACCCCAGCAGTAGCTCCTCAGTCAGCGGCTCACCCCAACCAACCTGACGTTAACCCACCAGCCATAACCATTACGACTGCGGATGTTCACTCTCTTCCGGAGACCTCACCAACGACAATATTAAAACGACCATCGCAGTCACTGCCAGAAGAACCGCGGCAGCCTCAAGTACGCACTCTAAAACCTTATCATGTTAGACTGCAGGAATATCGGGTGGCTCGAGAGCGAATATTTGCTTCCGAAGTTGTCACTTCCCGTCCGTGCACGACAAAATGGTCAACCCGTCGTTGGCGGAATTTCCGCAAGAGAGTGCGCACCTGCCGTCAAACCGTAAACTCTTGTAACATCTCGGAGGTTGCTGAGAATGAGATCAGACCTTATCATCCAATTAAAGTGTTGGGCGAGACCGTGTTTGCATTGATCGACACGGGTGCCAGTATCAGTTGTCTTGCCTCGAGCTTTGGCTCGAAAGTGCTCCAAGAATACCCGAACTTGATTAAATCCTGGCGCACTGAAATCAGTACAGCTGATGGCACCAAACACCCTATACGAGGTAAACTAACAACACCCGTGACGTTCAGGGGTCAGACGAAGGATATTACCTTCTACATTATCCCGTCTTTGACTCAGAACGTATACCTTGGTGTCGATTTCGTCCTTCGCTTTGGACTGGCCTCCGATTTATTCACCGATTTGTCTTTAAAAACCAGAAATGTCAACGAAATCACTTCTACTCCCGATAGGCATGACCTGACGTCTAACCAACGGCAACGCCTGGAAGCATCCATTGCTGCTTTCCCATCTTACGCTACCCAAGGCCTTGGCCGCACCACCCTAGTCTCACACGCCATTGACGTTGGCGATAGTAAACCGATTAAACAGAGACACTACGCCATCTCGCCAGCCATGGAGAAATTGGTGTATGCGGAATTAGATAGGATGCTCGAGTTGGGGGTCATAGAAGAGTCCCAAAGTGCCTGGTCCTCACCGGTAACCTTGGTTGTAAAGCCAGGTAAAGTCCGCCTCTGTCTTGATGCCCGTAAGGTAAACGCGGTTACCATCAAGGACGCGTACCCTCTTCCACTCATCGATGGAATACTAGGGAGACTGCCGAAAGCCAATTATATCACCAGTCTCGACCTAAAAGACGCCTTCTGGCAAATTCCACTCGATGAGGGCTCGAGGGACAAGACCGCCTTCACAGTGCCTGGACGACCATTATATCAGTTCGTCACAATGCCCTTTGGCCTGTGTAATGCGCCGCAAACGATGACCCGGTTGATGGACAAGGTCATCCCACCTCACCTGAAACACCAAGTGTTCGTGTACCTCGATGATCTTTTACTCATCACGGAAACGTTCGATCAACACCTCCTACTTCTACAAGAAGTAGCCCTGCACATCAGTAAGGCGGGACTCACCATCAACGTACAGAAAAGTAAGTTTGTCATGAAAGAAGTCCGATACTTAGGCCATGTCATAGGACATGGCACTATCAAAACGGATCCAGACAAAACGCGTGCGATTGATGAGTTCCCCTTACCAAAAACTGTGAAGCAGCTACGACGTTTCCTTGGTGTGTGCGGTTGGTACCGAAGGTTTGTTCGGAATTATGCAACAGTTTCAGCGCCCCTGTCAGACATGTTGCGGAAAGGGAAGTTCGTTTGGACCGAACTCAGCCGAAAGGCATTTGAAGAGCTTAAACAAGCCCTCACATCAGCTCCTGTCTTGCACAGCCCCGACTTCACGAAGCCCTTCTCCATTCATTGTGACGCAAGTCAACATGGAGTAGGAGCCGTGCTGGTGCAATTGACCGACGAAGGGGAGGAAGCTCCCATCGCCTTCATGTCCAATAAGCTGAATTCGGCCCAAAGGAACTATACTGTTTCCGAGCAAGAATGTTTGGCAGCGGTAATGGCTGTGAAGAAATTCCGAGCTTATATCGAGGGCCACCAATTCGAGATCATCACGGACCACGCGTCACTACAATGGTTGATGAACCAGGCAGATTTAAGTGGACGCCTAGCCAGATGGGCTCTTAAACTGCAAGGGTTCAAGTTCTCCATCAAACATCGGAAAGGAACCCAGAACATCGTACCCGACACTCTCTCACGGATGTTTTCCCCAGAGGGAGCCGAAATAACAATAAATGACGAGGACCCCATCGAAATAGATTTGGACAGCCCACATTTCGAATCAGATAGCTACAAAGAGTTGAGGCAAACCATAGCGACCCAACAGACACAGCTGCCTGACTTGAAGGTAATAGACGGCTATGTGTATAGACGAAACGAATACGCCACTGGTGATCCATGGCAGGAAGAAGAGTCTTGGAAACTCTGGGTACCGGAGGAAATGACACAACAGCTGATCCTCCGCGCACATGATCATCCGTTAAGTGCCCACGGAGGTTACGGTCGAACACTACGGCGACTAAAAAAATACTTCTTTTGGCCTAAAATGGCATCCCAGGTCAAAGACTACGTGAGCGCCTGTGATACCTGTAAAGGCACCAAAGCGCCCAACCAGCCTCTTCGACCTCCTATGGGTCAACTCAACGTCCCAGAACGCGTGTTCCAGCGTCTATACATCGATCTACTCGGTCCATATCCTCGGTCTTCCATGGGACACATCGGAGCTATAGTCGTTCTAGATCAGCTCTCAAAATTCCCAATGGTGGAACCTATCCGTAAATTCACAACTCCATCGATCGTGAAATTCTTAGAGAACCGGGTATTCCATGTGTTCGGAGTTCCAGAGAGTGTGTACTCAGATAATGGAGTACAGTTCCGGTCTCGGCAGTTTAAGAGCCTACTTGAGCAGTATGGCATTGAACACCAACTGACGCCCATATACTCTCCTCAGTCCAACGCGTCAGAACGGTTGAACCGCACCCTATTGGCCGCGATCCGTTCCTACGTCCACCCATCTCAAAAGGATTGGGATCGGCGATTGTCTGCCATCACATGCGCCCTGCGATCCTCGTATCATTCCGTCACCGGTGTCGCCCCTTACTTTGCCGCCTTTGGACAGCACATGATTTGCCACGGTAAATCATACCGACTGTTACGGCAATTAAAGTGTTTGGGAGACCCGGTCGTTGCGCTGGAGCCCCACGAACGTTTAGGAGACCTCCGCCAACAGATCGGACGGAAGATTAAGGCCGCAGGTAGTGCAAATGAAGCGCAGTACAATCTCCGGTCACGATCTGCTAATTTCAAAGAAGGAGATGAAGTTTTCCGGCGAAATTTCCGCCAAAGTGACGCCGCGGGGCATTACAACGCCAAGCTGGATAGGCGATTCCTGAAAAGCCGCATAAAGAAGGTAATGGGACCTAACCGTTACTTGATAACGGATCCATCGGGAAAAGAAGTGGGGATATACCACGCGAAAGACCTGCGCCGATAGATAATTGGGCACGTCTGTTTGTCCGTCCGCATATATTTTCAAAAACGCGCAAAGATTGTATACTTCCAGGCAAACATAGACATAAGTCAGTCCGTCCGTCTGTTAATTGTGTTCTTTTATTGTTCGTCATCTCTAGTCCCGACGCCGAAGGCAACCCGTGAGACACCGAAAGATCCTTCAGCTCCTTTTTCGTAATCCGCATTGCCTTGGGATCACGAGAAAATTAGCTGCCCTGTAGTAATCTAAGAACTATGGCTCTAAAAGCAGCGCTGACACAGGCACACAGCACGAACGCAATTTAATAAGGATTCAGTCGATTCAGTCACCTTCCCCATCGCAACACTCGTTTTTTTTTCGCAGGAATAATAAGTGGAAAAATTTCCTTTGTACTTAACACCCGGGAAACAAAATTCTAAAAATGTTTAAAAATTTCTAATGTGTAGTATCTTATTACAATATCTTTTGAAGATAATTTAACGAATTGCGGTGTAACGCGGTATGCAAATGCTTAGAACGAAACGGTTAACCCCTTTTAATTATGAATGCTAAAATCATTGTATCATTTAACCTGTTAATTATATGAACGCTAAAATCATTGTATCATTTAAACCCCTTAAAATTTGTCTAATTCTTCCGATTTTTCCCACCTAATTACGCCTAATTATCATAAACGACAAATTGCCTTCAATTGATAACTTAATTGAACCTACAAAAGACAGTGAAAAGGGAAATTGCAAATACCGCCGTCATAAACTACAAATGATAAGGAAAAAGTACATTTGATAGCAACAAAAACCTTCAATTGTGTGATTTCCCCCTTTCTGAATGGGTTCGTATTGTTCTACTTGCCCATAAAGTGTCGTAGTTGCTTGAGTGTGGAGAATATTAAATTGTGCTTGCGAAATTTGCATGCTATTGCGTCGTAAATCGTGAAAATGGGTGATAACTACATAACAACATTGGAAATTGGAATTATCGGGGAGAGTGGCGCCGGCAAGTCGAGTCTGATGCTTCGTCTGACAAACGAGGAATGGGATGGAGATGAAGGGTCTGCTCGAAACCGCCAGACAGCGCGGACGCCGCGTAAAGAAGAAGCGAGTTGGGAGTGAGAGGAGATTGCGGGCTGATCAGAATATCGCCGAGACACGTGGAAAAGTTTCTCGCGTAAAAGACAGTGAAATATTGTAAAAAAAATAGACGATAAAGTTATCGTGCAAATTGTGAACACCTTGTTAGTCGTGTGGGTTAGCGAAAAGTGGAATAAAACTCGTGTTCCGTCAAAATCTAGTGGAAGTGTTTTCGCTTGGGTGTCCAAAGGTTTCTCCCTCCCTTAAATCATTTGTCGAAAAGTTATTCTTTAGTTCCCAGAAATAATCAGGTCCCCAAAGGAGATATGAAACGAAGAAACAATTTGAAAATGTGTAAAAAGGCGTCATTGATTTGCCCCCGAATTTAGTAACAATTAGTTACTCAATGCACTTAGCATGTAACGGATTTGTAATTAACCGTTAGCTCGTTTGTCGGAAATTTTTTCGAAATGCTGTGATGCAACTTCGCTTCATCGATTAAGGAAGTCGGTTCGCGTGGAATCGTTGTTGTTAATGTACTGTACATGTTCCAATACAAATTCGGAAACTCCTCCACAATACTTGTTAGAAGAAGCGTGCACACAGAGATGAATCGTGAGAATACAAACAAACTGGAACGTTTCACAGAAGTACACAGAACACTTTCCTGGAATAATTTCTGTGTTTGAATGGTGCATGCTTGGGGTGAAATGAACTAGTGAAGGATCAGAGAGCAAGTCTTCGAAGAAAAACCGGCAACCCGAACAAAATAAATACGCGTTTGATCGACAAATATCTCTTCGAATCTTCTCACGTTTCCCTATGTGGCAACGAAAAAGAAAAGTACGGTAGTTCGCAAATGTAGATTTAATTAGACACAAGAGAAAAAACTAGTAAATACACGGTGGATATTTGCGTGGAAAAAATAAAAGTGCGTGTGTGGTCGGAGTAAATTGATCGCGATAGAAATGCACAAAGTAATGCTTGCGAAGATTCTGTAGCAAGAAGTGAAGTGAAGGCCCAAATTTAAAGCACGTCGGCCAGTTGCACTAAACAACAAAGTGATAAAACGGTCCAGACATTGCCACACAGCACGCTCACCGTGGAAATTGATCCTAGCAAAACGATCAAAGAGCTGAAGCAGGAAATCGAGGCTGTCCATGCTTTTCGGGAATTGCAAGGAAAGGTTGCAGAATTGTCGGGAGAAGAGGAGGCTTTCACATTATTCGGCGCAGACATAACTTGAGTAGTTCACATTATTTCAAGTAATAGAAAATTCATATTAGCTTTTGCATGCATGTTCATTTTCGCGTCTTATTGGAATCCCGTATGAAGTTCAAGTCACAAAACCTTAGAATTAAAAGCGTCGATTGAAAGTGTAGTTGTAAGAAAAGCTTATCAGTCGTGTTCAGATACAAGACGACCTGAGCATTAAGAAACATAATCTTGAAGAGATAATTTTCTCTATAGAATGTTATGTGGCATTCAATGAATTTTGTCGAAATATTTTTGGATAAAGTTCGCATGAAAATTATAGCACCATGATGTAATCAATTGCATATAGAACTTTGCTATCACACGATTAATTTGAATGAATCTGTCTGAGTTCAGAGCGATTAATTTGCATGTATCCATTTTTATACTGATTACGTTGTGCATCCAGAGATTACGCCTGGTTTTAGTAATTCTTGTTCGTGAACTTCAATGTATTTCTTGCTATAGATTTTTTTTGGCACTCTCAAATATCTGCACTTTACTAGTTTTCGATACCGGATATGTAAATGAGCATACTTATTGGTCTAATTTTGAAGGCTTAATTTTATATTCATACATATTTTAATCAGTTCTTGAAAGTGAACATTTTTTTCAATTTCATGAAAAATTTTGGATTTTTAATATAATAAAGAGTATGTTCAGTTTACGCTTTGTCGATGTACTTGAACATCAAAGGCATTATATCATTTGCATTTAGTGATACTCCGTTAAAAGTTCCCGAAATTTGAATAAAAAAATAAGATAACATTACCTTATTATTTAATAATAACAATTATAAAATAATACTGATTCATTTATTTAAATAAACAAATTTACCTAATTATTTACCCTATAAATCTTTCTACTACCCATTTATATGACAGCACTGATTCAAATTCTTAGTAAAATTAAACCATAAGATAAAATATCACACTTAAAATAATAGCCTAAACCCATTCAATAAAAAGAATAACAATTTGAAATGATAAAAATCAAAGACAATATAAACAATAAATTTTGCACCATTCAAAAATATAAAAAGGTATTATAAATGACAGATAAAAAATTTAGATTAAATTCGAAGCTTTTGTGTTTAACGAGAGTTAATAATGATGTAATTTCTCAACTGGGATTTTAGAATGACAGTTCAGGTAAAATACAAGTATAAACGAGTATTTGTTGCAACAAAAAGAGATAATTATGGGACATGCAAAATAATCACTTGCAACATCGTTGTTCTGGCATTTTCCGCAGAAGTCTGTAATGTAACAGTAGCTGAACATTATTCTTATAATTAAAAGTCAAAAATTTAATAAAGGGCGATAATTTTAGTCTATTAAATCGCTCTCTAAGAGCTTGGAATTAATTCTCAACCAGAGATTGCAATTTTGAAAACCCTGTTAACATCGCTCGTCAGAAAGGTAGATTGGAATTGAAACATTTCCTGTGTTGAAGATTATCTTTCTCAAATTGATTCATTACTAAAATTCTGCCTTTTATTTAAGTATTATTTATCACCATACAAAATGTACATAAGTGTAACATAAATAGTTCATTTATATTCAAATTCCGAATAAGATTTTGTGGTCAGCTATAGAGTATCAGAAAATGTGTAATACCGGAATTTAACCTGTTAGAAACCAATAAGTTAGATTAGGTATAGATGATCTAATGAATTGATTGAAAATTGAAAGAAAAAAAAAATAAAAATGAATTAAAAACGTACCCGAGGGTCTTTCCTTTCCTCCATTTCTAACCGGGTATAGGACCCGGTACGGTGGCAGGCTTCCCCCTCAAAATATGAGCCAGTCACCGGGTACAATTTAATCCTTATTATTTCAGGTGACTTAATGGGTTGAGTGGCCCAAGCCAAGTGCCTTTTTATGGCATAAAGTTATGCAATTCCATTGTATAATTCTATGACATAAATTGGTCACCGGGGTACTCCCCTTCTGATGGGAAGGTTCATACAATTCAAGTTGTATGAGTTTTCCACTCAGAAGAGGAATACCTGGCCACTTCAACGATTTAACATTGGATTTATTCCGGTTGGGTGGGCATGAAGGGGCTCCACCACCACCCGGTTGCCCCTCTTTCATTTGTGGGCCCTGAATGTATTTGGGTAAGGACGAGGTCACCCCCAAATTAGTCTTTCTTGTCAGGTTGCACTTGTTCTCGCAACAAGTCGTAATTCCTTCGTGGAGGTTATCTACTGATTTGCGACTTCGGTCGTCCTCTCGAACTCTGCAAGCAATTCGTGAATGCGAAATGTTTTGTAGTGAGTCCTCGTGCCGGGGAAACGAACCCGCCCCACGACACCGCAATGCTAGCCTGCCAGCGCATTCACGCGTCTCCGGACGAGGGCATTCTCGGCAGGAATCAACACCTTCCTCTGCCGAGGCAGCAGAACATCGCTGCGGTCCTTCACGGACATATGAAAATCTCTTATTCACTACACAATGGCGAATAGAAATAAATATCTGTCCGTGCAAAAGGAATGGAGTAGAACTGGGTAGATCTAGTGTTAGATGGAGGACGTATGCAAATAGCATCTTGAACATTTGATGATAAGTAACCCCGAATAAGCTTGAAGAGCAAACATTCGTCGAGGTATTGTCGCCTCACCTCTAAGGAAGGGATGCCAAGGTAGATAAGACGATCATGATAGGAACGGTAGGCTAGTTTGAATTTATAGAAAAGCGGGCGAGTAAATTTTCTCTGTATGGATTCAACCGCGTGCAAAAGGTATGTGTGATGGGGAGACCATATTTGACATGCGTATTCTAAAATAGATCGCACGAGTGAGATATATAGACGGACACATGTTTGGGTGCTAAAAGCAATGTGTGAACAACGCAGTACAAAGCCCTGGATGTCATATGTGCAATATGGTGGTCGAATTTGAGCTGTACATCAAACGTCACACCTAGATCCTTAAAGTGATCAACTGATGAAAGTATAGACCCACCAATCGAATAGTCGAAGCTAAGAGGATTATGTTTATTGGAAAAACGCATATGGAAACATTTAGGAACGTTAAGCGCAAGACGATTGACTTGACACCATTCGTCTAATAAATTGATGTCATTTTGGAGTGCCAAGCAGTCATCCGTCGAGAGAATGATTCTAAAGATCTTAAGATCATCGGCATAGAGGATGCATTCGGAGGTAAAACTACTGGGAAGGTCATTGATGAAAAGGTTGAATAGGAGTGGGCTTAGGATAGAACCCTGAGGTACGCCGGAAGTTGGTTAAAAGGGGGCAGAGGAGAAACCGTTCCAAATTACAGAGCAAGAACGGTTGAGGATAAAAGAACTGATCCATGCAAGGAGGTGACCGGATATTCCGTATCTACTGAGTTTGCTAAGTAATGTTTGGTGGTCAATGCTATCGAACGCTTTGGCAAAATCAGTGTAAATCACATCGACCCGGCACCTGGAGTCTAACGCAAGGGCTACGTAGTTGGAGAACTCGAGTAGATTAGTAACTGTTGAACGGCCCTTTATGAACCCATGTTGCTTAGCGCAGAGATTCATATGGAAGGCCTCGTAAATTTGTGATTGGACGATTCTCTCTAAAATCTTACCAAAAGATGAGAGAAGAGATATTGGCCTATAGTTGGAGACGGAATTACGGTCACCGGATTTATGGATTGGAAAAATATTGGTACGTTTCCATGTATCAGGGAAAACGCCCGTGGAGAGACTTAAATTAAATATTAATGCAAGAGGAAAACTAAGAGAAGAGTATAGCGATTTTATGAAGAAGTTAGGAAGGCCATGAGGTCCAACAGATCCGCTTGTATCTATCGAGTTGATGATATCTTCCACTTCAGAAGACCTGGTTGAGATAGAGCTGAAATCAAAATGGGGTGGATTGCCGGAGTTGGAGGAATTATGAGAGGAGGATTTGAAATTGGATGAAAAAAAAACGGCAAAGAGATCGCATATGTCCTGATCATTAGTGGCAGTTTTATTAAGCAAAGATACTGAATTAGGGAGATTCTTGGAAGATTTAAGGGACTTAACATAAGACCAAAAAGGTTTAGGGTTATTTGAGGAGAAGGATGTTTCAATGGATTTGTAATAGGCAAGCAGAGCATAAGATATGGCTTTTTTGGCATCCGCTCGAAGAAGTTTGTACCTTATAAGATCAATATTGGAGCCCGATCGAAGATAGATTTTTCGGGCTTTGTCTTTTACATGTAATACTTTTGCAACTTCAGCATTGAACCATGCTGGACGTTTATGACTTGGTGCACGGGTTGATGGTGTGAACTGGGTAATAATATTGTAGAGCGTAGCGTAAAATGATTGTACAGCTAGGTTGGGATTAATTGGATCCAAAAGAGAAACCCAATCAATGCTCGCGAGAGTTGATTCTATGCTTTCGTAGTCTGCTTTAAAGAAGTTAAAACGACGAGGGTTTGTTTTCCGTTGCGAGCGTATTGACTGCATCGATAATTGCATCTCTAAGGGAGGATGATGAAGATCCGGAGTAACATATGGCGTCATTGCTAAAGAAATTGGACTGACGATGGAGGGATTATTTGAAAAAATGAGGTCGAGAATTTTTCCGTTAGTATTTGGCACAGAATTAAGTTGGGTTAGGGAACATAGAGACAAAAAGGGCAAAAGAGCGATAGAAGCTTCATTAACCGAGGTTATAGAAGAGTTTTTCCAGCATATCGATGGCATGTTGAAATCACCACAGATGAGGAATTGGAGAGATGGCTTTGCATTATTTATAAATAAACCAAGTTCATTAAACAGCCGTTCATAAGAAAGAAGTGGTGAATTACAGGGAACATACAGACATAAGACGCAAACTCGAAGACTGGGAGATATATTTCCCGATCGACCAGAATCCACCTTTCATTTCTGCTGACCGTGTATTTTTGTCAATTAATTTTCGAGTTCAGTACCCTATGCTGGTTAAAATGCATTCTTGTATTTGCTTCAACTCAATTATCTTCATTAAACAGAGTTCATTAGTTCAATCAGGTGAAATGCAGGACTTGCATTTTCTTCAATTCAATTTTCTGCCTCCGTAGAATTGCTAACCATAGTATCTCCAAATGCATGGTTTTGTTTTTCTTCCGAAACGCAAACATTCATCCGCTAACGCGTTTTTGATGATCAAATTGCCAACTGCATATCATCGCTGCTATGTGTCTAAATGCATGGTCTGTTGCTTCCGTATTCCCCGTCCTTGGTGCCATCGGGCTTTCCCGACTTTGAGTCGCATCGCTATGGCGTGCATTAGGTGTTATTTTACTTTTGATGTGATGGTCGTGGGATATGCTTCAGCACTATTATTGATGTTGTTATGTTCCAATGCTTGTCGTTTAGTAGATTTTGCTTATAATTAGACTTTTTTCTCTATACAGTATTCGATAGTATAATGAATTTTCGGATCTGTAATTGTTTTGTATCTATTTATTGGATCTATTATAAAATTATTTGTAAATTGTAATTGCTTTGAATTTATCTTTCTCTGCAGTTTTTATTAGTATGGAGTCTATTAACATTATGGATTTTTAAAATATATATGTACAATATTTATGGCGGTTACTGATGAATTTATTTGGACTTACGTCAAGCCGGCTAAAAGATTTTTTCTTATTTATTTACGTCTTTGATATAACGATTCAGCTGCTACGTAACAAGGGGCTTTTGTTAATTTAATTGTCTCCTACCTCTCTTCCTGAAACCTACTTATTCTAGAACAATAATTTTACGTGCTAAACTTTTTTAATTGATCACTCGACGAGACTTTATAACGCAGTGTGTCTGGACTTATACTTTAAAAATCAAATGAAAAGAACAATTACCTAGAATATATTTTTAATTACAGTATTTTCAGACAGAGTAAACTTGCGGAATTCATTTTTAAAAATTACGTCGTCTGAATGTATTCCTTCGAGTTGCACACACTCTTCAAAATAGAGGGCTCGTGTTTCGCGACACACACTGCTGTAAGCTCTGTTGAATGCTGCCGATTTTATGCCGAATGTTCGTAACAATAGTGAACGGATTGTTGTTGTAAACTCTTTCTTTAAGATTACCCCTTAAAAACCCATTGGAGTTGAATCAGGCGACCTTGGTGACCACGGGATGTTGCCATTTGTGGAAAAGCTTCCCGAAGCAAAATCATTGAAGCTCTGACTGTATGCGGGATTACTTCATCCTGTTGAAACCACGTTTGTGAAGAAGATTTGACAAAAAGGATTCCGTGATCATGCTCCCATAATTTGCGTTATTGACATTCGTTGCCGTGCCCCGGGAATTCTCAAATAAATAAGGCCCAATAATCCCGTTCGTATGTCGAGTACACCAAACAATTTCGCGCGAGCTATGCAGAGGTTTTTGGTATTTGAGCCGTGGGTTATGGACTCTTGCAGCCCATTAATGGCAGTTTTGTTTATTGTCATGGCCATTTAAATGAAAATGAGCTTCGCCACTCCAAAAAATGGAGTCCATAATTCAAAAATTGTCGAACAACGTTTCACAAAATTGTTATCATGAAACAAAGTCATTTTCTTGCAACTTTTGAATGATTTGGATTTTAAAAGGTTAAACTTTAAGTTATATTCCCTCTCCATAAAAAAGGTGACAAGCTACAGTGCGAAAACTATAGGGGCATATTACTTTTTTTGACGGCGTACAAAATATTTTCAGAGGTTTGAGAAAATGAAATCAGATCATACGCCAACAGTATTATTGGAGAGTATCAAGGTTGCTTTACAGTAGGTAGATCGACGATACGCCAATTGTTTTCTGTTAAGTAGTTACTTGAAAAATACTGGGAGTTCAACATAGATGTACACCAAATTTTCATTGACTTTAAGTAAGCATACGACACTATTGATCGTAAAGTATTGTACCAAATAATGTATTGCTTTGGTATCCCAGCCAAATTAGTCCGTCTAACCAAAATGGCAATGACGTCGACAACCTCCCAAGTCCGCATCAATAACTAACTCACCGATGCCTTTGACACAAATATTGGACTGAAGCAGGGAGATGGGCTGGCCCCTTTGCTATTCAATTTAGCTCTGGAATATATCATCAGAAAGGTACCTGTTGATACAAGAGGTGCGTTACTATTCAAGTTGAGCCAAGTGAAAGCCTATGCGGACAACATAAATATTTTGGCACAGTCGTTAACAACTGCCAAAGAATTTCCCTGAAATTTGACAGCGAAGGAAAACTAGTAGGGCTACAAATCAATGAGAATATAACAAAACTCATGACATAGTTAAAGAAAAATATCTCAAATACCCAAAATATCACACTTGGTGCATACAGTATCAAAAACGTGGATGAAGTTGTATACTTTAATAACGAGAACCGGTAATCAAAGAGACGAAATACGCCAAAGAATATAGCTCGCAAATATTATAAAATATTTTATTCAGTTTTGACGATCTTGAAGACCAGCTGCATACACAGGAAAACAAAATTCAAACAATACAAATCGGTGATAAGACTTGTGTTATGCTATCGGTGTAAAACACATGGACCCCAACCCAAGCATCCGCAAACATATCGAACGTCTTCGAGGGACGGGTCCTGAGGCAAATAATTAGGGGAACCGATGTTGAATTCGATACACCCATGAGCTGTATGAGGAGGTCTCAATGGCTGTAAAACGGTGGAAGCTGCAATGGGCAAATTGAAGGACGTGGTCAATGCACAGAGACAGTTGGAGGCGTTATTTGCAGGAAGTGAAGTCCCAAGTGAGACTGTAGTGCTACGAAAAAGAAGAAGAAGAAGGGTATTAACAAAGCTCCTCTTTTGAATAGCTTTTCAACTTACTATCAAAATGTACGAGGTCTAGGAATTAAGCTTGATAAACTACTTGTAACATATAATCTGTCAACATTTTAAATTCAGGATTATTTTCAGAACACACAATTCATCGATGTGACCGTGATACTGTAGCAGTGATGGTGGTGGATCAATAATTGCAGTAGGCAATGCACTTACCAGTTCTCATTGTGTCGATTTCTCTTGTTCGCGTTCTTTAGATTGTGTTATTGTTGAAATTCCCCTTACTGATAGTACTTCCTTATTAGTATCTGCTGTGTACATACCCTGTGAATCCTCCCTAGTCACTTATGAAAGTTTTATTTTTTTGATAATTTTTCCTCTTATATTTTTACGCATCACTCAAATTCTTATATGCTACTTTGTGGCGATTTTAATTTAGAGAGTATAGAATGGATTGCTAATGATACTTTAAATATTTCATCAACTGATAGTTTTTCCATGACGGCGTCTTCCTTTATGTCTCATTGTTCTCCCCTATGATATAACTTCATCCGGAACCAAAACAGCCGACTGCTTGACCTGGTATTTTCGAATATCCAAACCAGTTGTATACAATTATGTATATTATTCACCTGTACCCATTATATACCAATAGACCTTCATCATCCACCATTGTCTATGGATGTTTGCATTAAAGCTATTAAGTTCGAGGGAAATAATCCATATATTCAAAGCAGACTTTGACGCTATGTCCACATACCTTCAATCGATTAAGTGGTCATCCTTTTTCATAGATCTTGCCTGTGAGGATGCTTCAAACGAATTTTTTACTTACCTATAAGCTATATCTTAATTCGGCAGTATACGCCACTTAAACGTAGCCGTGAGAGCAAAGATATATCTTTGCTTACTCAGCGAGTTCTAAGAGCTTTAAAAGGGAAAGACATAGGACTTTTTTGTGGCAGGGAACTGAATGCCATTTATGCATAGAGTGTGGGACTCCCATACTCGCAAGAAGGCGACTGGACTACCCACTAGACACCTCCCCTGTCAACCTGAGAACCCAGCCTGAAACCGTTTGACAACATTACTTCGGGCCAGGTCTCGTTTTGTTACGCCGTGAGGCACCTTCAAGCTGAGAGATTCCTCTTCTAGTGGGAGGGGAGAGGGGAAGAGGAATTGCCAAACAAGCGATCCCCTAGCCCCAACGCACCCGGCTACTGTGGGTCCCTTTTATCTTTAAGGACTGCCCGAGGATTTGTCAACTGATTCGAGCATCACCGTGACTATATTATTCGGGGTAATCTCTTCCGTCTCCTTGTAGAGGTCCCTTTGCATCCTATTTCATTTTTGCACGCGGAAAATGTATGGCAGTGACTATCTTCCTCTCCTGGGCAAAACCGGAGGAACATGACTTACCAATCTTGTGCAGGTAAGACTAGAAATACCAATGCCCACTCGAAAACTGGTTCAAATAGAAGTCAGTCTCACCACACCTTCAGTTTCGCTCCAGTCTCACATCCGGGATGAGGCGCACAGTCCACCTTCCCTTCGTGAAATGCACCCACGACCACTGCCAATCGTTGAGTGAGTGCTGCCTCAGTTTGCAAACAACCACCTCCCTCACGCCCTCGTTTCGACGCAGGTAAATAGTGCGGCGCTCTCTAGCAAAGAGGGCAACATGTATCACACCTGCAATAACTCTCACTACTCTCACTTTCTCAGAGACTGTTGGATACGAAGATGCAAACCTCAGTGCTCCTCTTCTCTGTACCTGTGTCAAAAATTTTCGGTACACCCCCTTGCTGAGAGCGTCGCCCGTATTTCTGGTCCATACAGCAGCTTTGATTCTACAGCACACATCAAGAGTCATCTTCTTGATGGGTTGTGTCCCCTACGTTGACCATAAGTCGACTGAGAGCCGATACACCCGGAGCAGCCTTCTCAGTCTTTGCCCTGATTTGCTCAGAGAAACTCATCTTCGAGTCGATCAGTAGCCCCAGGTACTTCACCGCTGGCATTGATTCGATTAGTGTGCCGCCAATACTGATCATCTTTGTCCTGGCGATTCTCTTTTTTATCAAGATGACCATTTCGGTTTTCTCCAGTGCTAAACAGAACCCGTGAGCAGTCATCCAGTCTCTCACTTGGCGTATTAGCATACGTAGCCTGAGTTGCGCTTGTTCAATGGTGCGGTCAGCAACCAGAGCCGCAACATCATGCCCATATTCGATCAAACGTGACTCATCTGGCATCTTGAGTCTCAGTAGCCCGTCGTAAGACACGTTCCTTAGGTTTGGATTAAAGATAGATTTCTGGGCAATACCCGATGTAACTTCCCTCCTCCTTCAGGCAGTCCCTCAAAAGCCACATTAAACATTCTGGAACTTGGAGCGCGTTTTGCTGCGTATCCAGAATATCCACCCATCTAGTGGAGTTGAAAGTGTTCCTAACGTCGAGTGTCACCAACAGGACGATCCATCATTTGGCGCGGCTACATGCTTCTGTCTTTTGGAGCGTGATGACCACCTCTGCAATCACATCAATGATAGAACGCCCTGCTCTAAAGCCGTACTGCCGAGAAGATAAGTCCTCCAGCAGTACGAATCGCGTCAGTGAGTCTTCCCTTGATGAATGTCTCTAGCACTTTCCCAGCCGTGTCTAGCATGCATAACGGGCAGTATGCAGACGGCGATTGGGGTTTACCTTCCCTTTACTGATCAGCGCGAGCCTTGCCACCTTCCATCGTACCGGGAAAGCCCCGTCCCGATGGTGATCGACAATCCGCAACACCTCAGCTGGAACACCATCTGGACCTGGAGCCTTCCTCGCTTTCAGTGAAAGGGCAGCCTCTTCCAGTTCCAGCTGTGTGAAGAGTGGACACTCGACTGCTGTTTCACCATAGACAGCGTCAACATGGACGGGATGGGCGAAGAAGAGTCCCCGCACTATCGCGTCCATCTTTTCCGCGTCATGCATACAAGGCTTCCGTAGGGCACCAAGCTTCCGCATGACCAGCTTGCAGCCAAGGCCCCACGGATCCTTGTTCACATTGTGCACTAGGTTTTGCCAGCAGTGAGCCTTGCTACTATTGATCAGTTTGCGAAGGCATTTCCTAGCCGACATATATGCTGCCACCCAGTTGCATGCCTCCTCACCATTCCGCACCCGTTAAGCCTCACGCCTAAGCTTGTGACACTCCCTTCACTGTTCAGCTATTTTAGTCGACCACCAGTACACTGGGTGCTTGCCGTGCTGGGGTTTTCGACGGGGCATAGACGCGTTGCAAGCAGTCGTGATGATACTTATAGTTAAATTCACCACATCTTGAGCTGCCAGTTCTTTCGTTCCCTGCGAATATCCCTGCAACGGAGCACCTGCTGTGAACACCTCGACGAACCTCTCAACGTCCATCCTTCTGATGTTCCACCTAATTACCGAAAGTCAAGAGCACGGATTTCGGGAGAAAACATCACTGATCTCAAGCAGAATGCACTAATGGTCACTGGCTGAGTGGTCCTCTAGTACTCTCCAATCGTTTATTCTCTGTAAAAAAGACTCCGAGGCGAATGTCACGTCCAGTATGGTTCTTTCATAGCCAATATGGCAAAAAGTCGACGTATTTCCAATGGTTAGTAAGACAAGCGCTGTCCTGGCCACCATTTCTTGGATTTGTTTTCCCCGCAGATCTGTTCGAGGCATGCACCAATCGATTGCTTCAGCATTAAAGTCTCCCCCAACGAGCACGTTGCCGTTTGCGTTCGAGACAGTACCCTCTAAAGCATTAAGCTTAACTTGGAAATATTATATCGATTCGTTCGGCGTTAGATACACACTAAAGAAGGTGGTTCCTGAGCATTCAAATCCACACGAAACCTTCCCCCATCTCCTCCTGCAAATCACTATTCCGAACCCAGATGGCGGCAGTACCAGTTCCAACAGGATACCATGATGCAGAACTTTTATCATGTTGTTGTTCACTCAGCAGCAAAAAAAAACGGCTTCCATGTCCCTCGTAAACTGCTCAAGCAGATTTTGGGCAGTTGAACTGCGGTGTAGGTTTAGCCCCAGGATGCGGGTCTGGTTTTGCTTTGGCTAGGGCTTCCTGGAAAATCCGGGATTTTCCTGATCCATGACGTACCCAAAATCCGGTCTTTGATCAGCCTCCTTGCAAAGAATACAGTATGCCTCCTTCGTACAACCTTTTCTCTTATGTCCTATTTCACCACGTTTGTAACATAGGGAGTTCCTGTCGGGTATTTTGCATACTTGTGCGCCGTGACCATAGCCAAGGCATTTGAAACATTGAAGAGGCACAACTCTTTGCCGTATCCTGCAGACAACCCACCCTATTTTACTTTGTCCCATTTCAGAAATTTTTCGGCGTCTTTTTCGGTCAAGTAAACGATGGCCATGTGTTGTTCGCGACGGTATCAGCTTCACTTTGATCCTCCCTGTTGACGGCCTCTTCTACTTCGGTCAGATCCATGACGCAGTCAATGTCTCTTATTTCGATCGTTGCCATCGGCTCGAGTGGGGCTATAATTTGCCGAGGGCATTCTTTCCTGCATCGCAGAATCCTTCCCTATCGTCAGCCTCTGCTCCGAATCCGGCTAGTATTTGGCCCGACCGCGTTGGTTGTTTATTTTCTGGTGATTTTGGGGAAGTTTCTCTGCGACTTTCTTCGCTCCATTTGTTGCCACCATCTGGAACCCCTGACCCGGCGTTCCGTGCCCATCAAGTGCCTCTTTCTTCCTTCTTTTAGCCCAATCTCCTTTGATTGGGCTAAACGCCATTCTTTAAGTGATGTTTGATGGTGAGCTGTCTGAACGTGCCCTTTAGACTTAGCCCTCAGCGCTTCTTTAGCCTTCTGCCCTTCTTCGGCCTTCTGGTTCTCTTCGGCCTTTAAGTGACTCCTCTGGTTATGCCGTATGTGGTATAGAGCTCCTCTAGTTCAAGGAGCCCAATCTTTACTATTTTGTTGATTTTTGGCGGGTCGAATGCTGATTGTATTCTTTTTAGGACATCTCTCGCTTTTCGGATCAGCCTTTCTTCTTCATGTCAATGGATTGCAATTGTACTTTGCGACCACCTTTCTTGGGAGAAGTTATCGGCTTCCATTTCCGAGTATATTACTCCCGCCACATTTTCGGCGGTAGCGATGAAATCGAACAACGGTGCTTTATTTGTCTGGTCATTCCTATCTTTTCCTGCCGTAATTTCCTTGTGGACTTCAGAATGGTTCGATATTATTTCGGAATTTACGACCCTTGCTTCGGTTGCTTCAGTAGCGATCGCAGCAGTGACCATCGAATTCTTGATGTTCTATATTTTCCTCCGCTACTCGAACATCTGACGCGTCCTGTAGAGTTTCCCACTTTTGCTTTTAAGGGCGCTCTGGCGTTTGCAGGAATCATGTTCATGTGTGAAGTCGCTGGTCCTATGATTATCTTTGCAGAGCAGGAAAGCCTTGCGAGGGTTGGCGCAAGCACTTATGGGGACAAGTACTCAGAGCCAGACAAGCGCTAATTGGGAATCCGTCTCAACGTGCGAACTTCGAACGTACTCCAAGGTCTTGCACGGTTTTACCGGGACGGAGACGTTATGATAGTTGAATTGGAGCCATCCACGCACGAATATCATCTCAGCGCTACCGTGCAAAGCAACGAGGTCCAAACCATCATATCTGCCAGTCCAATGCATCAATTCCAGTTCGTTGTCCAAAGCGTAGTCCAGATTCAGTCAGGGTGATTACTTGTCATCCCAGGAGGGAACCTGACGGCGCCCCTCATATCCCCGGGTCCGTGGGGGTAGCCCTCCCCAAAGAATGCTAGCCTCCAAGAGTGCTCCTCTGGACCGGCATTCACCCTGCGGGAATTTCCTCAGGTAAGTGGGGCAGGAACTCCCCAAAGAATGCTAGCCTCCAAGAGTATTCCTGTCTACCAGCATTCTCCCTGATTTAGTTTAGAATTAGATAAAATGCCTCATAGCTTTATAGAAATACTACTGCCTTGTTATCCATGATAACCACTTTAAATTTTTAATTTTCCAAAGTATTCATTCCAAATCTTCATATTTACCATTGAACTCATGCGCTTAATTGCTCTGAAACAAGGACTGGTAAAAAGTCCATTGAAAATGTTTTATAGTGAAGCGATCAACGACTTAAAATGCTGTTGGTCATATGAAAATTGGCTCACTTGAGTTGTTGTACATTTAAATTTGCAAAATGTTCAGAACCGAGTGAAAATATATTTCTGAACAAATCAACCGATGTCATATGCTAGTGGACCATGCCACGGTCTTACTGGTCGCTCTAATTGCATATATGTTATTGCGTACAAAGTTAACATTATATGTCTGTGGCTAGGATTTTATTCACGTATGCAAGATTCACCCGAGCTTTGAATTTGCGTGATCCATCTAGCTAATAGAACGTTTTCAGTAGCGTTCATCATTTCGCTTGTCAACTGTCGTTTTCCTGACATGTTCCAGAGCAATGTTGAACAGCATTGGAGAAAGCTCATATCTCTCTTTTATGCTAGATTTAGGTGGTAAAGCTTTCGGTCAGATTTCCATTCTCTTTGGCCTGAGAGCATTGTACCCTTAATCATGAGGTAGAATTTAGCTGGGACACCAATGTCATGTTTTGCGAAGGAGATTTCTATTGACACTGTTATGTGTTTAAGAACACTACGAAAAGCTGATGCACATCGAGAAACACTTTGGGTCCTTGTTAGGAAAATCCATTCTTATACAGCTAAGTTCTATCATGCTACCAACTTCTTGAATATCTGCTAACTGCAAACTGTCTAATACATATTTGCAATTCGCGCACTGTTTACTCTAATCACTTCTTGATATTATTATTAGCTAATTACTGAAACAAATCTCTTTTCTGTTGACTCATTGGCCTCCCGAAAACAGTTTCAGCGCTCGTAATTTGTCAAAATTAAACACATATTTGAGTACCACACACATTACCACCTGATTAATAACCGTTCGTTACTAGATATATTGGTTAAAAACCTCATTAATTAAATTTCATATGATTTATGATTAATCGATAACTAGTGTCACCAACGAAGCCACCTTACTCTTCATCTCCACCGCCACAATCATCACACATCATTTTCGTGGACCCACTCCAACGAAATTTCTATTGGGCAGCGACGTACAAATACCGCGCGCCGGCAGACAAGCAAACCTAACATCAATCTCTTCTACAGATCATTAAAAATCCACATTAATTAATCAAAACACGAAAAAAGCCCGGAAGTCAATTCGATAAATCTATTTTGTCGGCTTTGTAAATTGCGGGTAATGCATGTATCGATATATCATGTGTAAGTAAGTACTCGTACGTTTGGGTAGATAGTATGCGAGTAAACTCTTTCTTTCATTGAAAGTGGAAGCACCGCTAGACGCGGCGCAGCTATGATGAAGCAGCAAATTTTCGAAGCCTAATATGAACACACTTGACTGGTTAGTAGTAGCAACCAATTGAATTCGTTCGATAAACAACAACACACGCCAAACAACAATCAAATAACTATTGTAGTGAAATTCATGAGAAATCATTTAATTCCCGCTCGAGGGGTTTACGCTGACCAAATATGTAAGCCTGTAGCGTTTGAGTGTGAGTCCTCCACCTGGTTAACAACAATTGGTCTCATTTAATGCAAAGAAGTGGAAGTCATCGTGAAGCCGTCATTATTATCGTTCTCATGTTGGGATACTGCTTCGTTGGTTCAGTTATCTTAAAGATACATTATATTGATCTGACGTGCACTCGTAAACCGGGGGCAATTCTTAAAGAGAGAGAAAAACAAACAGCGACGGCGGCTTTTCTACACGACCAAGTATCACCTTGGCACATTTTCTAAATGTCTTTTCGAATACTTTGGAAAATGTATCCGTTTCCATGTCAGCTGTTCATATTCCCTACTGGCCATTATTCCATCCTCCATCTACGGATGATGAACAGTTTCCAAGCGCGACTAGCAAAACCAGCTCACGGCACGGTGGGCTCTAAGGATGACTTGCTATTTCACTTTGGGAATCATTGCGACTTGAATGTAATTGTTTGGGGCGACAATACACACATAAATATTTTTTGTAAAGGACACTGAACAACATTTGGGTATGGGAGATGTAGCTAATTTTTATGTTAAATCAAAAATGGGACTTTAAACAAACTCCTCATTACCTTAAAAACCGCCAAAAACTCGCTAAGATATGTATTTGAGCACAGACTGTAATTTAGCTTGATGCCGATCGATAACAGTTTCATATACTGCAAATGAAACTCATTTCCACCATATTGAATCAAGAGTGGAGTTCATGGGTTGGATAGGATTCAAACGATCAATAAGGATGACTTGCAGAAGAGTTCAACGTGGAAAATTTGCGTGAGTTTTTGCATTTTTGCTAGATGAATGCTGATTATGTGAATTGTGCCAGTGGTAACGTATACGGCTAATTGCTGTTTCATGAAAGTGTTTCATCAGGCTTGTTTAAATACCACAAGGTAGGAAGCAAGTGTTCATGCACATATGCTTGCCATATTGCAAGATATTCACAGGTTCGTTCTGCATTCAAGATTTATTTCTAAGTCAAGGTGTTCTAGAAATCAAGCAGTTCAGTGGGTTCTACAAGCAATCTAAAGATTTGAAGACGTTTGACATTCGACTTTGCTTTTACCGGGAAACTTTACGTTTCATAGTTCAATGAATAATCCCAAACAGAGGCAAAAGCGGTTTTATTTTTGAATAATTGTAAAGGACGAAAAACAGTTAAATGAGCAGATATGGTGGTGCCTTCTGCAGTTGACTTCATTTACCAAACAAAGTTGAAATAAGATGATGGGTATTTTCAATTGCAATTTAAAAGAATTAACAAAAATGTGTGGAACGATACTTTGTAAATGCTTCGACGAATATATAAACATTTAACCACGAGCTTTAGTTGATGCAATATCATAGCCAATTTTTCCTAAACAAAGTTTTGAATATAATTTCAAGTTGTGAGCATTTTGAGGCTTTGAATTGATAATTTTTGAAATGGTTAGGGGACATCTAAAAATTTGGCCACTTAACTTTTTCGGGTATTATACTAACTGAAAAACTCCTATTGAAATTGTGAACTGTCTGCCCATCTGGGCGTCCATCATCACAGCTGTTTTTCTATGAAACCAAAGGAGCTACAGACACCAATCTTAATACGTAAATTATATATGATAGCCCCTTGAAATTTCCGGACACAAAAAAAAATGTTCAAAGGTTTTTTAGGGGATCGCCTTGTTTACTGGTCAAAAACATAGGAAAAAATTGCCCATCAATGCACCAAGAGAGAATCGTTCAACTTAAAATTGAATCAAAAATTAGGGTAGCGGAAACGTATACGCTGTTTGACACGTTACATGTTGGTACTATTACTTGGTAAAATTTTTTCATAATTAGAAGAAAGCAGCAATAATTCAGCCCTTTCCAACTATTACACGTAAAGATTGCCACCTAATTTTATTGAAATCTGATATTGGAATATCAATGAAAATTTGGACTGTCATTCACCAATGATGCAAATGTTGATATTTTGAAGGTATATATCCAAAAACCAAAGCAAACTGATGACAAACCGAGTTGTCACGTGAAACGATTTAGCTCATTTCCACCATATTCGCCGTGGAGTGGTATCAGTTTTGAGTGGGAAATAATGGTAAGTACAACTACTCCGATGAAGAGGAAAACCACTCCTGAGAGGTGGCTGAACCCGATGAAGTATTTCCCGGGGGAAGAATTTGGCCATTAAGCTCAGCACCGTAAATCTAAAGAAGACCAACTCTTCCAGCAAATGAAAAATTTGCAAAGCCAAGTCGAAGAGATGAGCTCAAATGTCACCTTATTAATAGATAAATCTACGGCTGCGAGCAAGCCCTCATATGCCGATATTATTAAAAATTCTACTTCTCCTCCATCAGTGCATCGATCAAATACAATATCGCAAAAAGGGATTATAATTAAGCCTAGAAATCACTCTTCATCAGAAAAAACACTGATAGATTTTAAGTCGAGGATCAGGCCATCAAAATGTAAAATTCCTCTACAGCTAATAAGGCCTATTCGTAATGGTGGGGCAATTATCAAAACATCGACAAATGAAAATACTACTTCGCTTCTTAATATTGCAATGGATGCAATGAAAGAGGAGTATGATGTTGCTGAGACCAGATTGCGACAGCCTAGACTTGTCATCAATGGACTAGAAAAACAATACGCAAATAATGAATTAAGAAATGAGATCCAGGTATTAAATCCCAATATAGAGGAGCGTGATTCTATGGAACTTGTACATGCTAGGCGAACGAGAAATGGAAGGTGGTTGCACATCATCCAGGTAAACGGGAGCATGTATAAGAGGCTTGCGAATAGATACATTAATATAGATTATGGATCGTATTTTGTGAAGGAGGACTTCAACGTAACGAGGTGTTATAAGTGTCAAAAATACAACCACAAAACATCAAAATGTGAAGGGGAGAAAATATGTGTAAAATGTGGAGGAAAGCATGACCTAAAGGACTGCAAAAGCACGATTGAGAAGTGCTCGAACTGTATTGGTAACAATAACAATGCTGATCATTCTCACAGAGCTGACTCTGTAGAGTGTCCGGAGCTTCAACGCAGAATATTGATCGCCAGGAGGAGCACTGACTACAACTTTGATGATTGCTAATCTTTCTAATCAATCAAGTGGAACAAATTTAACACTTATGTCTGTAATATAAGAAGCTTAAGACATAAGCTAAGTGATATTCAGATTTACCTGCAGCAAAATCCTGACATAGATTTGATTATTCTAAATGAAATCTGGATTTACCCAGAAGAAGCACGGTTTTACAATATTGAAGGATATAATGCGGTATTCTCCTGCAGACCTGGAAGAGGTGGAGGTACAGCAATGTACGTGAAAAATACAGTCAATTTCATTACAAAGAGAGTGACGCCTGATAAGTATAACGTTATTATAATTGAAGTACGCCATGCAGGTAAAAAAATAAAATTAGGGACGTACTACAATCGTATGAATGCGCAAGATTTTTGCACAGTACTAGATACATTATTCTCAACTGAAAAAAATTTAATCACAGTAGCGGACACAAACATTGATGTGCTAACGGAATCACCAGAAACACGGATTTATAAAGATACGCTAGAAACGAATGGAACGGTAATCATAAACAACAACCAAATTACTCGCCCAGTGTCAAATACCTGTCTGGATCATATAGTAACCAATGATTTAAAAGTCGCTGAAAGCATTACATACATATTTGAGGACTGGCCGGAACTGGATCATCGTGTGTTAAAAATGGCTATTCAAGACCAAACCCTGAACAAACAGAAGCCGACCTACAAAACGTTCAGATTTCTAGACAAGGAGCTCTTTAAATCAAACATACGAGAGTTACTGGAAAAGCGGAAACCAAATAGTATTATTGAACTCAAAAATATCATCATATCTGCTAAGCAAAGTTCTACAATTGAGAAAAAAATCAAGTGTCGATATCGGACTTGGATAACGAAAAAAGTAATTGATGCAAGTATTAAAAAAAGGAAGGCATACATGGACTACAGGAAGAACAGTGGAAACCGGGCTTTCAAGTTTGAGTATATGCAAGCGAAAAAAGAATCGAAACGACTGGTGAAAGAGGCTAAATTCTTATATTTCTCAAGAAGAATGGAAACAGCAGCTGACAACTCCCGCGAAATATGGAAAATAATAAATGAGGTAAAGGATAACTCTTCAACCCAGGGTATATCACAAAACTTTCAACTGAATCCTGATGGGCCCTCTAACACATCGTGTCCACGTGACGCGGCGAACTCATTGAATAACTTTTTTTCAACAATTGGTGGAAGAATCACTAAAGAAATCGTTGCCAGTTCAGCAGGCAATGTAAATAATACAAATATCGCAATAAATTCCATCTTTCACATTCATCAAACAAATAAAAGGGAAGTCTTAAATGTAATCAATGAATTGAAAAAGAATACGGCGCCAGGCATTGATAGCATCACGATGTATGAGATTAGTATAATAAAGGAGGACATAGCCCAGATTATAGCACGTGCATATTAGGAATGGAACTTTTCCGGAAGAAGAAAAACTTGCAAAAATAGTTCCTTTATTTAAGGGTGGTGATAACCTTGACCCGAATAACTATCGCCCGATTGCGCTGCTGACGGGATTTATTAAGATATTTGAAAAAATACTAAACAATCAATTGACATCATTCTTTGTTGAAAACTCTATCATAAGCCAACATCAGTTTGGTTTTCAAAAAAACAAGAGTACTTTGGATGCCCTACATTCTGTCACACGTTTCATCAATCTAGGACTTGACAGAGGTGATTATGTCATCGCAATTTTTGTGGATTTGAAAAAGCATTTGATGCCGTTGATCATGATCTCTTGCTTCGTAAACTTGAATCGTATGGTATTCAGGGTAGTCCTAAGTAGTTGTTTAAGAGTTACTTGGAGGGAAGATCGCAGAGAACTTTAATCAACAATGTCCTGAGCGACCATGCACCTACGGAAACAGGAGTTCCCCAAGGCTCAATACTGGGCCCAACTTTGTTCCTGCTATACACAAATAATCTAAATACATGTGGGCTGACGGGATATCACACATTATATGCTGATGACACAGTTCTACTTTATTCAGGACGAGACAAAACTGCCATTGAGAACACTATCAACGACGATCTAGGAAAATTCCATCAGTGATTAATTGGAAACAAACTAGTATTGAACACATCAAAGACAAAATATATTGTTTTTAAGCAAAAGAAAAAAGGAGACATAGATGTCAAACTAAATATTAACGGCGGAAAACTGCAAAGAGTGCTAGAAATGAAATATCTTGTCCTTATCTTAGACCATCGTATGACCTGGTTACCACACATAAATAGCTTAAGAAGGCAATTAGCCCCAATAATAAGATTGTTAAGAAGATATGAGGATTTTCCAATGCACATCAAGAAACTTGTTCTAAATGCGTTCGTCCTGGCGAAATTGCATTATGGAGTACTTATTTGGAGTCAATCAGCGAAGCAACATTTAAACAGTATATCCAGGCTGCTGACCAAAGCGTATAAAAACATTCTGAAGCTGCCAATGCTTACTGAAACTAGTTTGGTTTACCAATTGGCAAAATCATTAACCTTTAGTCAAATTATTATTATGGAGGAAGCAAAGTTTATCTACAGAAATTTAAAAACTAATGGATCGGAACGAGCGCCATTAATCAAGGTATCACAGATCAACCCATATAATGCGAGGAATGCAAATCAATTCGTAATACCTTTTGCCTGAACGGATCGACTAAAGAACGATGCAACGAATGATGCTCTGCGTATATATAACAATCTACCAGAAATTGTTAAGGAAGCAAACTCACTTTTGGTATTTAAGAAAAGACTAAGGGAGCATTTAATGAGCACTGATTGAAGCGTGGATCTGTAATTCTGCTTTCATGAGCTCAGTATCTTAGTGCGTTCTTTTTGACCCTATCGGCGAGATACTGAAGTGACAGTTACTCAGAGTTTTTTTTGAATGCGTCGTATGATATTGATTTTTTTTTATCTCTGAGAGCTGATCATGATTTTTTGGACTAGATGTTCACGAAAAGGACTAGATCACATTATATTGTGTGCCCCCTTATACCGATGTGTTAAACATTGTCTGGGTGGCACAAAGGACCAAGCGACGTAATGTGAATGCAGATCGCACGAGCGTTGTGCGACGAAGAAAGAGTGATGGAGAGAGTGGTAGGGAATGGAGGTAATTAAAAAAAAAAAGCAAAAAACATAAAATTTTGTTGTTTTTGGTGGGCTCAGGGTCCTTTTGGCGGTTGAAGTTCCCGGAGATAGAGGTGTTGAAGTTGGACGAAGAATAGGAAAATTGGATGGAAAAATAGCACCAAAACTGAAGTGGACATATCGCCGCAAAATTGATTCAGTAGGCTGAAGCGGCGTTAGCAGTCTAGGAGAAACGAGATCTATTCAAACTTTCGTGATTCAACCAGCAACCGGCTACGCAAGGCAGCGTAAGAAAGGAGCCCGTTCTTAGATTAGAATAGAGAGTGCAAGGAAAATCTGAGCGTAAGTTTCCGATCTATAATTTTATAGAGATTGGCTCAATTGTTTAAAAGTTAGCCTAAATTTTGTTTCCATTTTGGAATTGGTTGCATTTTTTTTTATTGTTTTTTGTTTAGAAAAGAGAAAAAATTAAAATTTTGTCTCAATTTTCGGAAAAATCTAATCTCGGCAATTATTAAAAAAATTTTACAGCGAATGTGAGTAGTTTGGCTCGGGAGAAAGATACCCCGAGTGTAGAACATGAACCAAAAGTAAACGCGAAAAGGTGGCAAATTATCTTTCCCTTCTCAAGGGAAATGAGTGTCGAGTTAGCCGCTCGTGTGATTACGCTTAAAAATAGTGGGTTGAATAGGAAATTATCTTACCCAAGGGCGCAGCTAGTAAGTTAAGTGGTAGTGCACAATTTTTCCCAGTTGATGAAATTTAGAGTTAAAAGTTCCTCTGACAGACCCCTAACTCACTGGCGGTGTTAGAGGAACCTGGACAAGCGAGTCGGCGCCCATGCCCATCTTCGCTCGGCAAGCGAAACCGGGGCCCACTGGATCTTTGCTGGAGCACTCCAATTTTTCGGAGGCAACATCAGGGCTTGAACCCACAACCTTGAGGTTAAGAGTTTCATGCTCTACCGACTGAGCTAAATTCCAGAGATGTTTATAGGTTAAATAAGTCTCCACGCACAAATCATTCATAAAATTTAAATTGTTCAATTTTATGGATACGTACCCTGGATTCGTGCAATTGTTGCCAAAATAGCGTATGAAGTATCAAAATACAAAGTTCTTTGCAGGATATAACTCCCAGCGAACAATAGAGCAGAGGGGAAATTCGCTAAAACAATGACACGCTTGAAATTCCAAACTAATAAAGAAAATTGCAGAACCATGATGGCATTATGCAGTTAATCCTGGAGTCGAAGATTTCTCACAATTTGATATCCTTTTAACTTTTTATCCTCTCGAATCAAAATACAGAGAAAACAATACTTATATGAGAAAACAATACTTATATGGTTTAACATGTACCAAATGGCTTTGATAATAAGAAATTCACTAGCTTTACGCCCTGACAAAATCCTGCATATAGTTAGCTATCTCTAAGAGGTTTGAGATCATTTTCTATTAAAAATAGTAAACTTACAAAAATTGCAAAACTGACAACCATACTGAGAGCACGAAAATAGACTGCACTTTGGTTCTCAAACAGATTCAAACATCATACATTCTAAGTAATCATCATTATTCAAATAAAAACCGAAGGCTTAATGAAACATCCTCACATTGAAACTGCAGCAATTGATGTACCTGCTTTTTATAATATTAAAAATAATATCGATGCAAAAAAAATATTATCGATGCAAAATTCATCTTTATAAGTTCTGAATTAGTCCCGTCGTTGTGTTCCTTTCAAAAATGGAAAAACATTCAACAAAAGTCACAGGTTAAGAACATTCCCTCTAGTCTCACTGCAAAAGCAACCAGATGGAGGAGCCCGTTGGCTTCAGCCATCAACCAGAACGATCGTATTCATCGCCAACGATGACGGGCGAAAAAAAGCTGAAACGAAGATTCGATAACAACTAAGAAAAACTGCTAATTTTATCGGTCATCGAGATTGAGCAGTTAATCAAAGCTATGGAGAAAGCTGAGAAGGTTGAGAGAGAATACGAAGAACTAGTTGGAAAATTGACGTTCAAAAAAGCAAAAGAAATTAGCAAAGAAGAAAAAGAAGTAAACTCAAAAGTGACGATCACGAATTATTATGCAGCGCTAGCTGGACTGGAAGATTCCATGAATATTGAAGAGAATATACGTAATAAAACTTCTGAACATTGTACTGCTAAGCCAGATAATGAATTTATTGAATATTTAAAAATTAAAAATAAGGAGAAAGAACCAAATGTTTTGCTGCTGGTCCGTCCGACCAGGTTAATCAAAAGAAAGAAAAAGGCAATGGATTTTTCTAACCTCTACTAAGCACTTAATTACATGTAAAAGGTGTAGTGTATCTGCCTAGGAACCGACAGCCTTCTATTTTGAATTTGCCGCCAAACTGCTGCAACGACCTGGAATCGATGTGCTTCCGGCCCAATGTCAGTTTGTTACTCATCCTAAAAATTTAAAGGAAAAATGTAGAAAAGTTCCGATTCTATTATTGGAACTAACAAAACTTCCGTCGGCCTCGATTCCCGCCATGCTCCCACCAAAAGTTTCCTGAACAGCTATCAACTGACTTTTGGTCTTCGAGTTGACAGCTGCAGGATTGCTTGTCAATGCCACAACCCATGTTAGGTGAAAGCCTGTGGCTACGCTTTCTGCAACCTATTCTTAGCAAAACTGCTACAGTTGTACTTATAAAGACCTATCTCCATGATTTTTTCAGATTTTTCGGATCACAGGTGTTCAATCGCGAGGAGGGGGGACGCCAATTTTTCAAATATTTCCTCTTCCCCTGCACTCTGCGAAGGTGGTAACACTATTTTAAGACCTGTTTTAGATGCACGACCAAGTTCGTTAAAAACAATTTTAAGACTGTCTTTCCGGAATTGGGGGGTCTCCCCCTGAAAAACGTTAAAAAATTTATTGATATTCAAACTTTCAGGGAGTCATCACAGTTGATCTGCCTAAGTTTAGTGTCTGTAGTTGCTATAGTTTCCGAGAAAAAATGCTGTAACACACAGACGGAGGGATGGGCGGACAGAAAAAACCGATTTAAATAGGGTTTTGTAAGTAGTACAAACCTCTAAAAATTGGTCTGTAGTTTTAAGGGCCGTTCCGTTGTGATCAGGAAATCATCTGAGATTTACAGAATTTCTGTCGAAATTTTTAATCGTATTCCCCTAGTTACTAGACAATCTGATAGTGCGCTAAAATGTTGCATTGAGAATGGTTCTA
The DNA here is from genome assembly GCA_963969285.1 of Odontomyia ornata. Taxonomy (NCBI): domain Eukaryota; kingdom Metazoa; phylum Arthropoda; class Insecta; order Diptera; family Stratiomyidae; genus Odontomyia; species Odontomyia ornata. The sequence goes on from OZ017739.1 coordinate 70,771,063, forward strand.
TAGAAATATCCACCATTGCATGATTGAATCTATCTGTGGCCGACCACAAAGAAAATTCTTTTAGAAGAAAGCGACCTTACACCCACTCTGATTTACTTTTGCCTTCACGTTGACTTAAAGCTTAACAAAAAGTCTTCTGTATTCCGCATGGTGTAGTGGTTAGAGTACTCTCCACGTAAGCCGAAGGTGCCTGGTTCAAATCAGATATGCTTCGAGTAATTCTTCGGACGGATAAAATTCGTTCAGGTATGATACATTCTGGTTTAAAATCAGAACGCATCGCAGCTGGGCGGACGGACATACATCCAAAGCGTGGTACTGACCATAACACCTTGTAGATTTCCGACAAATTTGATGAAGATCATGAGATACTCTATCTCTAAACGAAGGTCGAAAAGGGGCTGCATTTCTAAAGCAAAAAATAGAGTTTTAGAATGTATGAAAAATATCAGCTTACTATAATTAAGCCAAATATAGTATTTTTGACTGGATAACGACGACTTGTCAACGACATACTCAGAAACAATCTAATCCCTTTAGCAATTTAAAATTACATTCATCCCCCAATTTAAGATTTTGGATAAATCACCAGCTATTTATTGTGTATGCTCGTATAACTGAATTAAACCACTTCCAATTCTCCCCTCTCTAACTTTGCCAACAAAATTCCAACTTCAACATTTCTAGTAAAATGACAAATTCACAAAAAAGTTATGGTACATCTTAAATGAAGAAAAATCCCTCCAGACCCTTGCCCACTGGCAAACTTCAATGCAACTCAATTGAAGTCATTTCTTGCTTATATTGAGCGACTGACAGTCTCACAAAGTCGTTCTATATAAAATATGAGACATCTGTCCAACATGTCCAAACTTTAATTGACTTTCTTTAGGCAGTAGCACCTTATTTCGCTGTAATTAATTGTTCCGCGAGAATAATATTCTGCTCGCCGTTCTCAAGCTTCACGCAAGACGGAATGGGTTATTAAGAATTGCAAAGTAGAAGAAAATTACAAGATATTTTTCAAATGGAATAAGTAACAAGTTATTTCATTTAGTTCAAAAGCATTAGACTTATAATGGACACTAAGGGCTGGGGGAGAAAGTATTTCTGTACGCAGATGGAGAGAAGGTTCCAAAAGGCTGAAGTGAAAGAGATATGCAATTAATCATGTAAGAAATGTTGGTAGCTATGCACTTCAAAGGAGAATATGATGGCGTCTTGAAAATTGATGAATGTAGTAGTGTTCGAGTTTTAAGACTTCTTGAAGTTTTCATGGTTACTTGAGCTGCTCTTTTCTTGTTTGTGCTGCTGGAAAAATAGTACCATTGGAAAATTTAAGTTTTACCTAAAATTTATTTCGAACATAATCTAAAACCGGCATCTAACATTTTATTTGCTTTTAAAATTTATTGCATAATTAATTTGCATTGGAATTTTCCTCTTATATCGAACAAATGTGTAAGCTCGGTACCATTTTTCACAGACAGTAAAAAACTTTCGGATTTACTCACGCATCCACTTCGCAATAAAGTAAAAGGAGAAAAACTTGTTGGGTATTTCACTAAACTCATCATTGAACAATGCCGAGACCTTCTAGCAAGATTAACAGACCAAGAAGACCAAAGCCTGAGGAGCAACCGCAAGCTGTGCAAGTTGATGGAAAATCGATCGATCGATGGATGGATATTGAAGACCACACAATTTCTGGTGGCACGATCGATCGACATCAACTCCGTGCGCAACATGCTTCATATAATAAATTGGAAACGTTCGAAAATATCTGATAGTACTAAGATATACCATCTAAGTAACTACCAACTTCTTCAAGGCGAAGAAGAGAAGCGTAACAACCAAAAACAAAAAAGTGTCAGAGCGGATTGGAATAAATTGGTTATATGGTACGCGGTAAAAAAGATGGAGTTTGATGAGGATCATCTGGTCTGCAGAGGTACTTGTATGTTGTACATGTTGTAGTTTCAAGCTTGAAATTTGAAGACAGAAGCCTGCATCTGTCTGTTTGCATATTCATGTTTATGGAGTTAAAAAATTAGTTTCAAAACTATTTAGTAAATTGATCATGCTGTGGTTCAAACGTTGATTTTAGAAGTTCTCATCATTTACTCGTATGCTGCAGCCATGCTTTAAGAGAATTTTGAATGCCAGTCGTGTTTAGCATATGCATTCACAAGTGATTGACTTTCAGCAAACCTAACTCATGGTAATTTGCTACCCTATCCAATTCATAATTATTACCACGCATGTAGTTTCAAAAGCGTATTTGAAAATTCATTTCATTCACTCTGATAAGATCTTTATGCGAAGTATAAGACGATTGGAATTACAAGTATGGATTGCTTGCTGCTTGGTTTTGGTTTAGCTATAAGGCAACCGGATTCAATGAGTAATACCACGGCAAAGGTGTTCATGTTCTCGTTTCACCTTATGCTCCACACTTAACTTACGAAACTGAAACCATCGTCGGCAAATTGATCGTTACAAGAGGGTAAAGTGAGCCCGCAATTGAACAAGCAGAGAACCTTTCAGCTAACCAGTGACAAGTTGAATTAATGTGCCAAGACTCCATGAAAGACAGATAAGAGTTTCCTACCGTTCGAAATCTTAAGAACATTTCAATGTAAGCGGAAAACTCAAGGGTAGCTGCTAGACTTGGTGATTATCTTTAACGTTTTGGTTATATGCAGCGGCTTTTGAGATTTTGTTTTTTATGTAGATTGTTTATCGGGAGTAGATTCTTTCTTCGTGTTGGAATTAAACAGTGACAGATTTAAATAGTTCAACTTAAAGACCACACCTTGAGAGGACTTCAAATTGTACCACACAAAGTTCTGAATGGTAGCTAGTAACATATGTGAATGCATTGACAGCTTACTCCATTCACCAACCACAATTCTTTGGAAAGATTAAAGCTGGTAGTTGAAAACATGCAATATTTCATTCTTCTCCATCATCTGTTGATATCCATAGAAAGAAACATTGGTATTCTATGAAAAGTTTCTTTTTTACGACAGCCGACCAAATGAGCAAAGTAACACGTTTAACGAAAAAACATTACTCTCACTTCAAAGTACTCTTATAACTAAACTGTATTTAGCAATAGAAAAAAAAGTTGTATTAGTCAGCTTTTTAAATAAAATTTATTGATATTGTTCTACAATTTTCAATATAAACAATTTTCAATATAAACTCAAAACCACCTAGAAATTTTTCAAGTTCTTTATATATTTCTTGGAAAGTGCTCTAAAGAAAAAAGAGCATCTTGCCCATTCGCTTAGTAAAAACACACCACCAATGTTCATATGTGTTAAAGTTTATCGAGATAAAATATTAAAATTTCATAAAAAAAATTATTTGACTTCTGTTCTGACCAACGTACCGTCCTGATTTGGATGTGGACCAGAGATTTATTGAGCGTTATAATAAATATCTTAGTAAAAAATCAAAAGTTGAGATGTTTAAAATAAAGTGGTGGTTATTCAAAGTTCAGAAATGTTGATGTAGTCTTGATCTCAATAACGCGCCTGGCACAGCTTTGGAAGCGCCTTTCCGGTGTTCAATTTTGAAAATGAACTCTTATAGGTTCAGGCTTCAGCGAGCCAATCAACCATTAAAGTCCAACCACTGCATGGACCATTTAAAGCTGGCATGGCCGGTTTCGATGATGGAAGACAACCTCTCGATTTATAGTATGCTCTGAATCTTTTCACACTTTGCACCGCAGCTAAGCATTCCACTTTAGCAATGCTATAGTTGCGTTATACAGTGTTGAGCTTCATCGACATACGAGTATATACGATGGGATGCTCTCCACCCTAATCGTCTTTCTGGAATTACCCACTGTACTTGCATCATATTGGATATAAAAGTGCTTTTTAAAATCAGGGTTGTCAAACACTGGAGAAGCAATCATCAGCTGGTTCACCTTATTGAAAGCGTTGTGAATGGTGGTAGTACATTTAAATGCACATTTGCCTACCAGCAAATCCGTTAGCGAGGTAGTAACCGATGCAAAGCTCGAAATAACACGTCTGGACCATATTGGCATGTCCATGTCTCACGTCTTTGGCCGTTTGGAGTTCAGGATAGGAGAGTATGCCTGAACCCATCTCCGTCGACGAAAAATGGCTCTATTGGTATACACGAGAGACAAAAGAGTAGTGATGCAACGGATGTCTGTTTCTGTTTCCACAACTGCGGAAGTTCCGCATGTTTCTTCATATCTGTTTCTGTTTCTATTTCCGCAACTTCTATAACGGAAATTCAAGCAGAATTTTTGATGGAATGAGGCACGTGCGATTTGCTTGGCGGTGGGGGGTATGTGATCTAGCAGGAATCCTGGTGCATGCAAACTCTTGCCGCCACGCATTTATGTATTTGCTAACATAATATTTCAAGCTCATTATTGCTGTAACTGTGAGTGCAAGCGCGTCGTGATCTTATATGGTGATGGTGAATTAGTTTAGTGAATAAAGTGAATGAGAACAATGAAACCTAAAACAAGTCCCATTTGGAACTTTTTCAATGTGGTTGATGATGGATATGCCAAATGCAAGTTGTGTGAGAAAATGTACTCCAGAAAAGGCCGCACAACTGCCGCTTTAAAGGACCACCTGAAAGCAATGCATTTGGAGAAGTTTAAAGATTTTCAGAAGTTAGATGAAACTTCTAAAATTTCATCGGAAATGAAGAAAGAAAAGGTAAGTGAATATAAGAATGTCTTATATTGGCAAAGTGCCCAGTAGTTAAGGAAAATCTATGCTAACCGATTAAAGTGCTTTGGCGACAGATTTTACTGATTCTAAAGCATATTTTCTTAAATGTTTAGTGTTTTTAAGAGACCAACAATATATACTGACACTAACGAGTGTCATGTGATTGAATTTTAGATAGTAAGTTAGAAGATTATCCTCCGAAGGAAAAAAGTTTTTTTATCAAATATTGAAACTAAATGCAATTAGCTCAATTAGTATTACTTATTTCCATAAGTGTTGAATGAATTTTGCGTAACCAGCAAGTGCAGCAATAAGCTTGCATATATGTGATGAATGTTGTATGTAGGGTTTTATGCGTTTGGCTAGTTCCGATGAACAAGGTAAACGTTTATGGAAATCAAAATCGTAAATATTTGTCGCCAAAGTGGAAAAAATTAGGTAATAACTGCAAATATATTTTTGACGTTAAATTTTTGAAGGTTTATTTAACACCGATTGAAGCTATGAGAAAACAACTCACACTACAACAAAGTCTGCAAATTAATGATTATTGGGACTCGTTAAATCGAAAATCGCAGCAAATAGTTCACATGATTGCTGAAATGATTGCCCTCCAAAATCTACCATTTAATTTTGTTGAGGGTACTAGTTTTCGAAGATCAATCAACACTGCTCTTCCAAAGTACAAAATGAGAGGCCGTGATTATTTTCATTATACGTATGCAATGATTTGTACGATAAATTAGCTGAAAAAATCAAAGAGTTACTTCAGGAACTCGTCAAACTTTCAGTTACAACAGATATATGGTCTCCTCTTGGTTCTGGGATTTCACTACTTAGTTTAACCGCACATGGAATTTCAAATGATTTTCGCAAAAAGACAATAATATTGAAGTGTGAAGTCATGGATGAACGCCATACAGGTACCGCAATAACATCAAAGTTTCAAACAATACTTGAAGAATGGGGTATACATCAACAAACTGTGCACTGCATGGTTCGGGATCGTGGATCCAACATGATAAGAGCAATGCACTTGTCAGGTTTTGATGATGTTAATTGTGCAATACACCAGATTCAATAATGCTTTCACAACTAGCTTCTAAATTACGAGAAATTGCCAGCCGTTTTAACCATTCCTTGGTGGAGCAAACCGAGCTATCCAAAATTAAAAAAAAAAACGCCTGAATCAATCACATCTATCCATCATTCAGTATTGTCCCACTAGGTAAATATTGAAATCAATAATCAGTCCTTGTATATATATTATAAGTTCTAAACTAGAGAAATCTGAAAAATAATGAGTTATATAACCCCTGAAATTCATTCAAATCTGTTGAATCATTTGCAATATAACAAATGTACATAACTAAATAAATGCTAACTTAAAGTTTTTGCTTAAATGAAACGATCCAAATTTTATTGGTGGTGAATGAATTCTAGAGTCAGTTGGAAAGGTGCCGCAATCATCCTGGATACAAACTGATTGAATTACCAGAAAGCTACATGATCCTTAATTGATTCGGTTAATTTTACTTAAAGATGGAACAGCACATTCTATATGATGCAAAGATTTTTGAATGTCAAGGATTCTCTTGTCCTATACCTGAGTGGAAATCCAGTTGCAACTATCTCCCCAGAAGATTGGCTAAATATTCAAACATTTGTGCAATTGATGCATCCATTTGAGAAAATTACAAGAAGTTTAAGCAGTTCAGTCTTTCATCAGTATATCATCCGTCATACCCTTGATTCAGGTTCTAGCAAACACGTTGCAACAAGAAGAAATAAGACCAAATACTTCAGAACAATTTCGAAATCTGCCAAGAAAATAACGCGATGAATTGAATGCAAGTTCAAGATTTGGAGAACTGACCAAGGATTATAAATATACAATTGCCACATATTTAGATCCTCGTTATATGCATAATTTTTTCACCAGCATTGTCTTAGAGCAGATCGAGACCGAATTATTAAATTTGATGATAAATAGAAGACCAGAATTCGATGATGCAACCTGCTCCCGAAAGGTGCAGAACTAACAGTGAAGATGAAATCCAGCCTACGTCATCACTATCAACGAACTCATCACTGCAAATGCTCGAATCTATGTTGGATATAAAGGAGAACCAGCAAGATCCAATTGGAAATGATGAGAATGACAGTCTAGCCTTAGAGCTGCAGTCACAACTTCGGGAATATAAAAAAGAAAAGCGGCTGCCGCTACATCAAGATCCTCTTTTATGGTGGAAATCAAATTCACATAAGTATCATCACCTTTTACCTATTGTGTGGCAATATTTAGCAGCTCCTGCAAGTAGCGTTGCCATTGAACAGTTATTTAGTGGCGCCGGCTTAATTTATGAAGAGCACAGGAGTCGATTGCTCGGTACGAAAGCGGCCAAACTACTGTTCATAAAATATAATTTACCTATACTAAATTTTGAATATTTTTTTGATAAAACTTAATATAATACATACAAAATGTGTTTCAAAAAAAGTCATTTAGCACTTCCGCTTCCGCATTCGTTACTGCTTCCATTTCCGCTTAAATTTTATTTTGACATCTGTTTCCATTTCTGCTTCCATTTACACACTTCCGTTGCATCACTGCAAAAGAGCAGTTGAAACAGTGGTCTTCAGCCGGCGAACGTGCTCTAAAGAGACGAAGACTGTCCTATCGGCTGGAAAGGTGATGGCCACCATTTTCTGGGATTCGCATCGATTGCCTAGAGAAGAGCAAAATGGTCACAGGGCTCTACTATGCCGAATTATTGGGCCGAAGCGGCGCTGAATTGCAGAAAAAAGGCCACATTTGGCGAAGAAAAAGTGTTCTTCTACCATAACATTTCATTTTATAACAAATCAACTGAAGCTGTGGACCAATTGGAATTTGCAGCTTCTTCGATTTGAGATGCAGATGAAACGGCGTATCAACTAGCATCAAACCATTGAAACTAGTTGCTGCTAAAGGAAACCGAAATTTTGGTTCAGGTGAATGTGGAACTAATATAACTCTATTAGTCGTAGTTTCAGCTAGAGGTTCGTCGATTTCACCTATGTTTATCTTCCCTCCCAAAAAGGTTGAAGACTATTTCATTTACGGTGGTCCTACTGATTGCATTGATGCTGGAAATTCTAGCGGTTGGATTACTGTTGACGATTTTTTCGTATTTGTGCAGCATTTTATCAAGCACGTTTGGCCTAGTAAAGAATCATCTATTTTGCTGGATTTAAACAACCATTCTTCACACTTACCCATACCGACACTATATCTAGCTAAACAAAATGGAGTGGTGATACTCCCTTTGCCTCCACATTGTTCCCACAGATTGTAGCCACTTCATGTATTTGTATATCATGATCATCTATGGCCCGACAGCCCAAGCCGGGCCTTGGCCTCCACGATTAATCTGCTCTAATCATCATGATTCCACGACTTTGTCCGCCAGTTGTTTAATCTTAGGAAGGATCTGCTGTCAGCTTCTATCATGTCTTCCAATCAAGTGCCACAGGAATAATAGGTACGGACGCAATTCCATTTTGAAGGTGATTCAGCAATTGTTGCGTCAGATTTTATGTTAGCATGAGAACCAGATGAATCGACCGCGATGGATTCACTATAAATCTTTTAACATCCAATAGGATTCAATGTTCCTCGAAGTTTGCTGAACTAAATCCGATGCATCGAAAAAGTGTTCCGGCACCGCATTTGGATTAAATGGAGAAATACCACTTGCTTTAAATCCGTTAGCACCATTCCCAACAGTAACCGATTTTTGCCAAGCTTTAGCTACCAACTTTTCTACCTGGTATCTCGTGATATTTATTTCACGATTAACACGCAACCAGTTCCTGGGTTCCTGATTTTAGTACAATTTAAATGTATGAAAAAAAGATCTGTCCAAAGGATGGAGAGCATTTGTTGTGTGTCCAGGTAGGCAACGAATAATTTATAGTAGCGTCATAGCAATGCGATGCATGTCCATTGAGGAAAAGAATACATTTGCCTCCAGTTTTCCGTGGGACAAAATGTTCCTTCAGCCATTTATGAATATTTCACTGTTTATATAAGACGATTTTTCATTTGTAAGAACTTTGATCGAGGAGGTAAACCGTCTTTGAATTCTTTCTTCTTATTTTTTTCCTTTCATTATTATTACTAGGGGTGAAAACTGTACTTCTGCATTATTACATATGGTCACTATTATTGATTCTCCCCTTTCTTTTGGTGTAATTACGTAGACATCTTTGCAGCCAGAACTTTAGCTGTAGGTAATAAATTATAAGACTCAAGCAAATCCAACTATCTATTCTGAGAGCATCAATTTTACCTGGCTTCCTAATAAGTTGAATTCTTGTTTCATCCACGTTGAATGTAAACATTGTTTGGAATATTCATGAGGTGATGTTTTGTAAGTTCGGCCTCTAAAATTCCGAAGAATTTTCCAACGCTTTCACTATTTCGGGCTTTCCCCTTTGCAATGGAAAATCTTACAGCTTGGCGTATGCAAAGATCTTTATTTCTTTTCAGGAATGACTTAAACGAATCGTAACCTGCTATTTCCACCTCCTTACAAAATCGATTCGGTATTTCATCTTTTCGCCAAACTTGAATGCCATCGATCGAACCAAAATGCGATCAGGTTTGAATCCAGCAGCTGCAAGGTGTTTTATATGGGCAACTAATTTCCCTTTGCACCTTATACCAAATATTGTTGGAGGCCCCAATCCATATTTTGTAAACTCACCCAACTGCTGTTGCCTCAGCGTTATCTTTTTTGGAATACCAAAACCCCTGGACGCTGCTTTTAAGCCAAGTTATTTGTTATTTAGCTTCGAGATAGCTTACTTAGCGCCCCTTCAGTCCAGGACCCTTTTATTGCAATATTTGACTTCCTTTTATACACCCTGGGCATATTCTGAAAAAGTAAATAGTATTGAATTGGCTTATGTGATCGATTTGGCATTTACTTGGTGCACTTCTCCGTATGTGAAGGGAGACATGCACCTAGTAACGTAAATGACTCGTTTGCTAACAATTCACTAAATTATGGGTGAATATCAGCAACTAAAAGAACTTTACCTATTTTAAACGCTAAAAGTACACACACGTTTCCCAACTCTATGCTACTCATAATATAAGCACCTTGCTTAAAAACTTTTGGCTTAAAATTCTCAGAAAAATACGAATATTCAGTACTATTTTCCACAAGTTCAGCTCGAAACGTCAACAGAGACTGAACCAAAACTGACAACATGTCTGAAAGTGTTATCATGTGATTTTGTGTAGCTAATTTTAGAACTGATGTATCTTTCCCCAAATGACCCTATATTTTTATCGACCGCGTGGACTTCCGATTTAAGATTCCAGATCTTTGTCAGGTGTTTTTCTTTTTTTTCGGTATTTACAGTTCATAAGTAGCTTAGCCTAACAGTATCCATCTGGGATGTACCTTAAGGCTTTTCTCGGAGTTCAAAAATCATTTACTTTACTTTGAAATAGGCGTGAAATACATTACATTAGTTTTAAAGTATTGAAGTTGTACATATAATTGAGTTTCTAAAATGAAACAAATTATTTTCTTAAGGCTACCTCAAAACTGCTCACTCGTTCGCTGCATCCATTGAATGATTATCTATCGCTGCCCTGTGCTCCACGGGTCTCCTTAACGCTGATGACACTAGCTTTCCGACATATATCTTGATTAAGTCCATTGCTGCCTCCTGATAAAGAACATCGTTGAGGTAGGACCGTCCGTGCTCCCATTTGTATAAACCTGTGTAAGCCCGAAGAATTTTTTGCTTCACTAATCCTTTCTTGCACCATTTCATTTTTGGGACTCCTCTCCATATCATCACCGCATGTGTGATGATCGGACGTAAAGTAAAAAATAGACGAATCATGGTTATGTAGGCCAAAATTTTGAACCACTAGCTCATTGTTGACTACTTTTTGAAAAGAGGTACCTATAAGAAGATGGTACGCATAAGTAACTTTTTCAAAACATTGCCAACGTGAGCACTGAAAATAGCTTTCCTATCGAAAAAAACCCCCAAGTACTTCGTTTGCCTGAAGCAGTGGCCCATCTGCCCATTCAACTTAATTATACAGTTTCAGATGCCTCTTGCACAATTAACTCACGTTTCTTTGCGTTTATCTTGATTTCTCATTTCCCGTGATATGCGGTAAGATATTCCAGATATTTTTGGAGCCTCGCCGCAGCGAAACTTAATTTGATCTCAAATGACCACAATAACAAGTCGTCAACAAAGAAGTTCTCCTGGATCCCATGCTTATATTCATCTCTTACGGCCGGGATGTCAGAGGTGAATATAGTGAAAAGAAATAGACCTAATATAGACCCCTGTGAGACCCCTGAATCATTACAAAATGGGTCTAGCCTAGTTCCACCAGCCACTGCACAGGTAGTTTGTCCCCTCATGAAACTATCTATAATGTCTCAATATGAGCAGGAAAGCCAAAACTTATTATTTTGTAGAGGAGTCCATTGATCCATACAGAGTCAAAGGCTTTCTTCTCATCAATTGGGCAAGCTACAATAAGCTTATTGTTGTACAAACTTTTCATTGTATCGGCTTGGAACACGGTCAGAGCGTCTACCGTAGAGTGAACTTTTTTAAAGCCAAATTGTCTTTCCGGCACAATTCTTGCCCCCCGCAGAGAATTGTATGATACCTTCAGGTATTACCCTTTCAACCGGCTTACCAATATTCAAAACAGCGAAATTGAACGAGTATCGACTATGTCAGTACTGCCCGACTTCTTGGGTATTGCAAATATTTTTGCACATTTCCATTATTGAAGGAAGCAGCAAATGTGTGTTATTTAGAATGATCGTGAGGAGAACAAAGTAAACATGGGGATACATTTTAGCATATATTTCGAGATCCCATCAATCCCGGGTAATTTTTTGGAATTTTACTCCAATGCCAATAAGGTGAGCCTCTCAGGACTGGTAAACACACCATGGCCAGTAGGTACAACAGAGAAATTCGAATCAGAGAACCTGTTCAGGCACAATTGCTCATGGTATGTAACGGAAACCATTTGCACTTTGTTCTTTGTTTAGCAGTTGTTAAAATACCACCCAAGCCAAGGTTAATATTAAAAATGATTAAGGGTTAAAATAATAAAATAAAAATGTTAAAAAATTAAAATAAAAGTATAAAGTAAAAAAATAGGAAAAAACGAAATATTAAAAGATTGGAATAAAAATTTAGAGTAAAAATAGGCAAAAACGAAATGTTAAAAGATTGAAATATAAATGTAAAGTAAAAAATAGGCAAAAACGAAATTTTAAGAGGTTGGAATAAAAATGTAAAGTAAAAATAGGCAAAAATGAAATGTTAAAAGATTAAAATAAAAATGTAAAGTAAAAATAGGCAAAAACAAAAAGAAAACAAAATCCGATTACCATCACTTACGTGCAAAGCAAAGCTGGAAACAAATCCTGAATTATTAATTCAAAAAGGCGGAAAAGTTCACATTCCAAACCGAAGATAATCGTATGATGGAACTTATCATCAACTTCCCCATTTATATGTGGACAAGTACAACGGATCTTCTTTGACGGCAGCAATACCATCGCTAAGTGCATACCCAAAACTCCCTTGCCGTAGATGTGCAAGACTCAGATTTGCATAGTATGCCGCATTGTGTAGATTATAAATAACAGCTTCCGAATAGCAGTCTATCGCCTTGTTAAATTCTCTGTTTTTTTTTATATGCTCATTGCCCAAGTTTTTATAATATTCAGCCTTTTCCTCGTCAATCACCACGGCAGGCGTTTCTGCTGACTTATCGTCTTTATTCACGATTGTCGGCGACTCTGAAGACATTGTGTCTAGCAATAAATTTAACACCTAATTATTTACAACTGATCGCTTACTTATCCGGGACCCGATTTATTTATTACGCGATGTAAAAACGTGCTGAAACAATACCAACGAACGATTCACTCACTGAGCAATAGAACAGCGAACTTACCGTCTTCGAAAGATTCAGAATCGAAATCGCGTCGCGAACAAACTAACACGCAACGATGGGAGAAAATACGAAATTTGATAAACCTTCAGTATCTTGATCGGGCTACTTGAATTCTGTCGAAGATCCTGAATATGTATCCCCCTTATGACAAGAATGGCATACCGATTATTTTCGCGGTTTAGCATGCGATGCGAAATTATCAAAATCGATGTAAATACGGATCTTATGTCCCTTCATATTGGAGATCGTATCCTAGAAGTGAATGGTACTCCTGTGAAGGATTCAGCAATTGAACAAATTGCTAAACTTATACAAAGTAGCGATAATGTTCTACAATTTACTATCGAACATGATCCGGAAGATATAAGTCGTAGTAGTAGTCAAAACAGGACAAAGAACGTTTATACAAACGAGTAACGTCTAAAAGTCTTTTATACATACTGAAAGTACAACCGCCAGAGGCCTGCAATCGTTTTGGCTTTCAACTATACATTACCGACAAATTTAACGACATTGGAAACAAGTCGCGACCACGATTTCTATTTTCCAAACCAAAATTATTTTGCCTGAAATAAACAAAACACAACACTGACAGATTGTCAGTTACTTTGACATTTACACCTGATGGGCGTGTGTACTAAAAAGGGAAATTTGGATTTCTATTGCCCGATGCACACCAGTTGGTGGATCGTAATTGAACATTGAATCGCCCAGGGGAAAAGTTAACGACTCGCCGGTTGAAACCGAGCCGATGAAAAATCAGAAAAGAAAGAACAGCTCGCCGGTTGAAACCGAGCCGATGAAAAGTCAGAAAAGAAAGAACGGCTCTTTCTCTTTTCTGGCGGGTACGAATCAACAACAAAAGACTAAGTGTGGATAGCGAACCGAGACTTTTGGAAATCCACCGAGGGAAGAAATTGCGACAGGAAAAAAATTAAAACAGCGGCAAGGATCCAATTAAGGGAGATTGGTGACATCAGCTCAACAATAAGCGTGCTGGCAGGAGAACTTTGAAACGCAGATTACTTCGGGGGGCCCCGACTTAGGTAGAGTAAGTGATGTTTCACATTCCAATTAATTAACGTTCTATTTTTGAATTTCATTTGCACTTTACAATTAAATATATAGTTAAATAGTGAAAGTTTTTTTGTGATTATTTAAGAAAAGTAGGATTGCCACGCAGGTAAATTGTACACCTGGCTCGGGTGTGTTCGGGGGTAAATTTAAACTGCGATTTATTCCGGAATTTTTTTAGCGCGTGTTTTGTTCTTAGTTTTTCGCTCGAAGCAAGTTACAGGTGCGGTCGGGAGTAAATGCCAGTACAAACTATTCCAGGATTGTTTGGCGCGGGTGTTCTCCTCAGATTTTTGCTCGCTGCGAGTACACCGGAAAATTTTAGCCCGGCAAGCTGTGCAAATGGTCTAATCCTCCCCTGTTAGGAAAGAAATTAGTGAGTGTTAGTCCGAGTTGTGTGAGGGGTGTTCAGCGGCCGCGTTCTCGCTTGGCGGTTTTTAGGACCAGGGAATAAGCGAGTGGCGCCTCCTACGACCGTCTCCGACGGCAAGCTGGGTCCGAGGTCCTTAGCCGAAGGAACTCCCACGCCGAGGGTATCTGAAGGGCAACAGGTCCATATTGAAATTCGTTGTGGTACTGAACACCAATGAAGTAATGGAAGAATCCGTACTTGCTTTCTATCCTTGAAAAACTTTCATTAAAATGTTTGCGATAGAGTCGGCAATAGATTTGTAATCCATGAGCATGGGACCACCATAAGTGAGAACCCTGGGTAGCCTTTTTCTGCCAGTTGCTATCAGGAAACATACAAGGGCCTGGTTTACAAGAACTTCTGCTTTGAAATGGTTATTTATATCTACTCTACAACACAAAACGAATTCAAGCTACATTTATCGGAAACTTTTCCACATGACTGACGTTTTGTTGCGGGGTAAACAATATTGTGTGATTTACTTTTTCAGTGTAGAAATTGCTATTTCGTCAGAAAGTGTGAGGCTTCCGTCATTTTATTGCTGCGCAAATCACGGACTAGCGAAAATCAAAAAAAAGGGTTTTTTTAGAACGGGAAAGAGTAATTTTCTTCTTGTTTAATATTCGATGTACTTATGCATATACTGTGATGAGAAAATTTGGTGCATTTATTGATAGAAAACCCGCTCAATGTTTTAGTTTTATGCTGAACGAAAATTGCTATGATGAAAGGGCAGGACAGGAAAATGTATTCCTATAGCTACACTTCGTAAATGCGATTATGTGTGTATTAGTATTTTTCATTGAGAAATTCAAGAATTTAGTTTGTTTCATTTTTAGAGGACTTTAGTTAGATACATTTAATTGATCAAAAATACCATTGATAACTGCCGCTCATTTTAATATATAATTAATAACTTCTTTCACTGTAAACGTTACAAATGATAAGTTAATAACTTTTAACGATGGACTCAACACAAGAAGCGATCACCTGGAATTATTCTCTCATCAGGATAACCATCGACTGTTCGCAAACGTCTTACAATAAGACGACAACAATGAAATGCATGATAAAGAAAAATTCGAATTTAATTCGATCAAAGTGATCAGCATTAAATAGCAATTTAAGTGTCGATTCAATCGCATATAAAAATGACAACTCATTGTTAATGGCTACTCCTCGGTTAACCAACACCCTCTGGCATTACCTCGATGCAACGACTTGCGAGTTGAATGGGATGGAAATAATAATCAAAAACTGATTTTCAGTGGATGAGCGAATTTTCGAATTTCTGTAGGTGATAATGATAAAATGATTCATCACAACGGAGAACTTTTCAAAGAAACGAAGAAGAATATCAAAGGAATATCTACAGTAGATAAGAAAAATGCAGACGTTGTCGTTTGAGTTGGCCGTCAAAATGCCACCAAATGAAATTTTCGATTGATATGATAATACAACGTGAACGTTTCATGTTCACCCTTCATTGGCAATTGCTTATTGTCCTTGAGCTTCTTGTCACTCCGACAAGGAGGGAGAACAAGCGTAAGAAGTTTGACACGGATAATCATTAAAGAGACGTTCGAATTCGCTGAGCGTCGAAAATAAATGAGATACCATTTATCAAGACACCAATTACTTTCGGGCAGACGATAACTTGGCTAGGCATTGATAGATACATAGGTGGTAAGGGTTAAGGAGTAATTTAAGGAGCTGCTGCTTTAAGAGATATCTTTCTGTAAAAAAGTTTAAATTTGCTTGAGCCCCAACTGATTCGAAATAGGAGTGAGAATACCTTCACAATTTAAATTCCTATTTTCAAAGATAAATAGCTATTGACAATATCCTATACCACCAAGCCATTAAAATCCTAGCTTCCTCCCTCCTTTTCAAATAACCTTGTCGAAAATTAATTGCGTGATAGCACTATTCACCAAAAGGATGACATCCAGTCAATACATCCATTAGCAGGACATGTTTCTGTTTCAATGTTAAATTGATGACGAAACCAGTTGATTCCAACCTGATTTCGTCGCAAAAATTTTAATTAGTCAACTCATCAAGTCAGTTGGCAGCAAAAGTGAACACTTTCAATGCTGTTGGTGGGTATGATGGGCTTGCAATTAGCATAACGTGACTAGTTGGATTATTGTTGCGTACTTGACTATGTTATTAAGCCGATTGCTCATTTATTACGATGAGAATGGATACCATCAGCTAAATGATGGCTTTTGTGTGGCTAATCGTGTGACAAGATAATTGCAGGCTTTTACGGTCCAATGAAATTAATGAGTTTAGATGTGTTTAAGTTTGTACTTTTTTATCAGGTATATGTGCAGAATGATAAAAAAGGAATCTCAGAGAAAAACGTAACTGAAGAGCTAATGTCTCGGTCCAGAAAAGGTTGCTGAGAACAGAATGAAGAATTGTGAGAATGGGACTTTACAAAAATGTAATAAGATTGGAAATCCAATGATTATAGTATTTTCTGGGGTTTTTCGAATCCCAAAAGGCATTTTCAGTAAAATTGACGCCATTTTACATTAAAAAATCCACGCTAAGAAAAACCCTCTTTTCAATAAAGACAAAAGTGTCAGTTAATCTCAAATATCGAAAAAAAATTTAATGTTAATTTACTTTAAACTAAAAGTGCAGGTATTTCACCCATATAGTAACCAATAGCCAAATTAAGCAAAGGTAACTTCATATTTGTCGCATAGTTTTTAAAAACTGGGTACTAAAGTTTGACTTCGAAGCCTCTTCATAGATAATGTGGGTGTGTCCTGTCTGTCCGTGTATTACAGCAAGTTTTTTCAGAATCTATAGAAGCTACAATGATCAAACTTTGTGGAAAAGTCAGAAGATGTGATCTCTTAGAGGCTAAGATCTAACCGAAAATTTCAAGCATTTAAGAGTGATTTTCGACGAGCCGGAGGTCTCAACGATTGTAAGACTGCGGAAGCTACAATGGAATGGCCACATGATGGATGAACAACGGATACCCAAAACTTTTAGAAAAAAAAGAAAACCGACTTCGGAATGCCCTAAAAAGGATGAAATAAATTTTTTGGAAGCGGTGCCATATCATTTTTTCCCCATTCTTTTGTGATGGTCCAGATGTTGGAATTATCTATATTGAAATGGGGAAATTGATTTGGCACTGCTTCAAAAAAATTTATTTCATCCTTTTTAGGGCATTCCGAAGTCGGTTTTCTTTTTTTTCTAAAAGTTTTTTATTTCACCCTTTTTAATGGCAATTTTTTTCATTTCAAACCATTCAAAACTCAGTTTCTTGAAAACTTGTATCATGTTCGCGTATATTGAAATATAATTTTTAACTACACTACAAAAATCACTCCGGCTAAAATCTGCAGCGTTCATAGGAATCGAATTTAACTCTGGTACATTTAATCCATGGTCTCATCAAAGTCTACCTTGATTTTAGATTTCACAATAATCCAATATGAATTGCAGCTTTGAGAAATTTTCGAATTTTGAACTTTGCTTAGCCGCCATTTTTATGTTCTGACCTGACCCTGAAGTGCTTTCTTATCGTTCAACTATTCAAATTGTTCGACTTTGGATTTTTTATTGTGAGCTTTGTCACACAATTGAGTAAATCTTTGAACTAGTTTTGGTTCAAACTGGGGAACAGAAATATTGCTGAAAATGTGGCGAAAATCGAAGCAAAAGCACACACATACACACACATAGCCATATATATATATATATATATATATATATATATATATATATATATATATATATATATATATATATGTTATATATATATATATATATATATATATATATATATATATATATATATATATATATATATATATATATATATATATATGTATATATATATATATATATATATATGTATACATATAAATATATATACATATATATATATATATATAGACATATGTATTTATATACGTAAACATAAAATTCACTCCGCAATCAATCTCATGAAATTTACTTTAAAATATCCGTCTTAACCGCATCATTCGTTCACGTTTATTCGATACCCATCGCCTTCCTTTTCAGTTAACTATGGCACCTTATTTTCATGAAAGTTTCAAGAAAATCATACCATATAGTTCATAGTTCAATGAAAACTCGGCTATGCATTTTCATCTTCATCTGTACAGTTATGATCAATTATAGCAGGAAACGTATCTCTTTTTAGGTTGCGATTCTCGCCGGTTTTTATAAAGGAAATCACTAATTTTAGATTTCTGGGCATATGTTATAATGTACATATAATATTAACTGGAAAGTAACGAGTCAACTCTATAATTTGCAATCACTCAATCCTTATTATTTCTTCGGGGAATTTTATAATCCTATATGTACCGTTTACGTCTAAGCATGTAAGAAGGATCCTATACCAAGCTCATTGTTAAGCAAAGAATGAATGCGGAAGAGAAAAGCATCCTGAAATGTTTCCTTTAACTATTGTATTTATGCCACACTTAGAATTAATTTATGGGTTATTTCCGGTAGAAATGATGGACTAAAATGTACCGTTTATGCAGAAAATGAAGGATACTGATCATTTTTATCATCCGTTACCAAAGAACTCGTTATCTCCAACAAATCCTTGCAGAGTGCCAACTAATTGGCACTTTTCGTATGAAATATCATTAAAATTCAATTTCTTGACATCAATGTATCATATTCAACTGTTAATATCTACAGAGCCCTTGGAAATATTTCAATTCTGTTCCTATACATTTTAGATCAATATGTTGTCTTTCATTTGAAACCTCTACAATCAAAATCTTTACACGCGTCGATCAGTTATGCTGAAAAATCGGGGTGAAAGTCGGATTTTTTTTAGTTTT
Organism: Odontomyia ornata; assembly: GCA_963969285.1. NCBI lineage: Eukaryota > Metazoa > Arthropoda > Insecta > Diptera > Stratiomyidae > Odontomyia > Odontomyia ornata. The sequence continues at coordinate 70,790,149 of OZ017739.1, forward strand.
AACGGTAAAAGTCCTTAACCGTTACTTGAATTTCTTACCCTTTAAACGGGAACTAACTAGAAGAAAGACGTATCAAGTGCTACAAACAGGACTCTTCTATCTATCTCCGTTCAAAAGTTATGCGTGAACATACAAAAAAAAAGCAAAAAAAAATATATACGCAATGAATTGATAACCTTCTTTCTTTTGGAAGTCGGTTAAAAAACATATTCTTTGGGAGAACTGAATGCCTGAAACCAGTGGGGAAACCGAAGAAAGACTGTTCTGACTCGGTCAACGAAGACAGTTCATCGCTGCTCAGATTTCAAAATTGGAGGACGCGGTCAATGGACAGAGACAATTGGTTGCGCTATTTGCAGGAAGCGAAGGCCCGAGAGGGGCTACAATCCTACGAAGAAGAAGAAAATTGATCCACCTATTTACAAACTATAGTAACCCATCATTTTTTTCTATCAAATAAACTTTCTCGATTTAATGAAATAGTCACAAATTTTTATTTACCAACTTGCGATTGACACAATGAAAAAAATTCGTTCCAATTCTACTGCAACAAATATAATATACATTAGGCAAGTATACAAACCTATAATAGGGGAAGGGCGGTTTCGAGACGGGGTCCTTAACGTTTGAAGAGTAATAAAACGAATATTTTTATGTAATTCATAGAAAAATTAGAAAGTGGCCAATTATGTCAAACATGTCCAACACCCCATCTTATACTTTACGATGGATAAGACGGGGTACCCGATGGGGCAATATGGGGTATGGGGGACACATTCTATTTTTGTGTGCAAAAATCGCAAACAAATACTGCCTTGTCGTCCTCGTCATCTATGCCAGCACAGCTACAGTGTGCCCAATTCCCGCAGAGAGAACAAGCGGCCCATCCTTCATTTGAACTAAGTATTTTCCATGACAGTAAAAACAAGGGATATTATTTTCATCATTGTCACTTTCTGATGGAGAATCGAACGTTTTGTTGGTTTTCTTTCTGTTGTTTTGCTTAGACAATTTGGTTTTCTTATTCGTTTTTTGCTCTTTTCCGTGCCTATTTTCTTCTTGTTATCTTCTGACAGTTTCTTTTTTTCATTGTTTCTTCCAATTCATTTTTAAATGGGGAAGAAGCTATGATAGCCGATTTTCCTCGTTTCCTTTGCTCGCGCGAAATTTCGTGAGTTACAGGATAAGGGATCACTTGCTCAGGGCTAACAACAGAAAACACTGATTGTTCTGGTGGAGTAGTTGGCCTGTGGTCTATTTCTATATTTCTCGTCCAAGCCGAGCATCCAGGCTCGAGATTCATAAAATTTACAAGCACTGAGCTTGCTGTTGTGATAGAGGGTGTCAAAGGGACAACAGGTACGTGAGATGGCTCTGCTTCAATATCAGATGGTGCTATAGCAACAGACATGGTATCTATCGGCAGTTTATCAATATTTTCTTTATCAAAATCTCCAGCTTGCAAAATTGAATTTACTGTTGCAGCCGTTACCATCTCAGGAACAACGATGGGTCTATTTAGCGCAGTAGCACGGTTGTTCGGTGTCGTTGTTTCAGACAATGCTTCCTTTACGAATAACCTGTCTGTTTGTGGAATATCAGTCGTCAATGATGGAGCAAAGTCACTGTCGGAAAAAACTTTTGGATTGTATGGCCAAATGTCACATTTCTTCTTCACTGCCGTTGCCATTGTAGAAGCCTGAATAAAGGCTTTACTAAAAATTTCTGCTACTTGCCGGATAGTTACAATAATCCCTGGGTTGCTGCGAAGCCAAGCTGTGATTTGTTGGTCATATTATGTGCTCAAGGGCCTCATGTATGCTACATTCAGAACTTGAAGTCGATGAGTTACATACTCAAACATAAAAAATAACCCAATTGGTACGAGCTTCATTAATGAGGTCCAAGTTTTGTGTGTGGGGGCTGTGGCCATCTAACAACAACAGTACAGGTTGATCAACCGTCACTCCACTAAATTCAACAAACTTCTTAAACCAGCCAAGGGATAATTCAGCTGTCATCTAGGCAGAATCGCTGCAAACACCCCAAGCTCCAGGAGCAGCATTGAGCATTAACTGTGGGTCCATTCTCTTTCGTGGGAACACGAGCATTGGAGGCATTTATTGACCACTCGCACTCGAACATAGTTCCACTGTTATTGTCGTACCTCTCTTCGCAGAAGTAATAGATCTCACTTGTTTTTTACCTTTTATTGCGATCATATTTGACTTGGTTTTTGGTACCACTGAAACTCCTGTTTCATCACAATTATAAATTCTTTCTGGCGAAAACTTATGCTCATCATAAACGTTGCCGAGGAAGTTGAAAAACTGTTTAACAGCTTGTTTATTAAACCCAGTGGCACGTGCAGCTGAAGTGCTTTCTGGTTTTCGTATCGACAATTCTGGATACCTGCTTAAAAACCGCTGCACCCAATCTTTGCCAACATCTTTTCTTTCAGAGTTGAAGAAATATTGCTTCTCATTTTTTACTGCCAGAGTGTACGCCAAAGCCCTAAAATCTGTTGTTGTGAGCCCGTAAAGGCGACTCTCCATATCCATTATATACTTGCAAAGCTCTTTCTCTTCATCATCAGTAAATGTTAGGTTTTTTGGGCCTAAAGGAACTTTAATCGAAGTTGCAGTAGTAGTAGGATCTTCTAGGGCTGCATCAACTACTTTAACTTTTCGTTCAAGGGTCGTTTGTGGCACAAAATATATTTTCGCTGCTTATGTGTACCCCATTTCCCTTCAATTACAACATCTACCGCATTTTGCATACTCTGTTCACTCCAGTTTCCCCTCTCCGACTTTTTTTAAATAATTTTTCACCATACTGAAACAAGATTAAAAACAAAAAAGTTATGAAGAAGCATAAACTGTCATAAGGAAATAATTGAATTTCCCCGGGGGGCAAGATGGGGTTACTCTATACCCCATCTTCCCCTACAATGCTTTTTTGAAGAAAATAACATGCCTTTAATGACCAATTCAGAATATGGACAGAAACATGTTCTCACCTGCTGGTGTAATCATTGATAAACACGAATAACCTTCAGTTAGTTCTAGAAAACTAATATTGAGGTACAAAACAATTGATGTATAACGCGGAAATCATAACTAATTTGACAAAAACCGAGTTTTTGGCGCCAAAGCGAAAACGCGTGCACTTATCAGCCGGTCACTGAGCTGAATGATGAGCAACATGATGGCGGATCATTGCAAGCCAGAGCGGCTGGGATTGATCGTTTGTGTGGCCGTTAAAATTAGATATGATATGCCTATGACAAGTACTGAACTTATATTGAAATTCACACTATGAGTATATCCATTATAGGGGAAATGTGTCTTTCATGCCTATATTATTTCTCGAGGAAATAGTTTTATATACTCTACAGATGTAAATTTTGCTTAAATTTTTATTTTCATGTTTATTAAATACTATATATATATATATATATATATATATATATATATAATATAAAATATATAAAATATAATATATATATATTATATATTATATATACATATATATATATATATATATATATATATATATATATATATTTGTATATATATACATATATATACGAGGTGTGTTCAAAAAATATCACGAATTTTGTTTTTTTTTTTTAAATTGTTTATTTATTCATGAATATCTATTTTGTCCCCTTCAAAGTAATCCCCATGAGATATTATACACTTGTGCCAACGGTTTTTCCAATCTTCGAAGCACTTCAAAAAATCATTTTTTTTAATCTTGTTCAGCTCCTCCTTCGATGCCGTCTTTATCTCGTCAAGCGTAGCGTAACGTCGTCCTTTCATGGGCCTCTTCAGTTTAGGAAACAAGAAAAAGTCACAGGGGCCAGATCTGGGGAACACGGTGGCTGCGGCATCATTAGTGTGTTGTTTTTGGCCAAAAAGTCGCGCACAAGCAACGATGTGTGAGCAGGGGCGTTATCGTGGTGCAAAAGCCAATTTTTGTTCTCCCACAAATCCGGGCGTTTCTGGCGGATTGCTTCGCGTAAATTGCGCATAACTTGCAGGTAATATTCCTTATTGACCGTTCTTCCCTGTGGCAAGAACTCGTGATGCACCACGCCCCTGCAATCGAAGAAAACTGTCAGCAAAACTTTCACATTCGACCGAACTTGGCGCGCTTTTTTCGGTCTTGGTTCATGCGGCAGCTTCCATTGAGATGATTGAGCTTTGGTTTCCACGTCATAACCATAAACCCACGATTCGTCACCAGTTATGACCCTCTGGAGCAAATTTGGTTCGTCGCGGACAGAGTTTAACATCTCATTAGCAATGTTCATGCGTTGCTGTTTTTGGTCGCAATTGAGCAATTTTGGTACGAATTTCGCGGCGACCCGTCTCATGCCCAAATCGTTGATAAAAATCGAATGGCACGAGCCAATCGATATGTTTATAGCCCAGTCATATTAGGGCTTTCACCTCGGAATGAAAGATAATAAGCTGCAAATTGGTATGAACCTTTGTTTTGTCATTCTAAATGTTGTCTCAAAAGTCTAAATCGTTATCGTGTTCGCGTCTCAAGATATTCAAGGTCAAAGGTCACAAAAATCGGTTTTTCGCGAATATCTGGCTTCCTATCGGTTAAATGAGATTTGCATTTATTATAAAAGTTGTAGGCTATAAAATTCCCTACAACTTTTGTTTAAACTTTTTTTTCATACGACCAACCGTTTTGAAGGTAGAGCGCGAAGAGTGCACATCGTACAGTCATATACGGCCTAATGCAAGGTCAAGCGTGAGTTATGGTTATCAGTACGTTATAAAGTCAATTATTTACTTGGAAATTATAATTATTAAACAATGCCTATTATTTATGTACTAACTATTAATTATTTATATTTAATTAAAGTAAGTAACTTGATTATTTATATATAATTATTCATATTTAACTATTTGACAAAACAAAGGTTCATACCAATTTGCAGCTTATTATCTTTCATTCCGAGGTTGACCCCTTTTTTTACCTAATATGACTGGGCTATACGACTTTTCAAAAACTTTGGTGAAAGTTGGAGCCGAATTGCGACCTCTAACGTGGTCAACAATCTCGTTATATACATACACACATATACAGATATATCCATATATATGCATATATATATACATATGTGTATATATATAGATATATATATATATATATATATATATATATATATATATATATATATATATATATATATATATATATATCTATATATATCTATATATATACACATATGTATATATATATGCATATATATGGATATATCTGTATATGTGTGTATGTATATAACGAGATTGTTGACCACGTTAGAGGTCGCAATTCGGCTCCAACTTTCACCAAAGTTTTTGAAAAGTTGTATAGCCCAGTCATATTAGGTAAAAAAAGGGGTCAACCTCGGAATGAAAGATAATAAGCTGCAAATTGGTATGAACCTTTGTTTTGTCAAATAGTTAAATATGAATAATTATATATAAATAATCAAGTTACTTACTTTAATTAAATATAAATAATTAATAGTTAGTACATAAATAATAGGCATTGTTTAATAATTATAATTTCCAAGTAAATAATTGACTTTATAACGTACTGATAACCATAACTCACGCTTGACCTTGCATTAGGCCGTATATGACTGTACGATGTGCACTCTTCGCGCTCTACCTTCAAAACGGTTGGTCGTATGAAAAAAAAGTTTAAACAAAAGTTGTAGGGAATTTTATAGCCTACAACTTTTATAATAAATGCAAATCTCATTTAACCGATAGGAAGCCAGATATTCGCGAAAAACCGATTTTTGTGACCTTTGACCTTGAATATCTTGAGACGCGAACACGATAACGATTTAGACTTTTGAGACAACATTTAGAATGACAAAACAAAGGTTCATACCAATTTGCAGCTTATTATCTTTCATTCCGAGGTTGACCCCTTTTTTTACCTAATATGACTGGGCTATTAGGTCATCAGCAACTTCTCTAACGGTGATTCGACGATTGGCCAATACCATTTTCTCCACTTCATTAATTTTTTCGTTTGTTGTTGAAGTGCTCGGGCGTCCGGCACGCTCTTCGTCGTTCACATCTTCTCGGCCTTCTAAAAACATTTTGTACCACCGATAAACGTTGCTTTGGTCCAAGGTAGCTTCTCCGTATGCCACAGTCAACATTCGGAATGCATCCGCGCGCTTAATTTCGTTTTTCACACAAAACTTGATACACGTTCTTTGATTCATTTTTTTGAATAAGTAAAAATCGAAGACGATTGAAAACACGTGCAAGTAAAGCAGCTATCACCAATCAAGTGAACATTCAAAATGGCCGAGCTTGTCGGCATGAGTAACAGACATGAGTACCAACATAACGCCACAAAAAAATCGAAATTCGAATATACGTAACCCGCGAAAATTCAAAATTCGTGATACTTTTTGAACACACCTCGTATATATATATATATATATATATATATATATATATATATATATATATATATATATATATATATATATATATATATATAGTCTGCGTGGTCTAGTGGTTAGAGCATGAGCCGAAGGTCCCAGATTCAAATCTCGTTGGGAGCAACCGATTGATATGTTTGCCACGTCTACATGTATAGACGGTGTAGTAGAGCTAGGTATAATTTAGTTTTTGACAGAGGGAAGGCAAACGTTGAATCTGCGATGCCCTGGTTCGAGATTACAGAGTGATTATAAAATATTAACTCGATTAGAATGCGATACAACTAAATTCAAATGCGCTCTATTAATCTAATCGTTATAAATTTTCTAAAACCAAAGCATGCTTTATAATATTAAAGCACAATTGGCTTTCTTTACAGAATAGTACATGCGCGAAGACATTTCCTTTCGGAAACTCTTAGCATTTTAATGGTATTAGCTCTCTGAATGTACAAAATTGGATATCCATATGTCAGAACTTATCTACCCAAAGCTTTGTAACAGATAACTTTGATCTTTGGATCAATGTGTCTGGAATATAAAGTCTCCAAAGTGACATAACTACTTTTTATGTTTTACTGAGCATGATTTTGACATGTCCAGTACAGTACAGACACTGATCGAGATGATTTATGTGGAACCCGTTCTGATCTACCCTCACCAGCCACAATGTGGAAATCCTTCCAATTACGTCTCAGACCTTGACTGACTCCCTGCAGCGTTGTCCAAAACGAAATTGTGGACTTTCATTCACCAATTATCAATGTCGAGTTGTACATCATTAAGCGTTTTTGAAGATTGCTCTGAACTATTGTAGCTTTTTGGCCTGCCGTATAAATGATCAGACCATCAGCAAACGCTACCAATGACTGTGTTGGCGAGGCGTTAAAATCAGAGCCGTGTAATAGCTTGCGAATGAATATTGAGAAGGGCAGAGAAGCAGTAACTGTTCCCTCTATAGACCATTCAAGACCTTGAAGTCGCGCATTGTCGCCAGATTTCCATCAGTTACAACAAATGATCCCCCAAATAACATATTGCATATCATGGCGACAGGGTGTCTGGGGAACGTGTCCTGAAAGAGTTTAGAAATTATGTCATCGACAAAACTGTCAAAATTGGTTCAACCAGGGTCTCGAAAATATTTGACCTTATCGACCTTTCTGGAATGAAAGAGTCGTCGAAGGGCCATGCCTACTTTTTGTGCTTTACTGAGCATGATTTTGACATGTCCATTATAGTACATATACTTGTCGAGATATTGATATGATGCATAAGATTTATGTGGAACCCATTCTAAACTGCACTCACCACCCATAATGTGGATATCTTTCTAATTACATTTCAGATTTTGACCGGGCAACCGCAGCTTTTTTCGAAACAAAATCGTTTCGCATTTTTACGCATTCACTTTCATAAGCCTGCACATCGTTGTATATTTTCTGAAGGTTCCCCCGAACGACGGATACCTGTCTGTCCGCCATATAAATAATCAGCAAACGCCACTAATGATCGCGTTGGCAACCCGTTAAAGTCAACACCGCTCAATACATTGCGAATGAATATAAAGAAAAGCGGGGGCGCAGTAACTGTTTCTTGCTGTAGATCATTCAAGACAGTAAAGTTGCACATCGTTATCAGATTTCCATTTTCTTTCCAAAACTATAGAAGCTACAGCTATGAAACTTTGTGGAAAGGTTAGAAGTGGTGAGTTCTTATAAGTTTTGGGGTAACAAGCTTTTCAGGGAGTTTTAAGAGGTGTCTCCTCATATAGGGAAGTGACCCTTAAAAAATTTTTTGTTCGCCATTGGTAGTCGGATAGGGTGTCACTGGAAACGCCTCAATGTGATCTTTTCACAACTTAAAATTACCTTATCAGCATCAAAAAGAACAGAGGAAGAGGAAATGTATGAAATTTTCTCTAGAAAAATTTACTTATTGCCAAGAGTACCTTATATACGGTTGTGGCTCAATAATCTCGTGTAAGAAATGAAGACACCATTTAAAAAAAAATTTTTTTATTTCAACATAGTAGATACACTTCCCCCAACGTTCCTGCCATTTTTTAACCCCTCCAAAAACAGGATTTGTTGAGCTCTCTGTCTTGGCAATGGCTTCCTTGTTGCAGCTTAATTTTTTTCTGCAAGCCATTTCTTCGTGTTACGGAACAATAAAAATTGCAGGGAGCCAGATCAGGTGAATACGAGGTGTTCGGCAGCAATTCGTAACGCAATTCATGCAGTTTGGCGGCAACAACTCCAGATGAATGTGCTGTTGCGTTATCATGGTGAAACAGCACCGTCTTTTTCGCCAAATGCGGCTGTGTCTCATTCAATGTTTTGTCGAATCCGTCCAGTAACTCACTGCAACATTGTCCACTGATCGTGCTTCCTTTTTCTAACAAAATCCATTAGGATGACGCCATTTGCATCCCAAAAGATCGTCGCCATGACCTTTCCGGCGAAGGGAACCGTCTTCGCATTCTTTGGAGCAGATTCACCGGAAGAAATCCATTGTTTTGATTGTTGCTTATGTTCTGGTGTGCAATGATGAATCTATGTTTCATCAATGGTGACAACTCGATGCAAAAACGCCTTTAGATCTCGCTTAAATTGCTCCAAAGACTGCTTCGAAGTTAACAGCCGCATCCGCTTGTTGTCCATCGTGAGCAATCGTGGCACCAATCAGGCTGACATTTTTTCATCGCCAACTTATCATGTAAAATATTAATTACCATTCCAGTCGATACACCTACGAACCCTGCTACTTTGCGCACCATTTTTCGTCGATCAGCGAGAATCATGTCGTTGACATGATTTCGTCAGTAACCACATCTGCCGGGCATCCTGGTCGCCCTCATCAAAAACGGATGTCTGCCCACGTTTAATTTCGTTGAACCAATATCTAACTGTAGTCATTGATAGCGAAGTGTCCCCATAAACAGCATACAGCATTGCTTTTATCTCTTCGCATTTTCTTTCATCCAAAAACACAAAGCAAATTACCGAACAATATTGCTCTTTTTCCATCTTGGCGAAAACCACGAAACACGTCTCTCGTTTGATAGATGGCAGCACACGATGATAATTCCAACTTCCCTCAGGAAGGCCCTCTGTCGCCAGACAAGGGTACTAATTGAACCGCCGTCGTATATAGAGTGGGCCATTGAGTAGTTTCTTTTTAAGTCACATGTTATTTTGACACTGACAGCTGTTTCCCGCTCAAAATTATGTTAGTGGGTCAGTATTTATCTTCGATTTTTGTTCATTTTGTTGCATTATTTTTTTCATTTTATTGCATTTTTTGTTCATTTTATTGAATATTGAAATATAGTTAAATAAATAAATATACAAGTATATATATATATGTTTTGTGTCCAAAAATTAAGGTGACATTTGAATTTAAGCTGCGCGCGTCGAAGGATTTGAGGAATATTTTTTTTACGCTGGTAGTACTGTCAGTGACATCTATGTCAAATTTACATGTCAAAATATTCATTAGTGTTGAGATACGCGTCGTTTTGTGAGCTGCTAAAAGTGAGTTTTTCGTTTTTTGCGATGTCGAAATTTGTTGAATTTGCATTAAATTTTGTTTGCGGAATCAATTTTCTGCTGCAGATACGTTGCGGATGGTGCAGAAGGCCTTTGGTGTTGAGGCTTTATCTAAAAAAAATGTTTACAAGTGGTATAGTGAGCTCCAAGCCGGCCGTGAACGTGTCGAAGACGAAGAGCGTCCCGGGCGGCCATCAACCTTTTCTCTTCTTTGATTATTGTCGTGTTGTGCATTATGAATTCCTTCTGCCGGGCCAAACAGTCAACAAGAAATATTATTCGAACGTTATGCGTCGCTTGCGTAACGCTATCCGCCTAAAAAGGCCGGAATTATGGAAAGACAATTCTTGGTTTTTACACCACAATAATGCACCATCCCATACTGCACTTGTAATTCGTGATCATTTCGCCAAAAACTAAACCCATATCATTCCGCAACCACCGTATTCACCTGATCTGGCACCGTGCGACTTCTGGCTGTTCAGCAAGCTCAAAAGATCGCTCCGGGGACAACGTTTTGATACGATAGAGGAGATCCAAGCCGCAGCGAAGACGGAACTGAAGGCCATCCCGGAAACGACGTGTATCTCAAACACTAATGAATATTTTGACATGTAGATTTGACATAGATGTCACTGACAGTACTACCAACCTAAAAAAAATAATTCTCCAAATCCTTCGACGCGCGCGGTTTAAATGCAAATGCAAATGTAAAAATATATATATAAATATATATATGTATAAATGTATATATATATATATATATATATATATATATATATATATATATATATATATATATATATTTATATATATTTGGTTGCAAAAATTCTGGTCTTTAGCTTTTACTCTATATTTATAAAGGGTTTTCCAATAAGAGGTGTTATTTTGAATAGCCCGCTATTTCGGTAGAGGTTACTTTTGAAGCTGTCATTTTTTGACATTTGGCAAGTAGAAACTACGCCATTAATGAAAATGGAACTGGAACATTTTTGGGTCGTCGTGACCGCAATACAGAAATTGGTGGCAAAATTCGAGCTGTTGGGACAACTTAGTGATATGAAGAATAAAATCCGTGCACGTCACGAAAGTGTTGAAAAAAACCCAGGTTTGTCCATTTCTCGCCGTTCTTCTTTCCATAAACGTCATCACACCGTATTTTGCATAAGGATTTGGGTCTTAAGGTTTATAAAGCTCAGCTAACAAAAGAGCTCAAGCCGATCAATCATCAACAACGTCGTGTCTTTGCTGATTGGGTCCTTGAAATGCATGAAAATGATCCGGAATTCCATCGAAAAATCATTTTGAGTGATGAGGCCCATTTCCACCTCGGTGGCTTCGTCAACAAGCAAAATTGTCGCATTTGGGACTCGGGAAACCCAAGCCTCTCTATCCTCAACGTGTGACTGTTTGGTGCGTTTTATGGTCCGGCGGCGTCATTGGACCTTACTTTTTCGAAAATGAGGCTGGAGCAACAGTCACTGTGAATGGATTGCGCTATCAAGAGATGATTAATGATTTTTATTGGCCAGAATTGGATGATATTGATCTGGACCGTCTTGTTGAAAGTAAACAACAAGACGGCGCTACGTGCCACACAAGCAACGAAACCATTGATCTTTTATCGGAAAAGTTTCCGGACCGTGTTATCTCTCGTAGAGGTGATCAGAATTGGCCACCGAGATCTTATGATTTAACACCTTGCCACTTATTCCTTTGGGGCCACGTGCCAACAGCCCAGCGTCGATTCAAGACCTCAAAGATGGAATTGATGAGGCTATCGAGGACATAGAGCAGCCACTTTGCGATTTGGCTATGGAAAATTTTCTGAAAAGGATATGGTCCTGGAAGCGTGGTCGAGGTAGTCATTTGTTTGATGTTATTTTTCACTATTAACGGCATATCTTCTATTTTTATAATGAAATAAACATCCGATCATTTATATTAAAAATGGCATTTTTTTTTTAATATCAAAATAACACCTCTTATTGGAAAACCCTGTATTTTACTCTTTAGAAATGACAGAATTTATTACTCCCTTTTGTTTACGACGAGGTAGGCGGCTACGGCGATGAAGATGATGTCGTTGTTGTTGATGATGAATGATGATGTCGTTGTTGTTGATGATGATGTTGTTATTGATGTCGATGATGATGCTGATGATGATTTTTTTGCTACAGATGTTGATGATAATGTTGACTTCGAACCAGAAGTGGCGTTTGCCTAGGCTCTCGTATGTTCATGAGGATTGAGAAGAGTGGCTCAAGCAAATTTCACTTTTTCTCGAGGGAATTGCTTGCGCCGCTGATATGTCGAATCGGCTGGCAGACGAAGCTTTCTCGTGAGAAGAGGGTCTGTTTACCTCGTGAAGCTTGCGCTGACGTTGGGACGTTCTGACTCGTTACAGTCACTCCCTCTCCAATGACCTTCGCATGCGACTCTCTTCTTGGATGGCTGGAGTGGTTGTTCCGGCGAAACCTGCGCTGGTTGAGCCGTTTCCAAGGGCAGCAGAGGTGGTGCTGTAGGCGCCTGTGAAGGTGTTGAGTATGGCTGCTGGGTCGCTGGATGGGCATCGGTTTGCTTCAGATAGGCTGGTTTGAGTTGTTCAGTGGAGAAGCTTTTGATGACGCCGTTTGTGTCTATGACGTAGGTGTTGGCGTTGATCCCTCTGACGTCCCGATGAGGTCCGGAGTATGGCCGATCGAGCGGTTCTTTACAGCATTGATGCGGCAAAACACGTACCCATACTTTTTATGGAATTGTTTGCAGCTACGTATAAATGAGTTGCATATTTTGAATAATAATTTTTCTGAAAAATTATTAGAGAAGAAAAATGTTAGAAGAAGGTGGTTTCGACGTGTGCACTAATTCTCCTCAGGCCATCACTCTTAGATACACACCGGTGATGGCGACCACCATGCTCAGAGGTGAGAGAGTTAATTTTTAATTTTTCTACTTATGCAAACTCAATATGTTTTTGTATCTGCAAGTTATATTCAAGGTAAATTTCTCTTGTAAGTACTTGTATTAGCTAAACTTTTTGATTGGATCATTTCACCCTTTTCACATCAACTTAATGTAAATCTATACGACAAATTTGCTCTACATTTGAAGCTTATCTAACGTCGCGCGGATATCGAGAGTGATGGCCTGAGGAGAATTAGTGCACACGTTGAAACCACCTTCTTCTAACATTTTTCTTCTCTAATAATTTTTCAGAAAAATTATTATTCAAAATATGCAACTCATTTATATGTAGCTGCAAACAATTCCATAAAAAGTAATTTAAAAAGCTATCGGAGCCATCCGAAAGAGTGATCGATATCCGCGCGACGTTAGATAAGCTTCAAATGTAGAGCAAATTTGTCGTATAGATTTACATTAAGTTGATGTGAAAAGGGTGAAATGATCCAATTAAAAAGTTTAGCTAATACACGTACCCATAGCTGGCTAGGTCTTTGAAAACGAATGGTTGGTGAACCGAGTGTCTGACTGACGGGACAGGACGAATTGATTTAGAGAGGTGGCGTAAGTCGGTGACAAAATCTTGTGGGCCGCCAGCTGGTGTGTTTCGAGGCGTGACGAACTCGCCCGGGACCCAAAGCGATGTGCGAAAAACCAAGGCTTAATGGTGCTGGTAAACTCCACATAGTAGGCTGAGTAGCCGCCCAAGATGAGCTGATGCAGTTTGAGATAGGGCCTCGCCAGGAGGTAGGACAACTGGTCGTTTGTGTTCTGTGCTTTGCTGGTGACTTGAGCTGTGATTGTGGTGGGTATTGTGACCGTTTCTCGACGTGAAAGTGCGTCCCCTGGTGTGTATTCCACTCGCGAATCGAATTGGGTGATGAAGTCCAGTTGTCTGCTTTGGCGGGGTGAGGATTTGTCCAAGCGTTGTGACAAAGCAAATATAAGTGGCCAGTGGTCACTTTAAATGATAAAGTGTCTTCCTTCCAAGATGCGCTAAAAGAACTTGATGGCAGCAAAGATCGCAAGGAGCTCGCGCTCGTAGGTTGAGTAGCGTTGCTCGGTGTCAGAGAGCTTCCTCGAGAAGAAACCCATCGGTATCCAAGTGCCATCGTCCTATTGTTGGTCCAAGGCCACGCCAATGGCAGTACTGGATGTGTCAGTGCGGAGTGTTAATGGATGCGAAGGCGAAAGAAAAGCTGACTTGGCTGCTTCGGCGATGCCTTGCTTGCAGCGTTCAAAAGCCACTTCAGCATTGGGTGTCCAGGTGAGTAGTGCTTTCTTTTTTGTACAACCTTTTAGCAGTTCCGATAGTGGCGCTTGGGACTCAGCAGCGTATGGGATGCAGCCGCAATAAAAATTCAGCATCCCGAGAAAACGCCTCAACTGGGATGAGTCGGCAGGTTTGGGAAAAGATACGATGGCTTCTGTTTTGAGGGCTGGTGGTCGAAATCTAGTTTCGCATACGTGGTATCCAGCAAAATCGATTTCAGGCCAACAGACTTGGCATTTATCCCAGTTAGCGTGGAGATTCGCCACCTGCAGCATGGTTGCTCAAGGTGGCGCTGGTGATGATCGTGGCTGGCAGATAGACCCGGATGCAGTCAAACTTCCTCAGTAGATGGCCTAGAGTCCGCTGCATCGTTTGGGCTGCATTGTGTGGGCCCAAAGGAATCCCCGGGAATTCATATAGTCCTAAGGGCGTGATGGCTGCCTTCTTACATACGCCTTCAGAAGCAACCGGAATTCGGTGGAAGGCACATTGGAGGTGGATTACTGAGAAAACAGTACCGCTGGCCTCCTGAATGAAATCCTTGATGATGGGCAGTGTGTAACGGTCCGCTCGAGTTTGAGTGTTGAGTTGCCGGTAATCCCCAGTAGCTCGCCAATGGTCACCGTCCTTGGGCGCGATGTGCAGAGGACTTGCCCACTGGCTCAACGAGGGTTGAATTATGCCCCGTTCCAGCAAGAAAGCGAACTCGGCTTTGGCTGTGGTGAGGCGGTCTCCCAAGAGGCGACGTGATCTCGTGAAAACCGTTGGGCCATTGGTGACTATCTGGTGGTAGACGGGTAGATCAGCGACCGAGAGTTTTGTCAATTACAACAATAGTTACACGTGATACTGTGTAATTACCCATTCACAAAGGACCCAAACACTACAGATAAGTACGGGTTTTGATGAAAATTTTAGAAATATTTTAAAACATTGATATGTTATCATGACTACTCAAACATTGAGATCCACAGACTGAAAATTAAATCGCGACAAATTAAAATACATAATAAAACCATATATTATTTTTCTGTGCTCAACTCATGGAATATATATGTAAGCCGAAATTTGATATTCAGAAGACGTTGTCTAATTTACTAATTATTTTGCAATACCTTTCTGTTAGGAGGACTCTCCTGCTACTTTTCCTTGTGCTTTAACAGTCTTTCACTTTCAAAGTGATTATTCGCTTTTAAAAATACGGGTACTTACGAGAAATCTGCCTTGCCGCTGGTGGTGTCAACGGGATTTTTTTTTCACGTTCCGAAGTAAAGTTAAGATATTCGATACGGCTACGTCTAGCACTCGTTGCGTGTAGACGTGTTTTCAATTCGCTCCTGTCAAGAATTTTTATAAATTAAAATAATTTTTTAAAACGTCAATTAGAAAGTAATTTTATAAAGAAACTAATTACATCGTCGAACTATTCGAACAATTTATCGAGTATCTGGATTTTACCTGCGAGAAAGTTTCAAGAAAGTAGAAAAGTTTTTTCACCGGGAGGATAGAGGAGCCCGACGGCTTCTCACCGCTGGGGGACCCAGAGCCAGGCATTTTGAAAATTACAAATGATAAAATAAACAAGCGGAAAAATGAACAAGACAATTGTGAGCATGGAAAGCGAATAACGCTTTCAAGCGAAGATTTTGAAAAAGTAACCAGGGAGAATGCAAGGGTTACGAAACAAAATGACGAATTAAAACTCCGTATACAGAGTTTAGAAGATATGGTCCGGACGTTGTCAAATGGGAGCAAACCAAAAGTGAAGCCACAGAATACGTCGGGCAAAGAAGAGTCGATATTAACTAAGAAGAATGAAAAACAGGAAAAAACAACAACAAGCAAGACCACTGAGAAAGCAGTACCAACAAATAAAACGTAATCGCAAGATATGAGCAAGACAATCCATGATGCTGAAAATATCCTGAGCGCAGGAGGAGCGAACGACAGCGCCAATTATTATGCGGTGCTGTCTGCAATCAACGAAGAAATGGACATCGAGATGGAGCGCAACTATAACATAGGTAATATTGATAGCAGTAATATTGATAGCAGTAATAATTTCATTAAATATTTAAAATAAAAAAATTAGCAAAAGGAGAAGAAGCCAACCGGTGTGTCTGCTGGTTCTCCTAATAAAATTAATAAGGTAAATGAAAAACTTCCTCCAATAAACGTTTTTGGGCAGCGTGGAGGAGATATGGTTCGGTTATTGGCAGCCGAACATAAAATCGAAAACTTTGAAATTAAGAGAGTGACCGGTGATAAGCTCTCGATCAAGACAAAGACACTGGCTGACTTCAAACAGGCGAAAGATGCTCTTAATAGTGTCTCAGCTCCCCACTTCACATATACGCCAAAGGCGGAAAAAAATCAGACCTTCTTGTTGAAGGGCCTGGACTGTGGGAAGAATACAGTTGATCTCCTTGAGATGTTGCAGGAAGCAGCACCATGTGTTAAGTTCATCTGTGTGAAAAATTTTGCTACAAGGAGATCAACTGTAGAAGGTAAAATATTACCATTTTATTTGGTCCAAATTTCCAACGACAGCAGTCCGAGTGCCCTCCAACAGGTAAGGTACTTAAACTTTAGAGTTGTGAGGTGGGAACGCCTCCAAAAAACTGAGGTCAACCAGTGTTACAGGTGTCAACGATTCGGTCATTCGGCTGCCAATTGTGCAATGCACTATCTCGCTGTGTTAAATGCAAAGGTGAATGCAAATTGGCTCAGATGGAGCCAAAAGAAAAATTGTATTGTGTTAATTGCCGTACATTTGGTTATCCAGCATCATACCGAGGATGCCCTCGGTATCAAGATGCAAGAGCTAAATTTTCCCCAAAGCAAACCAAAGTAAATCACAATCTGTTACCTCCCAACTTCATCAAATCCGGAGTATCATTTGCACTTGCTGCCAGAGGACCAGCAGACAACAATATAAATAAAATAAATAACGTAAGTGGCAATAATGTCCTGCTTCTTAAAATCAACCAGCAACTTGAATCGCTTTCAGATAGAATTAATAAGCAAGACCAAAAAATCAATTTCGTTTTTCAAAGTTTAGGTCAACATGCTCCAAAATAGTTTGTCATCCAGTCACATTCCCATGGATAGGATTCGTCTCATCTCGATCAACGTCAACTCCATTGTTACTATACATCGGCATGATTATCTCCTTGAATTCATTGTTAAGTAAAAGCCTGACATCATGCTTCTCACCGAAACCCACCTCAATTCATGGCACTCCATGACATTCAAGGATTTTGAATTCGTAAGAAACGATAGGGTAATAGGTGATGGGGGAGGTGGCACCGGGATATTGGTTCGAAGACCCTATTGTTTTCAAAATATTGAAAAAGTCGAATTCAAAAGCTTTGAATCTCTTGAAGTGTCCGTTATCAAAATTGCACTGCCAGGTGGGGATAACCTCTTCGTTATCTCTGCCTATGCAACTGGTAGAACTGTTCTCAGGCTCAAGGAGGAACTCAATTCCTTGTTTGAAATACTCGAATTGAACAGGCTGCATAACTATCATATTCTTGCTGGTGACCTGAATGCCAAACATACATCATGGCTGAACGCCACCAATAATCCAAGAGGTGTATTCCTGAAATCGTGGATAACAGAGAACCAGATTGAATACAGGTGCAATCTATATGGGTCGGAGTTCCCAACATACCCTAGGACAAATTCATATTTGGACCTTTGCATTGCTGACGCAAGACTCGAATTCAACTTTAATAGTCCTCAACGGAAACTGCAGGTGCTTCTTTATGATAACGACCATAACGCAATCGTAATGGAAATCAATCATCAAAGGGATGATTTCTTCCTCATTCCAGTTCAACACGAAAATCATCGGTTGAACTTCAAAAAAACAGACTGGGGAAAGTTTCAAAAGAAGTTTAATCGCGAGTACCAGAAGCAATGTCCCCGTTCTGATAGTGGCAACTCTTGCTCAATGGTTCCGAATGACAGGGATCTAACTAACGATGAAATAGATGTCTATTTGTCGAAGTTAGAGAAGCTGACGTTGGAAACGATTGAGAAAGTAGTTCCCAAGATTAAACATCGAAACAATATGGAAGGATATGAAACACCAACCATCGCAAGGTTGAAAAGATTGAAAAGCCTTCTTCTCACACGCGTCAACAATATTTATCGACGATTTTTGGATTACAACCATCCCTCGTTGGCTTTGTTGAAATTACACCTGAAGAATGTCCGGAACTTAATCCGGTCATACTTCAGGAGTGAGGTCAGCAATCAATGGGCGGAAAAATTGAGGGGTATTAGCCCACAGAACCCAGACGGCGTGTTTGCGAAAGTGAATAGCATATTCCGCAAGAAGTCTCGAGTGAAGGTATCGAATGTTGAAGTCACTAGTGATGAGATAAATCTTCTCGATAGGGCTGGTATCGAAATTGATAGTACGACTCCGGATAGAAATGGAAACAGGATTATTTGTGAACGATTGGATAAACTTGCCCTGATTGGAACACATTTTGAATTGGTTCATCTACCAAACCCTGAGAGAGGGAATGAAATAGTTTTAGAGATCGTTGAAGCAAAAGTTTCCGACTTCAAGTCAAGCCTGAACGGCCAATCAATTCTTCATTTCAATGAAACATTAACATCTGACCTCATACCGAGCTTGAATCTTATTGATTATTTTGTCAGCTATGAAGACTTGTGTTTCATATTTCGCAGGATAAACAACAAGAAATCATGTGGTACTGATCGTATTCCAAATGTAGTTCTCCGACATTTGCCGGAGGTTGCTATTAGGAATTATTGCATATTGTTCAACAACATGTTGAGCAATTCATATTTCCCAAATGAGTGGAAAAAGGCTAAGGTATTTCCGATCTTGAAGAAAGGAAAAGAATCTTCATGCCCCAAAAGCTATCGCCCAATCAGCTTGCTGCCTAACATCACAAGGTGTTTGAAGTGATACTCAACAGAGCATTAAACGCCCACATTGAGGAAAATGAGTTGATGCCGAATTGCCAATTTGGTTTTCGTGCCAGGCATTCGACCACACATGCAATAACGAAAGTAACCTCAGACATCTGTTGGAAACTAAATGATAGTCAATGTGTTGGAGCATGTCTCATTGATATGGAGAAAGCCTTCGATACGGTGTGGTTAGATGGACTAATTTTTAAACTCCTTCAGGACAAGTTCCCCAGACACCTTATCGCCATGATGTGTAATATGTTATACGGGAAATCGTTTGTTGTAACTGATGGAAATCTGACAACAATGCGCGAGTTCAAGGTCTTGAATGGTCTACAGCAGGGAACAGTTACTGCGCCTCTGCTCTTTTCAATCTTTATTCGCAAGCTATTGAGCGGCTTTGATTTTAACGTCTCGCCAACGCGATCATTGGTAGCGTTTGCTGATGATCTGATCATCTATACGGCAGACCGAAAAGCTACAATAGTTCAGAGCAATCTCCAAAAAATGTTCAATGATGTACAGCTGTACACTGACAATTGGCGAATGAAAATCAATGTACAGAAGTGTGAAACAATCTTATTTCGGACAACGCTGCAGGGGGTCAGTCAAGACCTGAAACGTAATTGGAAAGATTTCCACATCATGGCTGGTGAGGGTAGTCTTGAACGGGTCCCACATAAATCCTGTGTTCGATACCTCGGTGTTTATCTCGACCAGTATCTGTACTATACTGAACATGTAAAAATCATGGTCAGTAAGGCACTTAAAGTAGTCATGGCCCTTCGAAAACTCTTTCATTCCAGATACATTGATCAAAAGGTCAAAATTATCTGTTACAAGACACTGGTTAGACCAGTTTTGACATATGGATGTCAGATCTGGTACAACCAGAGCGCTAGTACTATGGAAAAATTAAGAGTTTTCGAAAGGAAATGTCTTCGTGCATGTACTGGTTTGTACAGAAAGCCTGAGACGGATTGGAAACATTATATATCGAATAGAAGAATTTATCAAACTGCTGAAGTGATGAGAGTCGATATCTTCATATTGAGACTTCTTCGGAACCATATCGCAAGATCTGTGACTGTGAGTGAAAACCCTTGGATTTCACAGCCGTTCCACCCTACAGACGGGTATATAGCGACTTGCCTCGCTACTGGCTTCATTCCTCCAGAAGCATTCGTGTATTTGGACATGAATGGATATGTTTTTGATTCTGACGGCGTCCCAATCATATATCACATACATCGACGGGCCACCGATAAGAAGATAAAATATCCTCCTAATTTGAGTTCACGAGACCAACAATTCCAATGGAGATACTCATTTGCTAGATTCGTTGAAGCTGATCGAGGTGAGACGGGGCAATCTAGGTATTGTTGGCTGAATGACAATGTCTAAATTATTCGTGTTTATTTTCAGTTTTGGTGTTTTTCGTTATTTAGTTTTTGAGTTTCAGCTCATTATTGCTACATTTAGTGTTATTGTTTATTTTTGTTAAAAATTAGGTATATGTTAGGTTTATATTATGTTTATTATATAAGGTTAGAGATAAGGTTAAACGCTTAGGTTAGGAACATTGTTATAGATTTTTTTTAGTATAAGATAAAGTTTTTGATTGCATTTATTAGAATTAAGTTAAAACATATTAGGTGTAGGATCAAAGTTCACTGTAGTGTTAAGATGATAAATAATTTTAGAATAGTGTTGGTTGGTTTTTTCTCCTTTTTCCAATTGAATTGTAAAAATATGTAATAATCTTAATTGATTTGAAATTGCATCGTTGTTTTTTTTTAAATGTGTTTAATGATAACGTACAAATTTAGAGAGCCATTTGGGCCATTAAGTTTTTTATTGTTATTGTTTGGATTTTGCTTTATATTCTTTTAAAATTTATAACAATTAGTATTAAATAAAGCGCTTTTGACTTTGACTTTGACTTTAAGATATTCGATATAAATTGTTTGAAAAAATTGTTTCGCCGATGTGATAATAAGCTTTTTTTAATAAAAAAAATTCGTTGAAAATTGACGATTAAAAATTATATAATTTATAAAAATTAGTGACAGAAGCTGTTGGAAAGCATGTCTTTAGATATGCAATGAATACTACACGTCCTAGCATGTGTAACTTATAGCATATGTTACTTATAGCGTGGCACCGAAAAAATTTATGGGACACCCTAATAGTTAGCTCAACAATTTAACTGTTTCAAAAAAACTATAAAACCTTAAACCCAAAAATGTTTACAAAACGTGAAAAGATTTTGATCCGTGAAAAAAGATTCGGGTTATGATTTTCTATTGGCAATCCATCAGTGGTATCCCTCGAAAAATTCAACGTGCGCAAGGCAAAATTTCGCATCATTTTGCATTATTAATAACAAAGTCGATAAGTACGATAGGTCATTAACGTGAAAAGTTCATTTGTTTGTTAATAGCATTATTCACAAAACACTTTTAGTTCAGTTTTCATTCAATATCTCATGCTATTACCATTCAGATGATTTGCACAATCATTGATACCTCAAAAAAGTTAAAATGTGTTTAATTTGTTTTTGTTATATCATGATATATGATATAACGATACAGAGGATTTCCGTTTTAACTTGAATCATCAATTTGAAAATTACTTTCTTCTACTAATCGAAAATTAATCAATAAGTCAGCAAGTGAACCTTAAGGTTAACTGTGTCAGCAGCGCAAAGGTTAATAGAGATACTTGCTTCCGAAAATATGGCAGTGTGCTTGCAATTGAAACTTGAATTATTCAGCTCATTAATTTAAGATAAAGAGTAAATTTCTCATCTTTCGATATAATTTGGTTTATTCTCATAGATATACATTATTTTAGAGTAGATTAGCAAACCTTACCCAGGAAGTTGGATTGCCACTGATTGCCAGTAACAAATCGTTTCATTGAACAAAAATGAAGTCTTATAAGTGTCAATCGAAAAAGTTGAAGTTGATTCTGATTGAGAAGCCTGGGAATTTCACTCGCTAAATGAGAAATGCATTTGAAAATTCAAAAATTTCAGGTATCGTAGTTTCTCTTTGGATGCTACCGAAATCATTCGAAAACGTTTCAATTTTCGCAACATTTCTAATCCATTAAATTCATCGAATAAAATATCTGTCGATTGAAATCCATCTCCACTTTTCAATTTTAGACATGGGAGGCATTAGTACGAGTATATTTCTATTTGCCAACATTTCATACTGCCATATCTACTACACAATATAATCATGGAGGACTGACATGGCACATTGAAACAGGCCATCACGGCGGCGGCATGTTGAAAAACGACTTTTCTTTCTCAGGAAAGTTGATAGCCCGCCAGCCAACCCAGCCAGCAAGAAAGCAAGTTAAGTGGCAGGAATGGGTCTTTGGTATTTTGTGTGTGTGTGTGTGGAAGTCTTTTGCAAAAATTGTACATGGTAAATAGAAAAGAACTACGACCCAAATGAAATAAAAGAAAATAATAGCAAAACAGGAGAAAAATTAATGGACTTTTCAATTCGTTGACAGTTCATTCAGCCTGAGTGATTTTTCCATCGATTCATGTCAAGTTCGTTCGTTCCTTCGTTTGTTGGTTGGCTCGTTCGTTTGTTTTTTATTGTACATTATGCTTTTCCCAAACTGGCATTTTCTCGTTATTTTATTTAAGCTGAAATAGCGTTTTTTTTTTGTTTATTTTATTTACCGTTCACATCTTTCTTTTTCGATTTGTGAATTTCATCTGCTATGTGAATTTTTTCGTAAGGATTTCCCAAGGTTTTCACAGAAGTTGATGTTGGTTTCAAAAAGGTCTGGGGTGAGTATAAGTATAAGTAGGTAAGCGATATAGTTTTCATTTTTAACACACGTGTCGGTCGCATAGGGGTCAAATAGGGAAATACGAGTGAACCAATACAACCACTAAAGAAATTAAGTTGGTAGGAGAGTGTTCCTACCAGAAGGGCTATGTAACCATTAAAACAACTGTTGATATGAAACAATTAGTTGAGTTATGCATTATATAGGTATGAGAAATCATTCACATATATCCGAAATGTCAAGGGTTTCTTTCACATGTACATAGCCATCGCAACTTTGTGTCTGCTTCAATAATTTTTCTGAATCTCCGCCCACTGGACATATTCAATTCAAACCATATTCGAAGAAAACTGTAGTGTCTGGTCAATTTGATATATTTATACATATATCAGCCAATAACACGATTTATTGTTGTTGCAATGATTGCTTGATTGAAATGGCAGTATCTCACTAGTTAATGATCCGATTCCCATGAAATTTTGAGGGCGCATGAAATTCATGCTAATGTACGTAATTTCAAAAGATTTAAGTGTACCACTTCAGTTTTATTGAGGAAATATAAAATTCACAAATCAAACTATTGGTCTAACCTATTTAAAACGACAGACTTTTTGCGTTTAACACGTTTAAATTCATCCGTCTGGGAAAAGTGGTCTAGTCTCTTACACGGTGAAGACGGAAAGCGATCTTCTTCTTGTTCGACCAGTCAGCTGTCAACCAAGCTGTCTGGTGTAGCGACAGCAATTTCAAGCAAGGTGAAAGCTGATGAAGCTCGCCACTTCACCACATGTACAACAGAGCGTTGCTATCGCGAAGGATCCATTTAACATTAGTTTTAGTGAGTCGTTGTTAAGATGTTATTAGGAATAGACTCATTAAGTATTTGTATGGTGTTTTTTTTTCAATCACTTTCCTGTGTCCGTTAATATATTTAGTTTATCAACAACGACAAACGCTACAGTGGTGGCCATGGCAACGCCAAATAATTCGAGAAGTATACAAAAAATGAACAGTGAAGAATCACTTAACGACTCGCAGAAACCATTTGTCCAAATATCAAGACTGGTTCACGAATGATCGACGCCATAGTAAATGTGACACTACCACCATTTTTGGACGCATCGACCGACGCTTTGGCTTAAGCAAAAAGAGGCACAGTTCCTAATCAACGGCATAACACCCGATGAAACGAAATTCATAGGATCAATAAAATACCAAATATTAGATTACGTGGCGGATGTTATAGAAAATCCATCGTCCAACAGATGTAATTACGACGGATTAAAACAGCAATTGATTTCCCGCTTCTCGGAATCAAAGGAGAATAAATTTTCACGCGTTCTGATAGAAATTGAGCTAGATGACAAAAAGCCATCCCAACTTTACAGAGAAATGAAATCCCCTGCTACAAACCAATCAACAGACGACGCTTTGCGCACCTTATGGCTTCGACGATTACCAGCATGAGTGCGCGTCAATTTGACTGTTTCTACACAGGTAGAAATTGATTGCTTAAAAGTGCAAAAGTGTCGTAAACCGTGTTCCTATACAAATAATTCGGAAAACTAAATACGTCGCCATTGACAAGTGCGGACAATGGCGACGAGAACAGTTCACATAGATCATTAGTGCGTGATAAAAATTTGGGAATACTTTTCCAAGTCGATACTGGTGCCGACATATCTGCTGTACCGGCCACGTCAGCACAAAAGCCAACAGCCGAAAACAACTTAAAACTCTATGCTGCAAATGGCTCAGTGATGAAAATGTAGGGAGAAAAACTCCTAAATGTGAATTTCGGTTCGCGTCGCCTATTTCCTTGGTTTTTTTAGAATCGCTGATGTTGAGCAACCGATTCTTGGTGTAGACTTTTTAAGACACTAAAATCTTCAAATTGACATTAAAAATAAAAAAATTATCGATGGAACAACACGGTTGTATACGAAGGCAGAGACTACGACATCAGATGGGGTATGTTTGTCTATAGTGAAAAATAACGAAATAGTTCAAAACCTTCTAAGAGAATTCCCAACACTCACCGCGTCAGCAAGTTTCGTGAAACCAACTGCTCATTCAGTACTGCACCACATCATCACTAATGGGCCACCAGTTGCCGAAAAAACGAGGCCACTCTATCCCAGCAAATATGCAGCAGTGAAAACCGATTTTGACTATATGATTTCTAAAGGGATATGACGTCCCTAGAAAAGTCCATGGGCCAGTCCACTACATATAGTACCCAAATAAATCTGGGGAATGAAGCACGTGTGGAGATTATAGGCATCTCATCGCTATCACATGCCTGGATTGGTATCCAATAAAAAGCATCAAGGATGTATCAATACAGCTTTATGGAAAAACGATTTTTACCAGATTGGATATCACCAGAGCATACCACCGTATCCCCATTTCTCCCGAAGACATCAAAAAAACAGCCGTAACAACACCGTTCGGACTATTTGAGTTCTGCAGAATGCCGTTCAGACTACGAAACGCGGTACAATCGTTTCAAAGGTTTTTGGATACCGAACTTCGAGGCGTACCTAGATGATATTCTGATTGCTTCGACAAAAACGGTAAAACATCAAAATAATCTTCTTCTTCTTAGCACTGCAGCCCCTCTCGGCCATTCGCTTCCTGCAAATAGCGCCTCCAACTATCTTAGTCCATTGACCGCGTGCTCCAATTTCAAAATCTGAGCAGCGATGAACTGTCTTCGTCGACTGAGTCAGACCAGCGTTTCTTCGGTTTCCCCACTGGTCTCCGGCCTTCAGTTCTCCCAACGAATACCTTCTTGGGTATCCGTTGTTCGTCCGTACGATTCATGTGGCCAGCCCATTGCAGCTTCCACAGTCTTACAATCTTTGAGACCTCCGGTTGGTAAAAAATTTCATACAGCTCATGGTTGTATCCAATTTGCCATTGGTCCCCGTCTAGCTCCGCTCCAGTTATTCGCCTCAGGACCCGTCGCTCAAAGGCGTTCAATATATTTGCGGATGCTTGGGTTAGGGTCCATGTTTCACATCCATAGCATAACACAGGTCTTATCACAGATCATCAAAATATTACACAAGAAGTATTCAAGCAATTGAACGCCTACGGACTATGTCTCAATCTCAATAAGTGTGTGTTTGGTGTTCCAGAAATAGAGTTTTTGGGATATTTCATATCAACAACTGGAATAAAACCACTACCGGATAAAGTGAAATCCATGGTTAACATACACAAGCCTATAAATTTACTTGCGCTTCTTCAATATCTGGGAATGTTCAACTTCTACCGCAGATTTTAAATCTTAACTCCCTTGAATAACTTTTCAGAAGACAGTCAAAAGAATGACAAGCGACCAGTTCAATGGGATGGAGAGTCTGATATTGCGTTTGAAAAACGCAATAACATTTTACAAAACGCTGCTCTTCTAGCTCCCCAAAAAGATAATGCTGTGTTAAATCTGACAACAGATTTCTCGGACAAGGCAATTTGAGCCATTTAAGAACAAGTTGAAGAAGGATGTTGCCAACCTCTTGAATTTTTCTCAAAAAAATTAACGGCACAACAGACCAACTACAGTGCATGTGACCGCGAGTTCATTGCGATTTTCGAAGCAATTAAGTACTTCCGTCACATGCTCGAAGGAAGATATATTGTTGTGCGCACAGATCACAAGCCTTTAATGTTTCCCTTCCGTCAGCGATCAGATCGAGCATTGCCAAGGTAAAGTCGTTAATTGGAGTTCATCGCGCAATTCACCACCAAAATTGTTCACGTGAAAAGTGATGACGAATTCGCTATCAAGATTAATCGCAATTGGTAAGGAACCTGTCATAGATTTTTTGGAGCCTGCATTATTGGAAGATGAACAAAGAAAGGATTCACAACTTTAAGAATTGTTAACAACACCGACATCGTAACATTTGCAAAAACTTAATTTACATAAGGCTTCGATTTACTGTGATACTTTCACAGGAACTGTTCGTCCATACATTCCGGCAACTCTAAGGAAACAAGTTTTTGAATCGATTCATCGATTGTCGCATCCAAGTGGACGAGCAACAGCAAAACTAGCACGCCAAAAATACGTTTGGCCAAGCATCGCTGAAATCATTCGCCAGTGGTCCAAAATTTGTCAACAACGCCAACATGTGAAGATCAGCCGACACGTTTCAAATCCTTTTCTTCAATTCGCACATACAAATGGTAGGTTCAAGCATATTCGCTTGGATATAGTGGGATCTATGCCAACATGTCAAAATCAACGATATCTTGTAACCGTCACCGACAGATTCTCCAAATGGCCCTAAGCAATCCCTGTTTCTGAAATATCAACGGACATTGTCATCACAGCCGTTTACACGCACTGGGTTTGCCATTTTGGTGCACCGAAAATTATCACAATTTTAACCGGTGATCTTCCGCGCTTTAAGCAAATTAATGGGTGCATCACGAATTCGCACAACGGCCTATCACCCAGCCTCTAATGGTATGAACGAGCGGTGGCATATGTCACTCAAAGCAGCCCTAATGTGCCATGAAACGTCCAGATGAGTGGAAACTTTACCAACGGTGCTGCTAGGATTGCAAGGAGCATACGAGGAGGATATCATTGCTTCAGCTGCAGAAATGGTGTACGGCACAACTCTTCAATTGCCAGAGGAATACTTCTGTGAAGCAGAGATGTCAAAAGACCCGATTCCATCTTCCTTGAAAAATTTTGAGTCGATATGCAACAACTACGGGCCGTGACAACATCACATCACCGTCAGGACCGCGCATTTGTATACAAAGACTTGTATACCTGTACACACGTTTTTCTTCGTCAAAGACTATTAACAGCACCTTACACCGGGCCGCATAGAATAGTTGAACGAATCTCAAATCATGTATACAAGGTTAAAGTTTGAGAAAAGGAAACAACCGTATCAACTGAACGATTAAAAACAGCGTTTATCCAAAACGAAATAGACTCGAATACAAATACTGTAGTTGCAAAGGCTCTGCAAGCATACAGCAGGAAAGTTAAATTCAATGTTTAACAGTTGATGTACGTGACGACGTTACTCCGAGGGGAGTATTGTAGCGACAGCAGTTTCAAACAAGGTGACAGTTGATTAAGCCTGCCTCTTCACTACATGAACAACATAGCGTTGCTATCACTAAGCATCCATTTAAGATTAGTTTTAGGGATGGCGGTTATTGCCTAAGTAACCGGTTTTCGGTAATTTCGGTTTTTTTTCAACTCCGGTTTAACCTACCGGATATAACCTCTCGAAATAACTGGTTAACCGAGTAACCAGTTTATAACCTTTAACGGGTCACCTGCAGCACAATGCGCCTTACCAACATGCATTATTATAAAATCTTTGTCTTTCCTCTCTGATTATGGATCATATTTTTCTCTTGAAAACATTTATTTTTAAAAAATATTTGAAGTAGGACAACATGAATTCATAACTGAATTGTGATATTCCTTCATCTCCAATGTCCGTACTTTGCAACCGGTGACTGATTCGTAAAAAAATGAATATATACGCAATTATTGATATATAAATAGTATATGATTTGGGTTCAACACAACCGACATACTACCAACCCAAACATCGCTACAGACGTGCAACAACTAGGTTGCCAACCAACCAAGAATCGGATTTATGTTCCCGTGTTGTATTGGTGGGGTCTCATCTAGGAACCCTTTTATTCACCCAAGAAACCTACAAAATCGCCTTGAATTGGTAAAAGCTGTGCAGAACTAGATCCTCTAGATTTCAATGGAAATCGATGAACTACAAGAAGAGTCAACATTCTACCAGTTCCATGGGTTTAAGGAAGGATCATTTTTCCAAATAAGCGGTCCGAAGTGCTGCAAACATGATTTTTTATGATTACGATTTTAATTAGCGAGCCAGAATGAATTTCGCCCTGTTTGGTTGGGTTATTTTTTCGTGATTAATGGGTCATAAAAGAAGAATGATCTTTCAAAACGGACATCTTGTGGACAGAGATAGATTTTGCATCTTTATCGTCACGAAAAATATGGGTGGAAATGAGAGAGTGGCGCTTTTTGTTTATTGACATTCTTTGCTGCCAATTTACATTGAAAAAAATTCTTAATCTAATAACATTGAAATTATTTTCTATACAAATTTTAAAACCATTTTAACCGGTAACAGTTATTCAGTTAATTTGTGAAAACCGGTTAATAGCCGGGAGAAAAAATAGCCGGAAAAAACCGTTAAACCGAAACAAATAATCGGCTTTTGGTTATAATCGGTAGGTTATTCCCATCCCTAACTAGTTTTAGTCAGTCGTTGTTAAGATGTTATAAGGAATAGACTCGCTAAGTATTTGTGTGGTGTTTTTCTTCAATCACTTTCCTGTGTCCTTTGATATTTAATTTATCAACAACGATAAACACTACACTTGATACTTGCAAAACAACATCTACCTTTCAGTCATTTAATTATAATGATAATAATATTTTACGACACTATTACTAACAAAGTTGTGTGAATTTTGTTTTGTTTTTTAAGGTATTTTTTGTCCTTGCGCTCATAAAGATCTACCTCTGTAATTTTTTCAGATTTTTAGGCCTTAAAGCGTCTAATCGCGCGAAGGGGACTCAAAGTTTTCGTACTTTTAGCTTTTTCCTGAACCCCTTGATCAACAAACTGGTTTTTTTAATTTCAGATTCTAAAAGTTATAAGACTTTTTATTTGACGCCCCACTCGACTATTTTTGATAAAGAAAAATTGTAAGGTTCACTTCTGTGTAAGTCACTCTATTCCCTCTGATTTATTGACCTCCAAACTTTAAAGATGTTACCTTGCTAATTCTACTAAAAAGTTTGATGAGGACGTTGACAATTTCGATGGTTCCATACATCATTATGAATTGCAAAAATATATCCTGCTAGAAATTTCCAATATTAATTGCATCATGGTTGTACAAACTTGCATTAAATTAAATTTCTGCAACTGCTAATTGATTAAATCTAGATAAAAAGTATTTCTAGAATTTAACGTTGCTTTTTGAATAAACTCGAAAATATATAACCAAATTAAAAATGAAGAAATATTAATCATTTTCCATGTTATATTACAGCTAATGGACAATATCAACCTGGCATGGAACCAAAAAGACAAAGAACTGCCTATACCCGCCATCAAATTTTAGAATTAGAAAAAGAATTCCATTATAACCGTTACCTAACGCGAAGACGACGTATCGAAATTGCTCATACGCTTGTGTTGTCCGAACGACAAATTAAAATATGGTTTCAAAATCGTCGAATGAAATGGAAAAAGGATAATAAATTACCAAATACAAAGAATGTTAGAAAGAAAAACGGTAACGATCCAAATAACACGTCAGCAGCGAAAAAACCAAAAAGGACAAATAGTAGTAAAAAGCAGGCTGTGCAAAATGAGGTAAGAATTATTAAACAGTTTTTTTTAGAATGCCGTGTAGTAAAATTTTCACGGCTCAATTTATTGCAAATTAAATTTACCATTCAAATGTCATCTGAAATTTAAAAATTTGACACGAGGCAGTCTTCCCGACTTAACCATATCTAGAAAGTAAACCATTTCTTCTTGGAAAGTCTTCGTAGAATTCAGATAACAATAGCATAAGTTGCATAGAATACCAAATGTATGTGTAGAGCTCATAAATAGCAATTCTGCTCTCTAAAAGTAAGTGCGAAAAATATTGGAAAAGTTCGCTTGACTTGAGTCAAAGTCAAAATCGCTATATTCAATACTAGTTATAAATTAAAAAAAAAAACAAATTCCAAAAAATTATGGAGGTAGATGTACATGAGTACAACACCAACAAATGGCTTAGAAGTCAAAATTCGTTCAACTTTGTTAATAATAGTATGATCTTCGAATTTCGCATTTTCCCTCAATGCTCAATGAGATTGGATATTTATGTAATCTTACAAAATACCCTAGTGCTATATAAATTTGATGAAAATCCAATCGTATTCACGGAAGTTATGACCATTTAAAATTTCTCCAATTACAACAGCAATAACACATGATTTTTGTATTTTATGGACTTTCCTTCGAATCAAACACTGCAGTTTTGATTTAATCTTCTTAAAATGTTCAGATAAGATCGATAATACAGGTATACATATTTTTGGGAATTCAAGATATGAGTGAGTTTTGTACGTATGCAACAAAATGGCGACCGTCGAAAATCGAGAAACAATGGATTTTCTTCTAATCATGTAAATCTCTTTGACATGTTTCGTAACTTTATTCGTTGCTGGTGACTGCATTTTGCAAGTTGAGTACAAAACCCTTCTGACATGAGCGTAGGTCTGTCTTCCCAATTCGGTAGACAAAAACCTCTACTGAACTTATTATTAGTTTGACATAACTTAGAACGCTTCCTGATGAAGAATATTGACTTCATTTTTGCAACATTAATTTTAATTTTCCATCTATGATGGTATTGGTATGTAAGTTCTAACGCCGTTTCAAGGCTAGTAATAATGGAATTTGGGTCTGCCCCTATGCTGTATATGCAAATGTCGTCTGCAAAATGTGGAACTTCACAGTTTGGTAAGGAAGCGATGTCAGACGTACAGATGTTATATAGTGTTGGGCTTATGCAGGAGCTTTGCGGAACACCGGTTGTAATACTTTTCACTGGGGAAGTGCTTTCCCTGCTATGGCCTGGAACTTCCTGTCAGTTAAAAATGCTTGTAAAAGGCTCAATAAGTATTGGGATGTGTTATATTTCTGAAGTTTATAGACAAGAGCATCATGCCAGACTATATCGAAGGCTTTTTCTATATCACGAATCACCAAACCTACAGACAATTTATTGTACATCGCTGCTTTGACGTCATTCATAATACGAAAAACCTGATGCTCTTTCGAATATCTGTTTCTGAAACCGAATTTGAAATCAGGTAATATATAATTGTTCGCCATTAAATCGTTCAATCTTTTTAGGATTACTCTTTCAAAGAACTTACCTAAGCCTGGTAGTAGGCTAATGGGCCTATTGTTGTGTGCGGATATCTTCCAGGCTTCAGGATAGGTATAACTAGAGCTTGTTTCCAGGTGGATGGAAAGAAGGAGAGCCAAAGCAAACGTTGAATAGGAGGCATATGAAGTCTTTTCCTTTTTTGAGTAAATTTTTAAGAACTATATTCGGCAGGTCGTCGATACCTGGAGCTTTGCCGTTTTTAACTTTTTTGAATAAATCTATGAACTCTTTGGTTTTTTATTAATGCACCAGAAGGTAAAGATGTTTGGTTAGGCTATTGTCCCAAAGTTTTAGCCACCTTCATTTCTGCTAGCTTGTTGCAGAACCTGTAAGAAATATTATGGAACTGATTAAATTTATCTGCAAGTATACTCGTATCTGCTTTTCCTTGTTTGCAGTAAATATTCTCTTCGTTGTTATTTATTATCGATTATGGTAACATATGATACTTTCGTTTAAAAATTCTATTTAAAAACCAGACTTTCCGCGAGTCGTAGTCCAGATTTGTTAGCATGTCGTTCCATCGGAGATTCCGGAGGTCCCTGATTATGTTCCTACTTGCTAGAATGAGGCTTTTTAAAATCATTTTTTTCGTTTTCTTATTAGATTGTAGGTTTCTTCGTCAAATTCTAAATTATAAGAAGCTTTTGATAGGTTTGGGACACTACACTCAATTGCTTGCCAGAAAGTGTTTGCGAATTCTTCAATTTGCACTTCACATACTGAGGAAGTATTGAGCAATTCTATGGTTCTTGATATTAAGCTCACTCTATCGTTAATTAAACTGCGGAATTCTGACCATTTTGCTTTTTTATAACAGTAGTATGTTTTTGGAACACTACAATTATCTCTCGTCGTTTCTAAAGAAAATATTACAAGTAGATGAGGAGATGACGGGGCTTGCAAGACACTCAACCCAGATGGAGTAATATTTTCGTCACGAAGAACCCAATCCAGAGGGGAACCAATTCCACGGGGAGAGTAAAACGTGGGTTCTTCAGGGGAAATGGACATAGATATTTGCCCCTTTGATGAGATTGAATAAAATGTGCCCCATTTTGTTGCTTCATGTGAAAATTCTAGTGCCAATGTCTAGCATTCAGGTCTCTTTTGGTTGGCCTTGCTAAACCATTTCAAATGTCTTCTGAAAAGTTAGACGTTTTCCTTGTTTAATTTTGTCACAGGAATTTAAACACCGTAAAATGTTATGTTAAGTTCTTCGATGATAACGCCAATCTTTCAATAACCGGTGTTGGACTTTAAGGCAATACAAGATATTTAATGAACTTTGTTAATATTGGTACATATTATGAATTTTAAGTTTTTATCCATAAAATCGAAGGATGGCCCTTAACTTTGCTACAAAATAATTTCTCATTTTTCTGATGTAAAACGCTTTCTGAAAATTTCACAAACATCAATTCGTAAACAGGTAAGTTATAGACAATGGAAATTTATCGATTGAAACAACAGTTACACGTGATACTTTGTAAATGCACGTTCGCAAAGGATCCAAACACTGCAGATGTGTAATGGTTTTATGAAAATTTTAGAAATATTTTAAAACATTGATATGCTATCATGACTGCTCAAATATTGAGGTCAACAGACTCAAAATATAATGGCGGCAAATTAAATATACAACAACGGTATCTTGTTTTCTGAGCTCAATTCATGGAATATATGTGTGAGCCAAATTTTGATATTCACAAGAATTTGTTTGATTTACAAATTATTTTACAATTCTCTTTTGGTAGGAGGACTCACCTGCTACTTTTCTTCTTCTTCTTCTTTGTAGCCCTACAGCCCCTTTCGGGCCTTCGCTTAGAGATAGTTAGAGTATCTTATTGTCATGATCAAATGTATCGGCACTCCACAAGGTGATATGATCATGATCACGCTTTGGCCGTGTGTCCGTCCATCCAGCAGCGATTCGTTCTGATTTTTTAAACCAGCACGTATCATAACTGAACAGGCTTATAATCCGTCCGAAGAACCACTCGAATTAAATCTCGGTGACGCCAACGAGACTTGAACCAGAGACCTTCGGCTTACGGGCTTAGTGCTCTAACCACTAAGCCACGCGGACTACATACCTGCTACTTTTACTTGTCCTTAAACAGTGCTTGACTTTCAAAAGAGTGGCCAACAAAATTATTCTTTGCTTTTAAAAATATGGGTGCCTACGAGAAATTCGCCTTTATGGCTGGTGATGCCAACGGGATTTTTTAAATTCAACCGATGATTTCCATGATGAATTGAAATGAGGAAGACATCACTCCTTTGATGATTTATTTCCATTACGATTGCATCATGGTCGCTATCGTAAGGGAGCACCTGCGGTCTGCGTTGAGGACACTAAAAGCTGAATTTAAGTCTTGCGTCAGCAATGCAAAAGTCCAAATATGTCCTAGGGAATGTTGGAAGCTGCGACCCATATACAAGGGCGGTCCCAAAAGTACCCGACCCGACAAAGAATATTGCGAAAATGTTCCTTCCAACTCGATACACTTTTCCCAACGTTGTTTAATAGATTCGATACCCACTTTATAGTAGGAACCGTCAAGATCCTCAAAATAGCTATTAACCGCAGACTCTACCTCTTCATTGTAGGCGAATCTTTTGCCGCCGAGCCATTTTTTCAAATTTGGAAAAAGAAAATAGTCCGAAGGAGCCACACCTGGTGAATAGGGTGCATGAGGAGTGATTTTAGCCATCGCAATGACGCACGTGTGGACTAGTGCGTTGTTGTGATGAAACAACACATTCTTTTTCGTCAGATTGGACCGTTTTTAGGGTTTTGTACTAAAATATAAAACCCTATTGCAATCACGACCTGTGTCCGTCTGTCCGTCCGTCCGTCCGTCTGTATGTCACAGCACTTTTTCTCCGAAACTATAGAGGCTACAGCCATGAAACTTTGTGGAAAGGTCAGAAGTGGTGACTTCTTGAAAGTTCAAGGGTGAAAAAATTTTTCAAAGGGGTTTAAGGGGGGCCTCCCCATATAGGGAGGTGACCCCTCAAAAAAAAATTTCACCATTGGTAGTCGAGTAGGGTGTCATTGGAAAGGTCTCAATGAGGTCTTTTCAAAACATGTCTCAAAATTGCCTTACGAGTACCGAAGGGGGCAGGGGAAGGGGAAATGTACGAACTTTTCGCGTACCCCCCCTCGCGATTGGACACCTTCCATCCGAAAAATCTGAAAAAAATCATGCGTGTAGGCCTTTATGAGTACAACAACAACAAATACATGAGAAGTCGAAATTCACTCAACTTTGTTAGTAATAGTATGATTTATCCATTTTATGTTTTCTTGAATAAAATCTAAACGGTACCCTTAAATTCAATAAAATTTAGCAAACAGATGACTATAAGGTTGATCTTTTCTGAAAGTTTCATAAAGATCGAATAGTATTTAACGAAGTTATAGCGATTTGAGTTTTCCTGTATTACTATGGAGCAATATGCCCTGTATTACTATGGAAATATATGGCTATGGAGCCATATGCGCTTTTTACCGCCTTAGACACTACAGCTTTGCTGGGATTTGCATTAAAATTTCAGGAATGATAGGTATCATGAAGATGAGTACATTCAATAGAAACAAGTCGAAGAGGCAGGAGAGAGCTCCTAGCAAAAGGGCTTTGTAACCATTCTAAGATTCGAAAAAACAGGCCATGAATCGATGATTACAGTACAGAGGAGTGGCCCCTGTAAAAAAATTTCATGAAAAGTAACCGATATGAGTATCAACTGAAAGTTCTCCATGAGAGCTTTTCAAAACAGGTCTTAAACTGACAGTTTTTGCTTCAGTGGGGGCACAGGGGGGGGGGGGGGGAAATACATGAAAAATGTGTTTCCTCCTTCGCGAATGGACACTCGTGATCTAAAAAATCTGGAAAAATTATCAAGGGATATATTTATGGGTATAACTATAACAAATACCTCAGAAGTCAAAATTCTTTCAACTTTGCTAATAATAGTATGATCCTCGAACATGACATGTTTCTTGATTTTATTCGTTACTGGTTACTGCATTTTGTAAGTAGAGTACAAAACCCTTCTGACATGAGCATAGGTCTGTCTACCCAACTTGTTTCTTGATTACATCACTCAAACGCTGCAATAAGGCTGCATAATATACGCCGTTGATTGTTTTTCCTTTTTTGAGATAATCAATAAATATTATTCCACGCGCATCCCAGAAAATGGATGCCACGACCTTGCCAGCTGACTGAACTGTCTTTGCTTTCTTTGGAACCGATTTCCCCTTTTCAGTCCACTGTTTTGACTGCTCTTTGGTCTCAGGTGTAAAATGATGGACCCATGTTTCGTCCATGGCTATGAATCGACGCAAAAACTCGGCTTTATTGCTGCGAAACATTATCAAACACTCGGTGGAAACATCCTCACGTTGCTGTTTGTGCTCCATTGTGAGCGAACGCGCACCCATCTTGCGCACAGCTTTCTCATGTCAAAATTTTCAGTCAAAATGCGATGCGCACCACTTTTTGAAATGCCTGCGATGTCTGCTATCTCGCACACTTTTAGTCGACTTTCTTCACATTTTCTCAGGTCGGGTACTTTTGGGACTACTCTCATAGATTGCACCTGAATTCAATTTGGCTCACTGGTATCCACGATTTCAGGGGTACCCCTCTTGGGTTTTTGTTGGCATACAGCCATGATGTATGCCGGGCGCTCAGACTACCAGCAAATGTATAATAACTGCGCATCCTGTTCAATTCGAGTTTTTCAAACAAGGAATTGAGCTCCTCTTAAAACTTTAAAACGTTTCGACTAGTTGCATAGGCATAAATAACGAAGAGGTTATCCTCATCTTGCAA
This sequence comes from Odontomyia ornata, assembly GCA_963969285.1. Taxonomy (NCBI): domain Eukaryota; kingdom Metazoa; phylum Arthropoda; class Insecta; order Diptera; family Stratiomyidae; genus Odontomyia; species Odontomyia ornata. The sequence goes on from OZ017739.1 coordinate 70,827,037, forward strand.
TGAAATTTTGATAACGGACACTTAAAGAAATTCAATGCTTTTGAATTCGACTCTTTCAACTACTTGGAAACAATAGGGCCTCCTGACCAATATCCTTGTGCCACCTCCTCCATCACCGCTTACCCTATTATTTCTTACGAATTCCAAATCCTTGATTTTCATGGAGTGTCATAAATTGTGGTGGGTTTCAGTGAGAAGCATGATGTCAGCCTTTTGCTCGACGGAGAATTCCGGGAGGCAATGACGACGATATCGGCTTGCATTAGAATTAGCGTTGATCCAGATGTAACGAACCCTGTCCATGGGAATGTGACTGGATGACAAGTTATTTGGAGACATGTCGGTCACAAACTGCTATTTAGGCGCATCGTATCTTTGCGTTATATCGAGAAAATTGCGTTTGAAGAAATAATGAAAAATATATGTCAATGTTTCAGCTGGTATTTAAACTAGAATCACCGGTACTTTTGCAACCTTAATAGAGGTTTTGGTGTAGTTTCTAAGTATAAATATAGGATTGAAAATGTTGGATGTTTTTCGAAAATTTTTCAAGATGTGCCACTATTGCACAAATTGGTAAAAGATGTGTTAAACAACGATGTGCCATTTTAAACCAACCACTGAATCGATTACATTGTTTTTTTAGACACAAAAAAAAATTCCGTATGTAAAAATTAAAATTAAAAAACACAAATACTTGTATGAGTTTGAGCTTTTCTTCAAATATACATAAAAACATAACAAATTTCAGTCTTTTATAAAATGAACGTATACATAAAGATAGTTTCATATTAACATTTTCAGTATGTTATTCACTCTTAATTTTTTTTTCTTACATTCAAAATTACTTTCAGTCTTGCGTGAAATTAATGAAATTAAATTTATAATTCTTTCCCATTATCTCATAAGTGATCCTCAACTCTTAAATTTCCATAAAAATATTCATAACATATTAATCACATTCGATTTTACGAGATACATCAATTCTTCGTACTGTTTCCTTGGTATTTGAATTGCATCTTCGCAAGCATTTTTATGCTCTACATTTTTGAAATCAACTGACTTTCTAGTTTGTTTCACTAAATTAACTTCTCTGAATTCGGACTCAGAATATGAAACATTATAGAAAAATTTCTCAGGATACTGTCTACTGCTGCATCACAAAATTTAACAACCTGGTCAGATGTGTCTTTCCCAAAATTAAAACTGGTTTCAAAATGCATTTTTTTCTTTAAGTCGAAGAAGTCATCACAGCTTATTTCGACAACATTGTACGGCCGCCCTTGTTTTTTGGCGGTTTTAGCTATACAGACATAATCGTTGGCTGTATAAATTGGGCCTGCCTTTAGGGATCGTTTAATGCTCTTTTGAATCAGAGAATGAACATTTTGGCCTTCGTTTTGAGTGTGGCCACTTACCAAATACTTATGGGTAATAGATTCAATACCTGCGTACTTAGCGATAGCATAGAAGGATGCTGCCAATATAAATTTATTTTTTTGTTGTACTGCAGAATTGTCCGAATACAAGACAACTTTCAAATCAGTACCATTGTAAGATTCACTCTTTAGCTTCAGATAGTGAAGTGACCAGGTACCGATCTCATTACGCTCTCTTTTTCCTTGTCCTTCATGCCACATAAAACAGGTAACTGGCCCTTGTTCTTTTTCTGCCAAGTCACACACAGTAAAGTTGTAGGCCGACAGTTTTGATCGGTGGTAAAATGTAGATACATCTCCTCTTGGGGTCGGCAGTGCGGCCTGAAAGTCGAAACAAGCAACAAGGTATGAATGATTCTCGACAAGCTTCCCTTTATCTTTCAATTTTTCTTCTCTGCTAATACTTTTTCTGTCTAATGTCGCAAGTAGCTTTCTTCCAATATTTTCTTTCCTTCACTATCAGCGTTTTCGTACTCAACACATTTCTAGCATTGATCCTTTTTAGGAGATAAAAAGGGCAAATTAAATTCATTATTAAATATGTTTCCATACGTCCCAAAGTCAGCGATTTTTTTGCTTTGAGCTTCATAATCAGTTTTGTAGCCACGGTATAGCTGTGCGATGGATTCACCACCTTCAATAAACTCTTTTTTAGAGTGGTTTCGAGTGTAGTGACTCTCAATTCTGGGTGTAGAAGAAATATGTGCTCTCACATCATTTTTCACGCACTCTGGTAAGGCATTCTTCATGTGTTTTTTCCGCATATCTTCAAATATGCCTTCTTTTCATTTTGCTAAAACGGTCCTTCTGAACCGTTTAGTCACTCCCAAGGTTGAAATAAAAAATAAATTGCAGACCCTGAATTTACTGGCACCTTTGAAAAGATAATATGCAATATTTTTGGATCGTGCCGCTTCTCGTCGATATTTATAATTCACTTCATCCATGAGAGTGGCAACAAACACTTTTTGTTTATTTATATCAGTCCGACTCCAGTATTTTTTCGAATATTCCCAATCGTTTATTCTGCGAAAATTTCGCGTAACATTTAAATTTACAACTGTCATTACACGGATCCAGCATTTGTCTAGGTGGTACCAATTTTCGAGTGCTTGTTGTTTTGTAAGCTTTTCCGCTGTTTCTTAATTGCTTGATGGCAGTTCTTTTCCATTTCCTTGGCTTGGCGTTATGTTTTCTAGTTTTCTTTTCTACTTTATCAGTTTCATCCGCCTGATGGTTTTATTTGTCACTATGAACATCATCCAAAAGTGCAGAAGAAATGGTTTCCGATACGTAATTGGGGTCTGCCATAGAATCATCAGAAGAAAAGTTTGAACCGGTATCTTCATCATTAACAGCTAGCAATACGTTTTCAGCATTCGATGGTCCTAAAATTACATTTTTAGCAACCTCCCACGTTGAATCAGCTTGTGGAGTCCTCTTTCTCAGTTTAATTCCTAGCATTCCCAACATTTTCTCGCTTCTTGACTCCATTTTTGTTTCTAGTTGCAAAAAATATACACTTCAATACGGCTAATCTTCTAACTTCCTGTGTATTCTTTTAGATCAAAATGGCTTATCATGAAATATGCCCAAACTGTATAAAATATGCATTTCAAAATGCCTTTCATTTTAGGTATGTATGCAATAGTGGCACAATTCAAGATGTGCCAAAATAACTGTACGTAAAATGCAACATTTGATTTTCTGCCAATCAATACTGGTATATTGTAAATTGAGCCACTTTATCTGAAAGAAAATAAGACAATATAAACTCAACTTATTGGTATATCTCAAAATCTGCAGTTATTACATTCATTTCTCACTAAACACGTATCGAAATGCCGATGACTTGGAATGCACTGAAAAGTTATGCCAGTATAGACTTGTTTGAATAGAGAAAAACATGTATACGCAATAGTGGCACGAGTGCCACCTGGTGGCTTATTATTGAAGTTTCTTAGTGCCGATTTTGTTCATAATATAGGGTATACTACTGGGAGTATAATTAACGATATAACTCAAATTTTGTGATTTTCGAACATGTGCCACTATAGCATATCGTGAGCGATGTTGTCGTAGACGTTGAAACACAAAATAAACTATTTCATCTTGTTTGTTAATTCTGTTAACGACTCAAGCTGTTGATATATTTTGCTAAGTTACTCATTATTGCAACTTTTTTGTTCGCTGGCACTCTGGCAGCGAGTGAAAATTATGCCCCGGGCTTGACAGAACTACAAGGTATAACAATGAGGCTTACTTGTTATATTGAATCTGAATTTTGTTTCTTGGTATCAGGGGCATCCTCGATATGATGACTAAGTACTCCACAGCTCACACAGTATAGTTTTTCTCGCTCCGTCTAGCCAATTTGCACCCATTGGGGGCATGTACATCTTTATACTTTACATATCTGTACCTCATGGCACAATTGGCAACCGAATGACCAAATCTTTGGCACCAGTTGCACTAGTTGACCCCTTTCTCCTGGAAACGCTCCCAACTCATCACTCGGATGTTCAAGTACCTTATTTTTTGAAGAGCACTTGGACTGCTTTTGCTGAAAATTTGGTGTAGGTAAAAGTGCAAATTTTTTTTTCGACAGTTGATCTTCTTGTTGCAAAGTTTTTAACTGCACTTAATGATGCAGTTTATTTAAACTCCTGAAGGAGATCGGCCGTGTCCTAGCCGCAGCCCAGACTCTTCAACGAAAAGATCTAGTTTTTCTCACTCTAGGGGTTTACGTAAAGTGTGGAACTTCTTCACAGAGTGCTTTAGTTTAGACCATCATTTATTTTTCCTTTACTGGCTTGCCCAATATAAAATTTTACATTTTTTACAATTTACAATTTTTTTAATAATTTAACCCAAGTATATTTTTTCTATAAAGACAGATTAAATTCTTTTCTTTCAAGCTTCCTATTTATCTAGCTCAGAGTAGTATATAAATTTTTGAAATAATTTAATTGCACAGAATTATGTATAAGATGAATTGAATCCATAGTTTTACAATTTCTTTTTTTCTACGATAGAAATTATATGTATTAAAACATAGAATTTCACAAAAATCTTAAACGATGCAAGCAAGTCTTAGCAAATTTTTTTTCCCAATCTTTACAGTGCATCCGAACCGATAGCTTAGAGAGTATGGGAGATGTAAATTCATCGCTTGGTAATCCGCCATACATTCCCGCTGCTGCCGATCTCGCTGGAGTCTTAAATCAACCATACCAAAATCAACCACCTCCTTCGCAGCAACAATCGTCCCAACAGCAAGCACAATCACAGCACCATCAGCAACCAAACAGTCGAGCACCAAATAATAATGGACCAATGTCGATGCAAGGAATGCACCATCAAACAATGACCACCATGAACATTAAGCAGGATTATGGACTCACGCCGTTGTAGGTGACTTGTGACTATAGTATCTTATGGTGAAATCAACTTTCCAATTGAAATTTTTGTTGTAGATTTTTACAAAGATGAACACTACTATTAGCTCGATTTACAAGTAAAACACTACAAGAGTTTGAATATGATAAAGAAAAGGAATTTCAATGTAGTTATGTGATTTTGTATTTTTCAATGATGCAAATATACTTGTATAAGCGTTATTACCGATACATTATTTAAGATGATCTATCTTGCGTTGTTATCACGATGAATATTTTGTTTTCGCTTTAATTTGGTTTCGACTCTATGTTAATTTTTAGAATCAGATGGTTGGCAAAGGTTTCTCGAATTGAGTGCCATAACGATATTTTTAGTATTGGCAATTACTAACAGAACGAATACCACAATCCATTGAAATATGTAATCCTTGTTATTTTGAACAATCTTTATAAGAAGCTTTAAGTCAAATCGATTTTTGCAACAATCATCTGATTCGAAGTCAATTCGGAGGATGCAGTGAATTAGAATTTAAGTGAATAAAACCTAATTGGAAAAATCTGTAGATATTAATTGTAGTCAAACATGTAAAAAGTCAATAATGTTATCCTTGAAAATTTTTCTCGCAACTCCTGAATCGGAAATAATTTTTATTATGAAAACCAAACACACTTTTTCAGATCTTATTCTGCCAGTGGTACTTTAATTCCTTATTCATAATTTTTTATCACTAATCTTTTCACCGACCAATTTCGCTTCTATTAGCTTCAATGTTAATTAACACACAATGTAAAGTATGTAAATGTGAAATGAGCAAATTGATAAACTTTATGCCGACCTGATAGACAATATAATGTAAGATATGTATGTATTCATAGTGTTATTCAAGTTTCATCCCAAAAACTAGGAAAAAAGATGTTTCGTCTGGAACCTTTAACTTGATGCATTAACAAACGGGAGTTGGAGTAACGAAAAACATTCGATATTACTTTGCGATAACAAATATTCGCGAATGGAAAAAAAAGAGTAAACAAATAGATGATAATTCAAGCTGTATTTACAATAAATTAAGAAATAAGTACGAAGGTAAAACAATAGTCAATAAAGTTTGAATATTTTCATTGTAAAAACATGCGTTTTTGTTAGGCAAGAGAAATTGAGGTAAGTAACGGAAATTTTAATGTAAAATTAATTAATTGCTGAAATTCTTTAAATTTTGCTCGCCAGTTATAACGTTTTCTCACCGCAAAATATTTACACTTATAGAATTAATCTTCAAATCTTGTCTCATATTCAGTAAATTCAACAAAATAATGAAACATCAATGACAAAGCAGATTCACTCAGGCGAAATGGTAATTGAATGAATAATGTGTACTTCTGCAGAATTTCGCGAAATAAAAAACATGCGGGTCATTCTAAATTAGGACATTTGCAATTCTAACTGTATATTTTGTACATTGATAATTATAATGCTCCAATAACTTGATCCGACTAAATTTTTGTTGTGATAATAAATAGAAAACTCGGCAGTTACTTTTCCGAAAAGTTTGTTTAATGAAATATAACTGCTATTGGATTAAACAATCTACATTTCTTGCCGAGTTGTTTTCAATAATTAATTTGTAATACATGAACAAAGTTCTAATAATTACATGATTTTCCAAAAAATTTTATTTTTCCAACCACCATCTGTGAAAGGTTGTTGATCAGTCAATGACATACCCCTTTAGCATTTGTTTCTTGGAAATTTGTTAAAATGGCTTTCGCTTGTTTCTCTGTCAATTCTATTTCATGTCAACCAAATTCATCTGAAAATATTCACAATAGCTTGTAGATGTAAACTTTCTTTTAAAATTTGATATGCAGTAAACAGAGTCGCTTTCGGTGTCTTCGGGATAACAGTCGTACTGCATCAATAGGCCGGTCTTTGTTAAACCATCAGAAAGATCGTATCAGACAGCAACTACCAATTCAATCCATGCGGATAGTTTAATTTGAATTTTGAAAAATTATCAGGAGAGCCGAAAATTCATGCCATATCTTCGCCTTCAGTGTGTAATTGTTATTTCACCCCAATAGTTGATATATGAAAGTTCATTTTTTTCAGGCGGAAAGACTTAAAAAATTTATTTTTCTAAGACTGGACCCTGTACTTTATTATTCGAAATATAATTAACAACTGAATCAGAAACCAACAACTAGGTCATACTCGTACATTAATCTGATTGCCGTGAACTTTTTTCAGGTGAAGCGTGGAAACTGCAATCCTGCATTTTTATTTTCCCGTGCAGGTGAATATGATGCGTGTGGTGTCTTTTGTTACAATTTGTCGGAATTTTTCGTTGACTCTTCCCCCGTAAGATACAATTGCCCTCAATTGTTTTAAAAGTAGGGAAGGTCGATAAGGAACGTTCCATTGAGGTTGTGGGAAGTATCTTGGGTGTTGAGGATTCCGATGAATTGGTTGAGCAAAACAACTCCGGGCTGAGATTTTCTGCGAGTTGATTGTAGGCTTTTAAGGAGTTTCGGGATGCTTTTAAGGGGTTTCGGGATGCAAGGTGTTGCTAATACAGGGTTTTTCAAAGTCAAAGTCAAAAGCGCTTTATTTAATACTAATCGTTATAAATTTTAAAAGAATATAAAGCAAATTCCAAACAATAACAATCAAAAAACTTAATGGCCCAAATGGCTCTCTAAATTTGTACGTTATCGTTAACCCATATCATCAAAAAAAAAACCATAGCAAATTCAATTACTTACGATTATTACATATTTTTAAAATTTAATTGGAAAAAGGAGAAAAAACCAACCAACACTATCCTAAAATTATTTATAATCAAAACACAACAGTGAAGCTTTGATCCTACACCTAATATGTTGTAACTTATTTCTAATAAAATACAATCAAAAACTTTATCTTATACTAAAAAAATCAATAACAATGTTCCTAACCTAAGTGTTTAATCTTATCTCTAACGGAATATAGTAAACATTACATATACCTAACCTATACCTAATTTTTAACAAAAATAAACAACACTAAATGTAGCAATAATGAGCTGAAACTCGAAAACTAAATAACGAAGAACACCAAAACTGAAAATAAACACGAATAATTTAGACATTGTCATTCAACCACCAATACCTAGATTGCCCCGTCTCAACTCGATCAGCTTCAACGAATCTAGCAAATGAGTATCTCCATTGAAATCGTTGGTCTCGTGAACTCAAATTAGGAGGATATTTTATCTTCTTATCGGTGGCCCGTTGATATATGTGATATATGACTGGGACGCCGTCAGAATCAAAAACATATCGATTCATGTCCAAATGCACGAATGCTTCTGGAGGAATGAAGCCAGTAGCGAGGCAAGTTGCTATATACCCGTCTGTAGGGTGAAACGGCTGTGAAATCCAAGGGTTTTCACTCATAGTCACAGATCTTGCGATATGATTCCGAAGAAGTTTCAATATGAAGATATCGACCCTCGTCACTTCAGCAGTTTGATAAATTCTTCTATTCGATATATAATGTTTCCAATCCATCTCAGGCTTTCTGTACAAACCAGTACATGCACGAAGACATTTCCTTTCGAAAACTCTTAATTTTTCCATAGTACTAGCGCTCTGGTTGTACCAGATCTGACATCCATATGTCAAAACTGGTCCAACCAGTGTCTTGTAACAGATAATTTTGACCTTTTGATCAATGTATCTGGAATGAAAGAGTTTTCGAAGGGCCATGACTACTTTAAGTGCCTTACTGAGCATGATTTTCACATGTTCAGTATAGTACAGATACTGATCGAGATAAACACCGAGGTGTCGAACACAGGATTTATGTGGAACCCGTTCAAGACTACCCTCACCAGCCATGATGTGGAAATCTTTCCAATTACGTTTCAGGTCTTGACTGACCCCCCGCAGCGTTGTCCGAAATAAGATTGTTTCACACTTCTGTACATTGATTTTCATTCGCCAATTGTCAGTGTACAGCTGTACATCATTGAACATTTTGTGGAGATTGCTCTGAACTATTGTAGCTTTTCGGTCTGCCGTATAGATGATCAGATCATCAGCAAACGCTACCAATGATCGCGTTGGCGAGACGTTAAAATCAAAGCCATTCAATAGCTTGCGAATAAAGATTGAGAAGAGCAGAGGCGCAGTAACTGTTCCCTGCTGTAGACCATTCAAGACCTTGAACTCGCGCATTGTTGTCAGATTTCCATCAGTTACAACAAACGATTTCCCGTATAACATATTACACATCATGGCGATAAGGTGTCTGGGGAACTTGTCCTGAAGGAGTTTAAAAATTAGTCCATCTAACCACACCGTATCGAAGGCTTTCTCCATATCAATGAGACATGCTCCAACATATTGTCTATCATTTAGTTTCCAACAGATGTCTGAGGTTACTTTCGTTATTGCATGTGTGGTCGAATGCCTGGCACGAAAACCAAATTGGCAATTCGGCATCAACTCATTTTCCTCAATGTGGGCGTTTAATGCTCTGTTGAGTATCACTTCAAACACCTTGCTGATGTTAGGCAGCAAGCTGATTGGGCGATAGCTTTTGGGGCATGAAGATTCTTTTCCTTTCTTCAAGATCGAAAATACCTTAGTCTTTTTCCACTCATTTGGGAAATATGAATTGCTCAACATGTTGTTGAACAATATGCAATAGTTCCTAATAGCAACCTCAGGCAAATGTCGGAGAACTACATTTGGAATACCATCAGTACCACATGATTTCTTGTTGTTTATCTTGCGAAATATGAAACACAAGTCTTCATAGCTGACAAAATAATCAATAAGATTCAAGCTCGGTATGAAGTCAGATGATAATGTTTCATTGAAATGAAGAATTGATTGGCCGTTCAGGCTTGATTTGAAGTCGGAAACTTTTGCTTCAACGACCTCTGAAAAAATTTCGTTTCCTCTCTCAGGGCTTGGTAGATGAACCAATTCAAAATGTGTTCCAATCAGGGCAAGTTTATCCAATCCTTCACAAATAATCTGTTTCCATTTCTATCCGGAGTCGTACTATCAATTTCGATACCAGCCCTATCGAGAAGATTTATCTCATCACTAGTGACTTCAAGATTCGATACCTTCACTCGAGACTTCTTGCGGAATATGCTATTCACTTTCGCAAACACGCCGTTTGGGTTCTGTGGGCTTATACCCCTCAATTTTTCTGCCCATTGATTGCTGACCTCACTCCTGAAGTATGACCGGATTAAGTTCCGGACATTCTTCAGATGTAATTTCAACAAAGACAATGAGGGTTTTCCAGTAAGAGGTGTTATTTTGATATTAAAAGAAAAATGCCATTTTTTAATATAAATGATCGGATGTTTATTTCATTACAAAGAGAAAGGTAGTCGTTAATAGGGAAAAATAACAACAGGCAAATGACCACCACGGCCACGCTTACAGGACAATATCCTTTTCATGAAATTTTCCATAACCAAATCGCAAAGTGGCTGCCCTATGTCCTCGATAACCTTACGAATTCAATCTTTGAGGTCTTGAACTGACATTGAGCTGTTGGCGTAGAACTTCTCTTTCACGTGGCCCCAAAGAAAGAAGTCACAAGGTGTTAAATCACAAGATCTCGGTAGCCAATTGTGATCACCTCTTCGAGAGATAACACCGTCCGGAAACTTTTCCCGTAAAAGATCCGTGGTTTCGTTGGTTGTGTGCCACGTAGCGCTGTCTTGTTGAAAATAAACGCTGTCCAGATCAATACCATCCAATTCCGGCAATAAAAAATCATTAATCATCTCTCGATAGCGCAATCCATTCACCGTAACTGTTGCTCAAGCCTCATTTTCGAAAGAGAAAGGTCCAATGACTCCGCCGGACCATAAACCGCACCAAACAATCACACGTTGAAGATACAGAGGCTTTTCAACAATAATTCTTAGGTTTTCTGAGCCCCAGATGCGACAATTTTGCTTGTTGACGAAGCCACCGAGGTGGAAATGGGCCTGATCTCTCAATATGATTTTTCGATGGAATTCCGGATCATTTTCTTGCATTTCAAGGACCCAATCAGCAAAGACACGACGTCGTTGATGATCGACTGGCTTGAGTTCTTATGTTGACTGAGCTTTATAAGCCTTAAGACCCAAATCTTTATGCAAAATACGGTGTCATGACGTTTGTGGAATGCCTAATTCCAAAGAACGATGAGGAACGCATAAACCTGGGGTTTCTTCAACACTTTCGGCTATAGCAGCATTATTCTCGGCTGTTCTTGAGTGACGTGCATGGATTTTATTCTTCATATCACGAAGTTGTCCCAACAGCTCGAATTTTTCAACCAATTTCTGTATTGCGGTCCGACAAGGTGCTTCACGACGACCTAAAAATGTTCGAGTTTTACGAATCGTCTCTGCCAAATTTTCACCATTTTTATAGTGAATTTTAATAGTTTCAATGCATTGCTGAAGCGTGTATTGTTCCACTTTTAATAATGGCGTAGTTTCTACTTGTCAAATGTTAAAAACTGACAGCTTCAAAAGAGACATCTACTGAAATAGCGGGCTATTCAAAATAATACCTCTTATCCACCAAATATTCATGTTTACATACGAGTATAGAGAGTTGGTTAAATTTTTTAAAATTTCCTTTGATGTCAAAAATTTTAATGTATTTTAAGGGTTTTGAACTAAAATACAAAACCCTATTGCAATCACGACCTGTGTCCGTCTGTCTGTCCGTCCGTCTGTATGTCACAGCACTTTTTCTCCGAAACTATAGAGGTTACAGCCATGAAACTTTGTAGAAAGGTCAGAAGTGGTGACTTCTTGAAAGTTCAAGGGTGGAAAATTTTTTCAAAGGGGTTTAAGGGGGCCCATATAGGGACGGGACTCCTCAAAAAACTTTTTTCACCATTGGTAGTCGAGTATGGTGTCATTGGAAAGGCCGTCATGAGAAATTTTCAAAACAAGTCTTAGAATTGCCTTATCAGTTACGTGCGGGCAGGAGAAGGGGATATGTACGAACTTTTCGCATGCCCCCACTCGCGATTGTATACTTTCCATCCGAAAAATCTGAAAAAAAATCATGAATGTAGGCCTGTATGAGTACAACAACAACAAATACATGAGAGGTCGAAATTCACTCAACTTTGTTAGTAATAGTATGATTGATCGATTATATGTTTTCTTGAATAAAATCTTAACGGTATCCTCTACACACAGATGACTATTTATAGATTGATCTTTTGTGAAATTTTCATAAAGATCGAATGGTATTTAACGAAGTTATAGCGGTTTGAATTCTCCTGTATTACTATGGAACAATATGCGCTGTACTCGTATTTACTATGGAAACATATGGCTATGGAACAATATGCGCTTTTTACCGACTCAGAGACTATAGCTTTGCTAGGATTTGCATCAAATTTCAGGAATGATAGGTATCATGGTTCAGTTAGTGGTATCAGTAATCGTAAAACAAAATAGTGGCTGTTTTAAATGCGAAGACTGAATAATTTTGAGTTATTTTTCCCCAACTTCAACGTTTAAGGTGCATGCTTTGAACACTTGATTCAATTTAATGGATGACTGAAGATGAGTACCTACAATTAATACTCATAGGTGAAACAAATCGAGAAGGCAGGAGAGAGCTCCTAGCAAAAGGGCTTTGTAACCATTCTAGGATTCCAAATAAATGGCCATGAATCGATGATTACAGTACAGGGGAGTGGCCCCTGAAAAAAATTTCATGAAAGGTAGCCGATATGAGTATCAAATGAAAGTTCTTTTTAGAGCTTTTCAAAACAGTTCTAAAACTGACTGTTTTTGCTTCAGTGTAGGCACAGGGGCGGGAAATACATGAAAAATGTGTTTCCTCCCTCGCGAATGAACACCTTTGATCTAAAAGATCTGAAAAACTATCAAGGGAGATATTTATGAGTATAACAATAACAAATACCTCAGAAGTCGAAATTCGTTCAACTTTGTTAATAATAGTATGATCCTCGAATTTCACATTTTCTCCAATGAAATCGTCTTTGACTTGTTTCTTGATTTTATTCGTTGCTGGTTACTGCATTTTGTAAGTTGAGTACAAAACCCTTCTTTCATGAGCGTAGGTCTGTCTGACCAACTTGTTTAATTATATTATTGAAGGGAATTTCGTTTACAATTGAGCCTCCTTTGACTGGGTTTATCGTCATAGATTCAAACGCTTCTTTATTTGTTGACGGTAAGTTCAAAATATACACAATTAGATATCAGTTTGTGATTACTTTAATCTCTGCAAAATCCAGAGCTTCTTCTATAGTTGCATATGGCATCATTTCAGTATCAAGGATGCTTCTGCAAGTTTTACTTCTGATTTCGATAAAATTAGAGAATTGACCATATCTATTTTGGCCCAATATATGGCATAATCTAAATTACTCAGTTCTTCCCTAATTAAAGTTAATCTAAGGTGTACATCGAATAGGTAGCTGCTATTTATCTGACTATTTTCCCTTAATAATTCCTGTATATTATTTACCATTCGAGTGATATTGTTTATCCTATCGTTATACAGACGGGGCTGCCACCTAACCATTTCCAGGCACTACCCAAGAAATTTAGTGACTGTGTCAGTCGACGGGGTCTCAAGTTCGTTATCAAATCTCGAATTTTCTGTAGTTCATGCGATAAAAGGGGTATTTGTATGCCCGAAACATTAAGAAGGGGTTCTATTTTTTGTATTAAGGGTTCATATTCTCCGATGTCTATGGTATGCATTATTTTGAAACTCCTGTTTTGAATCTTCGTTGGTCCGGTGTAGAATGATATGATCTGCAACCCTGAATAGTCCAGGATCTGCAAAGTGAGTCGGAAAATGGAGATTAACTCTTTTATGGACAATTTTACCACTTTCAGTAAAGATGGTGTTGTTTCTATTTTCCCTAATGATTTCTTGTTTGAGCCTAGGCGATAATTTTGAACCCTTTCTTTTATTTTGTCTCACAAATACAGTGTCCCCAATAGCGTAGTCATTTATGGGCTGTCTTTTTTTATTGTGAGGTTTAATGTTGGTCTCTCGTCTGTTCTTAAGTCTGTCGATGTTTGTCAGTCGCACCCCTTCAAATTCTTCCAACTCGACGTTTTGAACCCTTCTGAGATACAGTTCGACAGGTTTTTTATTGGTAGTTGAGTGGATCGTATGATTGTACTCATTGGTGGCATGTTGCAGAAGATTTTCGAATGACCCCGGTGGTCCTTCCTTCTTCAGACACCTCATAATTTCCAAGATAGTCGAGTGCCATGGTTCAACTTGCCCGTTTACATAACTCTTGTAAGGTGGTGTCCGGTATACTTTGATTTTTAGTTCACCTTCTAATAGGAATGTGATTGAAGTTGAAGTTAATGACCCTTCGTTATCGACTACAACATTCTTAGAAATACAATAGAAATATTCAGCAATGGTCACCTTACGTCCTCCAAAGATCTGGATGTCAGAACCCTAGCCATGGCAAATTTCGTAAATTTGTCCATAGCGGGTAACACTAAGTTCTTTTCCGTAGAGAAAATGTCTATGTGAACGGTGTGCGCTGGGTAGGATGGTATGGGTGTAGGATTTATGAAGGTTTTGTTCGGATGGCTTTCGTACTTCTTCTCCTTATAGACTCTGCAGCAATTGAGAAGGTTTTTAATCTTCGCTGCCATTTTCGGAAAATAGAAATTTTCCAACATTTGTAGTCCGTTCTCGCCTGCATTCCGGTGGACACGTTTGTGAACTTGAAGGATTTTTTCTTGTTGTTCGACTTCGGTGTGGATGTCCTCGACTAATTTCTGTGTGAAGCGAATCCGGTAGTCCCTGAAATGGGTAGGGTATATTTGTTGAATTTTTCCCATTATTTCTTCGTTTGTACAAAGCCCATTTATAGAACCTGGGTTTCAGTATCTTTTAAGTAAGTCTATAAGGTTAGCGTCGGAGTACTTCAGTTTAATAAAGACATGTCGTTTATTATCTTCGAAAGGATGGATGATTTGGTAACTATCTTCCTCTCCGGTTCTCAAAATAAGTTGGTTACGGAAAACGTCGACGGGTATCTGCACAGTTGGAATCAAGTTCTGAGGTGAGCTTTAATCGCTGTGTAATGTTGGTGTCATGGAGTTTATCTTGGTTTCTGGGGGAGGTCTTGACAATGAATCAGCCACGATGTTAGCCTTTCCGGACTAGTATTTAAGCTCGTAGTTGTATTCCTCGAGCGCAGCCTTCCAATTTTTCATTTTGGCGTTCGTATTTTTATTTCTTAGAGCGTAGGCAAGTGGTTGGTGATCAATGTAGATCTTTACCTTTCCATATCCGTAAAGATAGCTTCTTGAGGAATTTAAAGCCCAAATAATGGCAAGCATCTCGCTTTCGTTCGCTGCGTAATTTTCTTCGGTCTTCATTAGTGTTTGCGAGAGAAAGGAGATTGGTCTGTTTCCTTGAGAGAGGACGGCTCCGATCGCGTAACTGGAGGGGTCGGTCGTGAGCTCGAATTTGCTCTCGAAGTTTGGATGTATGAAGATAACGTCTTTAGAGAAAAGTGCATTCTTGAGGTCGATAAGAGCTTTTATTGCTACTGAATTTAGATGAACAGGTTTGCTTCTGGAGAGATTTTTGGACAAACGTCAGCCTTCCTTTCTCAAAAGGGATGTCAGGGGCTTGGCAATCCTAAGGTAGTCTTGAATATAGTAGCCAGACATCCCCAAGAAGGACCTCAGGTCTTTGAGTGTTTTTGGAAAGGGAAAGTAAACAATGGCTTTAACCTTACTAGGGTTGGTCTGAATGTCCTCTTTGCTCACGACGTCTCCCCAAAATTCTACTTCCTCTTTTGAAAAATCGCACTTGTCGATTTGAATTTCCATATTGGCCGATCGCAGTGTCTTGAATATTTTATCAAGATTTTCGAGATGCTCGAGCTCGTTTCTCTCAAAAACAATGATGTTGTCAATGTAGACATGACATCTTTCCCCTCTCTCGAAAATTGAATTGTTTACAGAGAAAGCGGTCTTTGTGATGTCGGGCTCCTTGAGTGGGATCTGATGGAAGCCACTCTTGAGCTCCAAAACTTAGAAGAATTTCTTCCTGCTGAGGTTGGCGAGAACTTCATTGATTTCGGGGATCGGATATTTGTCGGGGATGGTTACCGAATTTCGACAATCGATGACCATTCGATATTTGTTTTCTCCGGATAAATCCATTTTTTTTTTTTGGGCGATCCACACCGGGGAGTTATTGGAAGCCCATGACGGTCTGATGATACCATCTTCCAATAGTTTATTGATCTCCCTATCTACTTTGCCTTTCAGGGCCATAGGGTATGAGTAGGATCGAGAGTAGACGGGTTCGCTGGTCGTCGTTCTAATATCGCCCTTTACCTTAGTAATGAAGGTTAATTTTTTTGACGGGGTCTGAGAGAAGACTCGAATGCTTGATAATGATTGCGTTTAGCTGCTTGGATAACTCTTTGCTTAGATGTTCCGTTTTAGCAGCTTTGTTATGGACTATGTCAGGGATTTTTTGTTTGAGAGGGATATGCATACTATTGTATATTGTCATACGGTTATCATTGGTGTAGATGATGGCTTTCAGATTTTTCAGGCTGTCGCTTCCAATGATCCTATCAAGGAAATAGAGGGTAATTTGGAAAATTTCTATTTGTTTGTGCAGTTACCGAAGGGTCAAATGTATGAATGGTGAGTGACTTTGATGTTGAAGCAAACAGATTTTGCATAGAAATTCTTTTCGTTGGGTAAAGGATATTTGATATGTCTTGGCTGGACATAATTTCTATTGGAACCCGTGTCGATTAGAAACCTTAAGACCTCTACGCTCCTTAATTTGTATTCGAAGTAGGGGAGCGAAAAATGCCTTATACATAAAAAATAGATATCGTCCATTTCTTCTGCCTTGTTGACATTCTCACCATCCATCTCGTCGATGTATTCGTCTAACGTTTGTTCGTGTTCCTCCTCCTGTTTCGTCGTATCGTATTCGTCTGGTGATTCGTCGGTTTTATCGGTCAGTGTATGATAAATTTTTTGTAATTTATGTGGCGCATAGTGCTGTTAGGATTGTGAGCGCTTCTGTAGCATAGGCTGATTACGAGGTCTATTCGCATAGTTGATTGCGTTAATCCTCAGAGAGGTGTCGACGTCCATAAGTTCGGGTCTAGGCTGCGACTTAGGTGGAAATTGCCTCGGATAAGAGAATTGCGCTTGTCTTTGGTGAAAGCTTTGTTCATTCGCCTATGGTAGTTGAGAGTTTCGAGGTAGGTGTACCAATTCAGGGAAGAATGTTTGCCTCGGGGCCGGAATCGGTAAAGGTTTTGGCTGAGGAGGCGTGCTTCTACGAGGAGGGATCGGTGGTGGTTGTTGGTGGTAGGCCTTCCGCAATAGATTCTGTGAGCCGCTTGCATGCTGCGCCCGGTACTCCATGTTCTGTAGTTTTAGGCAAAAGTGCAGCGCCTGGGGCAGGTCAGCTGGCTCACGAATACTCAGGAGCCTTGAAAGGTCACCACGTAGCCCCCTGATGAAGGTGTCCAGTGCCTTGTCCCTATAGGCCTGGGTCATGATGTTGGTAGACTCATTGCTTAGCTCCATTGAGGATAGTTTGTTGAGAATTAGTTAAAGATGTTGATAGGTTCCCTGTTAAAACTCTTGGATAGAATTTGTACCCTGTACCAGCGTCGTCATTTGGTACTCGAGTATACCGAGATCTCGCATATCTGCGTAGTGCAGAGTTAAACATTTTGAGATTCTAGGCAAGTTCGAGGGGTGTATTATAGGACTCTAATGCGACATCAGCGTGGCCAGCAATCTTATTCCTGATCACTGATAAAATCCCTTCATAGTTGGGTTTCCCCTTGAGATGAGTCTAATCTCACGGTCACCATTAGACTGCGATTGGTTTAAGCGCCAATCATTCGCCCCCAAGCTTCATGCCAGTTTACATTGAAGGAACTCTCAACTTTCATACTGGCAGATCCGAGACCCAGCTATGTCTGACGCTATAAGGTCAACACCAACCTTTGTTTTCAACCATCAGCCACCACGATACTCCTAGTATTTTTCATTACTTATGTCCGCTGCAGGATTCATTAAAGAGTTGATTAACTCCCTTCTTTGATACTGTAAGGTCTCTGTTATGAGTTGACTGACGAGCTGAGCAGGTTCGTAACTGGCATCGTTACTTGGGATACCCGCAGGGATTGAAAACTGAACATCAGCTGGAAGAACAGAGGGGCCAGCAGCACCATTTGCGCCCAGCCGGCTAGGCCTTATTAAATTACGTGGATTCGACATGACCTCCTCAAAACTCAGTAAACTATTGCGTACCACTTATCGGACCTGGTGGAGTCCAAGTGGTACCCGAAAAACAATCACACCAATCCCTGGCAAAATCACAAGATTCCCAAATACTGGCGAAAATCTTCCAGATATTAAAAAGGATTTCCACGCGAATATGGTATACAACGGATTCTGGTGAAAATTTCGCTAGAAATTTTAGGAAAATACAGCACAGCGTCGAGTTTTTTTCTTTAAAAAAAAGGTTTCCCCTGCAAGATTTAGTTATTATCCCTTTGTAAAATTTTACAGAGTACACGGAATGAAACAAGAAGAGACTCAAACAACAACTAGCACTCGAAAGCGAAATAAAGGTCCTTGCATAAACACTTTCACTCTTCGCTTTACTAAACAGACAATTATTTCATTGGTTGGGTCACTGATAATCCTTGATATGCATAAAAAAGTTGAATTTTTTGGAAAGACAAGCATTAGATTGTATTTATTTTGAATAGATTCCTTTTTATTTTGGCAAAAGATAAAAAGTCAATTAAATGTTAGATTGCAAATTTGAGCTAACAAATTCTTTAGGAAAGATTTATATTTAATTATTTAATATTCCTTCACTATTCTTTTACTTTATTAAGTAAGAATCCTTTTAAGAAAAGAAAATAGTCAGATTTGCAATGAAAGTTGACTTACATTAATATAATTGTATGCTTCATTTTCGTGTAATCCATGATCTTGATTTGTAATACTTGATCTTAATTTGTTGCTTCTCGCCGGGAGTTATTCTGATTTTGGTCTCGGCTGCTTTCTTATCAAAAAGGCGGTCAATTTACGGACGGTCTGTTTGCCTAAGATGTTGGTGGTAATGTTCTCCTTGGCTAATGAGGGGCCTATTTTGATACGCGTTCCCATAGGCACTTTGTAAAATTTTACAGAGCACCAGCTCGCGTTTGGTCCTTTTACGGATAGCTCGCGTTGGTTCACTTTTTGCGATTTTTTTACTATACTCGCGGTGATACCGAAATTTCACTTGAATTCTAATAATGGACCACTGGCCAGCCTCAACACAGTGTTAAGAACTATTAAGGCTTGGTTTATATGAAACCCTGATCAATCCAATTATTAACTCAATTAAAATGAGAGAAATCAGCCCCACGTTGGGCGCCAGTTAATTTTTTTTCGGGTGAAAAGACTTAAAAAAATTATTTTTCCAGGGCTGGACCCTGAACTTTATTATTCGAAATGTAATTAACCACTGATTCAAAACTAGCAACTATATTTTAGATTAGTCCAATTGCCGAGAAGTTTTTCAGGTGAAGCGTGGAAACTGCAATCTTGCGCTTTTATTTTACCGTGCAGGTGAATATGATGCGTCTGGCGTCTTTTGTGACAATTTGTCAGAATTTGTTGTTAACTTGTAGACAAAAAAACGGGTTCGAAAAAAATTCAGTCAATAGGGTCAGCGACCTTCAGATACATGTAATTGCATAGGATGATCTTTCTTTAGCCAAATCCCATGCAACTAGATAAGCACAGTGAGTGATAATATCTAAGCCTCTTGAATGGAGAGGCTAACTTTCTATGTACTATATAGTACAGTGTTTAAATGTAGTAAGTTATATCCGTTAAGGAGTAAGTAAGTAAGTTTATTGAGGCTTTGTATTATATCATTGACAGTTTTGACTTACTGAGTAGTTGGTTGACTTTGACAGCCAGGAATGTCAAATGAACTTATTGATGTGAGATACGAGGTATGGCAGTTAAGTAATGAGACTGGTTCCATAAAAACCGTATATTTAAAAATTATTCTGTAACTCTGCCATCCCCTTCAAAGTAGTCTCCTTGGGTAGCTATACAACGGTTTCAGCGCGTTTTCCATGTTTCCTAACATTTTTCGAACGCTTCAACTGGGATGTCCACGAGTATCCTCACCACGGCCGGCTGGATGTCCGCAATGGACTCAAAATGGGTTCCTTTGACCACCGTTTTTGTTCTAGGGATTGAAAACCACCTCTGATTGCTTGTAATAACTCGATCAAGTAGCCACTTGTTCTAAACAGTCTTCTGCGACGGTCATTCGATGCTGCTTTTGCTCCTCAAAAGGGTTCTTTGAGACCATCTTCGCGCACAACTGTTTCATCCCAAAATCGTCGGTTAAAATTTGTCTGACTGTTTCACGGCTCATATACAGTTCCAAGGCCAACATTCAAACTGTTGAATGCCGATCTGCATGGCTTGGGGTGCGCACACGTTGCGTATTCACGTCAATCCGCGCCTCAATTGGTCTCCCGCCCCGCGCCTTGTCTTTCACGCCCCTCCTGTAACCCTTTATGCCATTGAAACACCTGGCCACGACTAAGAGCACTATCACCATGCTCTTTTACAATTTTAGCGTACGTTTGCGAAGCTGTTTTGCCCAATCTGGCGCAAAATTTTATCGTGATGCGTTGCTCTTGATTTCTTTTCTCCATTTTCGTGACGAGCACCACCAACACACGTCTACTCAACACGACACAGCAGGCGAACTAAATAAGCTAGAGCGATGATAAATATATCAATGAAGATGGGATGAATGCCGAGGAATTTCAAGGTCACAGTTTACCACAAGCGCGGCAATAAAATCTGTTTAATGCTGACCATGCGCATTGATTGACCAACCAAACATGTACTATTCCACCAAACATATTGACGACAACAATGTTGCACTGATCAGCCAGCATACGTACTTGTGCCCGTTGATGTTACTGCTCAATGCTGACCACGTCCGTCTTATGCGCGATGATATCTTATCGGGTGCAACTATGTTGCTCTTCAATGCTGTCCACGCGCGTTCATTGAACAACCAAACATGCATACTTGTTCACGGTGATATCTTATCGCGCACAAATGGTATTAGCGTTTTTCATCCATAAAAGACTTCGACAGGAAAATATTTCACGCATTTTGTTTGTTTAACGCGAATGACGACGCGTAGAAAATATATTACATATATATATATATATATATATATATATATATATATATATATATATATACATATATATATATATATATATATATATATATATATATAAATAGGGTGCGTACGGTATTTTAGGACATGCATAAATGTGACTATAACTTCACGAATTTTTTTTTATTTTTTTTTCTTTTCAGATAAGAAATGGCGGACTACAACATCACTCAAGAAATGAAGAGACATGCTGTCATCGTCGCTATATGTGCGAACTATACAGATTTAGAGATCTCTAATTTTCTTAATTGCGCCCGTTTATTCATGCATAAGGTTCGCCGTGAATTGAAAGCATTAGGAGGCAATACAAAATCAGTTGCGAAACGCAAAAAGCACGAACAACGTTCTAACACTGTCCAATCTGCAGAATTTTTAGAGCAAGTGCAAGCGATCACAGACAAGGACCCTTCAAAATCAATGAGGGTCCTGCGAGTGCGGTTCATGTTTCTGAGCGCCTTATTCGTAGATTTGTCCACAAAGACCTTCGGTATAAGTCTTACGTGATGCGCAGAGGACAGTTCATGTCAGAACGAACATGGCAACAGAGAGCTGAGTTGCCCAAATGTTTATGGTTTTTTTTTTCGACGAAAAAAAATTTTGACCAAGATCAAAAGACCAATCGCAGAAATGACAGATGGCTATGCTCAAATCCTACGGAGGTTCCTGTTGCTATGCACACCAAATTCCCAGCCACTGTTATGGTTTTAGGTGTTGTCAGCAATGAAAGACACGTAATGCCACCACACTTGATTACTCAAGGACATTGAGGGAACTCTGCTGCATCCATCGAGGCTTTGGAGACCGTAGTGAAACGCTGGATAGACAATGTAAGCGGAGATGGACCATACATTTTTCAACAAGACTCTGCTCCTTCACATAAAGCGATGGCGACACAAGATTGGATGGCTGAAAATTTTCATGACCACATAACACCAAACATATGGCCACCTAGCTCCCCAGACCTTAATCCTTTGGATTATAACGTATGGGGCGTTGTTGAGCGTGAGACCAATAAGCGTCCTCATAATACCACTTCTTCGCTGAAGACGGCTCTTAATGCCGTTATAGTCAATGTGAACAAGAAGCCTTTGATTCGGGCATGTTATCATTTCCGGACTCGGATCGAAGAGGTTATTGCTGATAATGGCGATTTTATTGAATAACTTTATAGCCATATATTCATTTAAAGTTGTAAAAAAAATTCATGAAATTTCATTTAATTTTGTTAAAAATATAAGCTAATTAATTTTACTCTCGAGTTGTCCTCAAATACCGTAGGTACCTTGTGTATATATATATATGAAGAGTGCGTCAGCGAAATTCGGAAAGCACGCGCAGTTTATAATAATAATTATTTATTACTTATCAACGAAGATTTACCACAAAAGTTATTATATCTTAATTCGAGGTACTCTCCTTAAATTTACAACTCAATGTAACCCTCGCTTACTTCAATCATCGCTTCAATTCTCCGCCTGAATTGCGAGCATGCCTTTTTTAGGGTTTTGTAAAATAATTTTACAAAACCCTACTAGTTTCGCGACCAGTCTGTCCGTCTGTCCGTCTGTCCGTCCGTCCGTCCGTGTGTCACAGCAGTTTTTCTCGGAAACTACTTAAGCTAGAAACATCAAATTTTGTGCGTAGGTGTAAAGTGGTGATCTCTTCAAAGTTCAACTACAAAAAAAAATTATAAGGTATTTAAGGGGGGTCTCCCCATATAGGAGAGTGGCCCCCCGAAAAAAAAATTTCATTGAAGGTAGCCGATATGGGTATCAAATAAAAGGTCTTGATGAGACCTTTTCAAAACAGGTCTTAGTTTGGCAAAATTTGCTTCGAGGGGCGCACAGGGAGGGGAAATACACGAAAAATTTGTGTCCCCCCCCCCCCTCGCGATTGGACACCTTCCATCCGAAAAATCTGAAAAAAATCAGGAATGTAGGCCTTGGTGTGTACAAGAACAACAAATACGTGAGAAGTCGCAATTCACTCAACTTTGTTAATAATAGTATGATTTATCGATTTTATGTTTTCTTGAATAAAATCTTAATGGTAACCTTAAATTCAATGAAATTCAGTACGTAGATGTCTATTTATAAGGTTGATCTATCCTGAAAGTTTCATAAAGATTGAATCATATTTAGCGAAGTTATAGCGGTTTGAATTTTCCTGTATTACTATGGAACAATATGCGCTGCATTTATTACTATGGCAACATATGGCTATGGAACAACATGCGCTTTTTACCGACTCAGGCACTACAGTTTTGCTAGGATTTGCATGAAAATTTCAGGAATGATAGGTGTCATGAATATCTTTGAGAATCGGTTCAGCTAGTGGTATCAGTAATCGTAAAACAAAATAGTGGCTGTTTTAAATGCGAAAATTGAATAATTTTGAGTTATTTTTTCCCAACTTCAACGTTTAAGGTGCATGCTTTGAACACTTGATTCAATTTAATGAATGACTGAAGATGAGTACCTACGATTAATGCTCATAAGTGAAACAAGTCAAAGAGGTGGGAGAGAGCTCCTAGCAAAAGGGTTTTGTAACCATTCTAGGATTCGAAAAAATTGGCCATGAATCGATGTTTTCAGTACAGGAGAGTGGTCCCTAAAAAAATTCATCAGACGTAGCCGATATGAGTATGAAATGAAAGGAGTTTTTCAAAACAGTTGTTAAACTGTCAGTTTTTGCTTCAGTGGGGGCACAGGGGGGAAATACATGCAAAATGTGTTTCCTCCGTCGCGGATGGACATCTGAAATAATTATCAAGGGAGATGTTTATAAGTGTAACAATACCAAAAACATCAGAAGTCGAAATTCGTTCAACTTTGTTGAAAATAGTATGATCTTCGTATTTCATATTTTCTCCAATAAAATCGTCTTTGATATGTTTCTTGATTTGATTCAATCTGGTGACTGCATTTTTTAAATTGAATACAAAACCCTACTAACATGAGCGTAGGTCTGTTTACCCAACTTGTTTAACTGCTCGAATCGTAAATTGATGAATGCTTCTTCAACAGTGGCTTGTAGGGATGCCACATTAAGATGTTTGAACTTGTTAGTAACTCACTTGATAATGGTCCAGGGGGTTTAAGCCTGGGCTATTGAGAGGCCAGAACCAGATGCAACTTGCAGCTTCGTTCTTCAGTGAACGCAAAAGCAAGTGCCAGTGGGCAATTCTTTTTGTTTAAGCAGCCTCGGACAGCCTCTTTCGCACCTTTATTACGTAAGATGTATACCTTAGTTTCTCTTCGGCGATTCGATGCATGGAAGCCTTATTAACACTCAAGATGGGCGCCAGTTTTTCTGAGCAAGCTCCCAGAATCCTCCAAATTGAGGTCTTGGGCCCTTCGAGCAACTTCTGGAGTCCTTACCATCTTTTCCTTCGCATGAGTTTTCCATGCGGGACTAGGGGAACCTTGTAGTAATCGAGCAGTAAGCAGACAGAGTAAGCAAACTGATCGAAATCCGGCATAATCGCAGATGTGAAAAATTTAACTATTCCAATTTATAACATTGTTTTATAAATTATAAAATATTTATTTTTTATTATGAATATATATTTCATATTATCTTTTTTTCGATATTAAATTTAACTTTTTCTTTAAATTTATATTCTCTATGATATCTATCTTTTTTCTGCTATTCAAATTTTTTTCTACGGTATTATCTTCTATTAATTTAATAATTCAAACCTGCAATTAGAATTTCGGACATGAGAACATAATACAGCCCATCCACGGATTGCATAGCCGAATGCAATCTACAGTGGCTGAGCAAGAGGCTCGTCTCAATCTTAAATTGCGGCATGACTAAACGGTGGACGAAGGACAAGCAAAGAGTATATATATTTATATATTTATATATATATATATATATATATATATATATATATATATAAATAAATATATATATATTTATATATATATATATATATATATATATATATATATATATATACGTTTATATGTATTTATTTATTTAGTATAAAAACTTCGATGCTATGAATTTTAAAAGAGAAGGCAGATAAGCTTTTTACGAAAAGATACTATAATCAACACGAAAATACTTTGAAAAAATATTCAACCACCTTTTTACATCACAGAAACGTTACATTTTGGCAAAATTTAATTAAAATTGGCGTTGAAGATTTAACAAAAATAACTATTTCTAATTATATTTGTTTTCATAAACTTCTTAATATACATCTTAGCGTAGCAGTCACAATTGTTCGAATCACTTTTTCTCCAAAAAAAAGTCATTACCATTGGTAATATTGAGAACTGAATCCACTACTCCAAAATGTTCACTTACTTCTGAATCTACTTTACTCAGAACTTGGATAAATATAAGTTTATTTTGTCTAGAGTGCAAAGTTATTTATAAAGGTGAATTTAGGCTTAGCCGCAAATTGACTCTAAATTTTTAAAATTTTTTTTTTCATCCAAATAATCATTTTAAACTCAATCTATATTTATATCAAGCCAATAAGGTTAGTGAAGTCTTACTGTGATATATTTCATACATATGTTTTACTTACTTATAATTTCTTCATCCTGGTATCTCAAAATCTTAACATTTAATATTTATTCGGTCAATAAAGATTGACTTTGTTAGCCACGTTATCATAATCAAACCAAATTTTTAATATCAATATCAATTTTTAATATCAATAAGTATTAGAAAGTGGACAGTGAAAGAATCACTTTTGGTTATTTGAAATATTTTTCAAAATAAATTTTGGCGGCTAGCATGAAACAGCTTCTTCTCTTTAAACGCGGCAAGTTAAAGAACGTGCTGGTCTCCCCAGGGGACTTCATTGCAAATATCTTGCCTACCTTGATACTTTTCCTGGACAAAAAGTAACATAGCCATCAGCTACGCACAATCTTTCGTTAACAGCATGCAAATTCCATAGAACAATCAATTTCAGTTCAAAAAATCTTGACTAATTTTTCAAAATCCCAACTAACCTTCCGAACTCATTGCAACCCTTTGACTGAGAAAAAAATATTTAATCCTTTTATTTGCATCCGCCTACAGAAGCGGCACTTTTATGACAGAGCATTTGCGAATTTCGCATAAATGCGTACTTGGCATAGGGTTTTACAATAAACGGGTGACTATGCAAAACGATGCATACTCGTATATATGAAAGAAATTGCCATAGAATATTGTAGTCTCTGATGGGCGTTGCAATCCTGTGTATTGTTTCCAAATCCCTTCAGGTCATAGAGTCATTTGGCAAGAAGTCTGTTTGTTTGTTATTAACAATACTGAACCGTATAGCCGGCTTTGTTTAAATCAAATTGGCGGCACAAATCCTTGACTTAGAGACTCTTAGCTACTGGTTACATTGAAGCTAAGTGCAGTAAATCTTCAATTTTCAAAGGATTAGAGATTCTTTGATTTTGTTGGTGTACATCTTTGCAAAGATTCAGGCTTGATTTATGAGTTTTGAATGAAAATACATTGGAGACAAATTCTGTAGAAGAATCCATAAGATAAAATTGAAAATGTATTTTAGAAAGTTCTTTTTATGGAATATCCGAGCCATTTTAATGCTTTAAGCTTTATGAACTTCCGGATTAAGAAATTTTTAGATGAAAATGCTTTGATAAATTCAAGACGCAAAATAACTAAAATCAGAAGCTCAATGATTTCATTCCATGTCAAAGCTTTTCTATTGAATGTTATGAATTCATCTTTTGAATCTGTTTATATTACCAAGACGATTGCAGAGGCAGCATTTTACAATTTTCGTTTTATTTTTTGTGAATAGATACATTTGAATCAAATAACTCAAACACTTCATCCAGGTATATAATGTGAATGAAATTCATCAAAGAATAGTTGACTGTATTAATCAGAACCTCAAGCATAATAAAAGATAAAAGCAGCGTCTCATGCATGAAGATCTTGTTAACATTCTATTTGGTTACTGCACATGTACATATGACTCTTCTTAGCATTTATTCAATATAAATCAAGGAATAGACTTCATTAAGAGCTTGAATAATTCAGCAGTATTTCTAAGACTTAATCTCAAAATAATGTTGTTTGATTGACAGTCCAATGATGATAAATGAAAATAAACGTGTACACAAAACAATTTCCGCTGATTTGCGGATTGTTGAATTTCATTTTTCTGAAATTTGCGAGTAGTGCGATCGTCAGCTTTTTTTCGTAGAATCATCTTGCAAGGACTTCTTTCTTAATAACTCTTATATTGCAGGTGTTTAATGAGTTGAATATTCTGTTGTTGAATAAATTGAATTATAATTATTAGAATTTTTTAAAGTACATTTCCAAGTAATTACTCTGTTCGTTTTAGCTTTAAGTTTTGCTATATCGCAACTATTCGTTTATACAATATTTCCATTGCTGTACAATATCTCACCAGCACTGCTGCCTTGTTCCAGTTCAACTTTTGCATTTATATTCAAGCTAACATTCTGCCTCCAACTACTGACATAGATATTTAATTTGCAGCACAAAAACAAAATTAAAGAACATTCAAATAGAATCCACTGCTCAAACGCTCCTACAAAATTGCGCAAAGATCGTTTATCTTTTCATTCATAATTTCATACCATTGAGCTAAGTTTCATTCTCGGTTGGGCCTTTTCCTTGAACACCTTTCAAGGCGACAATGAACTGACTACGGCGGTAATGGCTGGCAGACGCGACACAACACAAAAGATCGCGCGCGCTTCTTAATGATAAATTACCTCTTAAAGGTTTTTACTTGTCAGCTACTCAGTTTTTATTTTGTGGAGCAGATTGATAGTAATGTCTGCATAAAAACGTGTTAAAAGTTTCCATCTCCTGTGCGACATGTTCTTGATGGAATACGCTGAAGTCGCGAAATGTGTTGAAATTGTTGCTGTTCGAGCAAAGGCGTACTGATTGTGTAGAAATTAAAAGTAAGAAATTTAAAGCGTTTGCAAAACAGGAAATTTAAATCTTTTTCAAACTTTACAACAAACGGAAAAAATTTTGTTCAAAGTGAACATAGTATAACTCGAGGGTGTTTTCCCTTTTTAGTTTTTTTTATAAATTTGAAATTGATTGCGGATTTATACAGAAACACAGAGAAACAAAAATTGGGAAAGTCATTTTCTTTCGAAGTGATTGGTTCAAAGAGTAACACAGTAAAATCTTGACATAACAAATCTGAAGGAACTGAATAAAAAGTTATGAATCGAAATGAAACAGAAATTTTTAGTAATGAAATATAATTATATGTGGAAGACAAGAATACGTAGCTTTAAATACTCCTCAGTTTTTGCCAAGTCAAAACATTTCACTGCATATAATTTGCACCAGGGTCGTGATAGCAATTTCGTACCTTTATATGAACTCACCCTCAAACTTTTTTAATGAACTGTTAATGTCAAAACGTTAGTTAAGTCAACATTTTTAAAATGGTAAAGTTCACAAACCAGCAACGTTTGTAAATTATTGAAAATTACTACAGAAATTCTAAGTTGGTGGTCGCAACTTTAAGAGCGCTTACTCCAATTTTCGGCCGTAATAATCGTCCCACCCAACAGGCTGTGCGTGCTATAGGGAAAGGGGGGAGGGCAACGCGTTTCAATGGCCACACAAACGATCAATCCCAGCTGCTCTGAGATTGATCGTTTGTATGCGCAGTGACCGGCTTATGAGGGCAAGCGTTTTTGCTTTGGCGCCAAAAACTCGGTTTTTGTCAAGTTAGTTGTAATTTCCGCGTTATACATCGATTGTGTTTTGTACCTCAACATTAGTTTTCTAGAACTAACTGAAGGTTATTCTTGTTCAATGCTTACGCAAGCAAGTGAACATGTTTGTGTCCATATTCTGAATTGGCCATTAAAGGCATGTTAGTTTATTCAAATAAGAATTGGAGGGCTAGACGGGGTATAGAGTACCCCATCTTGCCCCTCAAAGAAATTCAATTATTTCATTTATGACAGTTTATGCCTCTTCATAACTTCTTTGTTTTTAAACTTGTTTCAGGATGGTGAAAAATTATAAAAGAAAGTCGGAGAGGCGAAACTGGAGTGAACAGAGTATGCAAAATGCGGTAGATGTTGTAATCAAAGGAAAAACGGGGTACAAATTAGCGGCAAAACTGTTTTGTGCCACATACGACCCTTCGTGCAGCCCTAGAAGATCCTACTACTACTGCAACTTCGATTAAAGTTCCTTTAGGCCCAAAAATGCGAACATTTACTGATTTTGTAGAGAAAGAGCTTTGTAACTATATAATGGATATAGAGAGTCGCCTTTACGGGCTCACAACAAATGATTTGAGGGCTTTGGCGTACACTCTGGCAGTGAAAAATGAGAAGCAAAATTTTTTCAACTCTGAAAGAAAAGAAGCCGGCAAAGATTGAGTGCAGTGATTTTTAAGCAGGAATCCAGAATTGTCGATACGAAAATCAGAAAGCACGTCGGCTGTACGTGCCGCTGGGTTTAATAAACATGCTGTTAAAGAGTTTTCGATTTCCTCAGCAACGTTTATGATGAGCATAAGTTTTCGCCAGAAAAAATTTATAATTGTGATGAAACAGGAGTTTCAGTGGTACCAAAAACCAAGTCAAAAATTATTACACGAAAAGGTAGAAAACAAGTGGGATCTATAACTTCTGCGGAGAGAGGTTCCACAATAGCTGTGCAACTATGTTTTAGTGCGAGTAGCCAATAAATGCCTCTAATGCTGGTGTTCCCACGAAAGAGAATGGACCCACAGTTAATGCTCAATGCTGCTCCTGAAGCTTGGAGTGTTTGCAGTGATTCTGGCTGAATGACAGCTGAATTATTCCTTGGCTGGTTTAAGAAGTTTGTTGAATTTAGCGGAGCAACGGTTGATCGACCTGTACTCTTATTGTTAAATAGCCACAGCACCCGCACACAAAACTTGGACCTCACTAACGAAGCTCGTACCAATGGGGTTATTATTTTATGTTTCCCCCCCTCATACAACTCATCGACTTCAAATTCTGGATGTAGCATACATGAGGCCTTTGAGCACATACTACGGCCAACAAACCACAGCTTCGCTTCGCAGCAACCCAGGGATTATTGTAACTATCCGGTAAGTAGCAGAAATTTTTAGTAAAGCCTTTATTCAGGCTTCTACAATGGCAACGGCAGTGAATGGCTTCAAGAAATATGGCATTTGGCCATATCATCCAACAGTTTTTTCTGACAGTGACTTTGCTCCATCATTGACGACTGATATTCTACAGACACACAAGTTATTCATCAATGAAGGATTGTCTGAAACAACAACAATGAACAACCGTGCCACTGCGCTAAATAGACCAATCGTAATTCCTGAGGTGATACCGGCTGCAACAGTAAATTCAATTTTGGCAGTTGGAGATTTCGATAAAGAAACTATTGATAAACCACTAATAAATATCATGCCTGTTACTATAGCACCATCTTTTATGAAGCAGAGCCATCTCACGTGCCTGTTGTCCTTTTGACACCCTCTATCACAACAGCTAGCTCAGTGCTTGTAAATTTTATGAATCTTGAGCCCGGGTGCTCGACTTGGATGAGAAATATAGAAATAGACCACAGGCCAACTACTCCACCAGAGCAATCAGCGTTTTCTTTTGTTAGCCCTAAGCAAGTGATGCCTTATCCTGCAATTCACAAAATATCGCGCGTGCAAAGGAAACGAGGAAAATCGGCTATCATAACGTCTTCCCCATTTAAAAGTGAATCGGAAGAAAATGAAAAAAAGAAACTGTCAAAAGATCACAAGAAGAAAAAAAGACACGCAAAAGGGCAAACAAAGAATAAGAAACCCAAATTGCCTAAGAAAAACAACAGAAAGGAAACCAACAAAAAGTTCGATTCTCCATCAGAAAGTGACAATGATGAAAATAATATCCCTTGTTTTTACTGTCACGGAAAATGCCTAGATTCAAATGAAGGATGGGCCGTTTGT
Source organism: Odontomyia ornata (assembly GCA_963969285.1). Classification (NCBI taxonomy): domain Eukaryota; kingdom Metazoa; phylum Arthropoda; class Insecta; order Diptera; family Stratiomyidae; genus Odontomyia; species Odontomyia ornata. The sequence goes on from OZ017739.1 coordinate 70,858,149, forward strand.
TCTCTCTGCGGGAATTGGGCCCACTGTAGCTGTGCTGGCATAGATGACGAGGATGACGAGGCAGTATTTGTTTGCGAGTTTTGCACATAAAAATAGAATGTGTACCCCATACCCCATGTTGCCCCATAGGGTACCCCGTCTTATCCATCGTAAAGGGTAAGATGGGGTGTTTGACATAATTGGTCATTTTCTAATTTTTCTATGAGTGAAAAAATCCTTAAGCTCCTTATTTCCAAAGATGAATTATGTAGGAGTAATTTAAAATTAATAAGGATATAAATTACATAAAAATATCCGTTTTATTATAACAAGACGGTACCAATAGCCAATCAGCATGCTTTACTATCGATTTATTCAAAGGGAAATTTGGTGAACGTGTTTTCTTGAGAAATGGTCCGGATGAATGGACCGGTACATGCGATCTAACGCCATTGGATTTCTTTTTATGAGACTATATCAAGTCACTGATCCATGCCAACGAGCCAGCAACTTTAGACGAGCTCAAAGACAACATCCAACTCAAAATTGCTAACGTTCCTCTCGAAATATGTGCGAAACTGGTGGAAAATTGGGTCCAAATAATAATATGAAAAGCGGTATTTTGTAACGTAAAGAAACTGGTAAGGGTGATTCATAACAAATGTACACATGTGAATGGGCCTTAACTCTTATTTATCACAAACTTTAGGTCCATATATTGATAGATAATGATAGTTTGGTCTTTTACAATTTTAACCATGGCATCATACACATCAGCCAAACGTTTTATCATTTAAAAAAAAATAATGAATTGCCAGTGCAAACATTTCACGCCCTACGTGAAATCGAATAATTTCACGAAATGAACCCATAAATTGGCCGGCGAGATCGTGTGATTTGACTCCTTGTGACTTCCTCCTTTGGGGATTTCTGAAAGATCGTGCTTACGCTGTTGCTCTCCAGACTACTGACTCATTAAAAACAATATTCGAGCCAACATACGCCTAATAATGCCGGAAATGTGCGAAAATGTCATCGAAAATTACAATCATCGTTTGATAATATGTAAAGCAGCACGAGGTGCACATATGCCCAAAGTAATGTTTTGTATTTAATTGTAAGGGACCCAATTTTCAAAATAAATAAACATTACAGCTCAATCTTCACAAAAACTATGTTTTTTTTCGACAAAAATGTGTACACTCACCCTTTAAAACCAACATATTTATAGCTTTTGTATCGATTTGAATACGATTTTTTTTTTGTTTAGGAACTGTTTAGGCAAGCCCAATGACTGCTTAAATTGAAATTTTAGTGTTGTGGTTTCTTTTTCCTTTCAACAAAAAAAAATTTTTTTTTAGCCCTTTCGTTTACGACGTCCAATATATTGGACATTAGTCTTCCTCTTCTTTTTAGGGTTTTATAAGATGATTTTACAAAACCCTGCTAAAATCGCGTCCTGTCTGTCCGTCTGTTTGTGTGTCACACCACTTTTTCTCGCAAACTATGTAAGCTAGAAGCATAAGATTTTGTAAGTAGGTGTAAAGTGGCGCCCTCTTCAAAGTTACACAACAAAAAAATTATAAGGTGTTTAAAGGGGATATCCCCTTGCAGGGGAGTGAAGCTTCGATCAACTTGATCAACGTAAGTGAAGCTTCGATCAACTTTATTAATAATAGTACATTTTATAAATTTTAATTTTTGCCAATGAAATCAATTTTGATAAAAGTTTTAGAAAAAGTTTGCAATATTGATGTGTTATCCTGATTAATCAGCAACTGGTTCAAAACCCTAAAAAACAAAATAGCGGCGAATTTAAATGCATTTTAACCAGGATATAATTTTTCGAACCAAATTTATGGAATCTGTATATTCCGATATTTTGCAAGTCGGTTACAACCGCGGAAGTCACCGGAGTTGCAGACATTATGTTTTAGCAGAGGGTTTCGTAGCTCGGGGTGGCATACTGAGGCCGGCTAGCGCTCAGTCGTGTCGTGGGACTTCCGAAACACCATCTGCTCGTGCTAAGCCACCTTACATATAATAATTAACACGAAAGGAAAAGGGGAGGTCGTTTTAAGAAATGAAAGACTATGCTCTTAGGACATAGCCGTTTTATTTAATTTAAAAAAGAAATACTACAAAGAAAATTCACAAATTTTAATTTCAATAAAAAAACCCGTTAAAATTATATGTAAAAAAACAGTCAATAAAGTTTTTATAAAAGAAAACAAAAAAATCTACTTGATAATTTGAATCAAATATAACATAAATAGAGAAAAAACCAAATAGGTACTCACTCTTTCCTCGTTGAACTCTGAGCGCTCGGCGAAGACAAAAAAGAGTATGGGGGCCACTGTAAGTTAAGTTTTAAATTAATTTGAAGTTAAACAAACAAAATCAATAGAACACGCAATGGTCACTTATCTCACTACGATCCGATGTCCAACAGTCTCTTCTGTGTAATTTAATTTGAAAAAAAAATCTAAAATCCGGCACTTTGCCTTCTCAATATAAAATTATTTAAAATCAAGCGATATTTACTTCCCACTTTAGATTTTCGATTTTACTCTCGACACAATGTTGGTCTTCGTTTTTTTCTTCACTCCTAAAACATCCGCTGTTGGTTCGTTTTTTTTCGATGTTTTTTTTTCCCTACTTCTGAAACCCTTAGCACCATGTGAAACCAATTGCGCTTTATTCTGACTTTTCGCTTTGCCGTCACCCGAACGAAAACAAAAATCCCTTTCCCTCACTCGCCATTACGCACAAATCTTAATTTATTCCACATCCGATACAGTTTTTCGTTTCTTTTTCACTTTCCCACACCAAAACTTCCGCCACTAAACTTCGCAATCAATTAAATTGTTTTTCACTTGCTTCTTCCGACACCAAGAAATTCAATTTCATTCCAGTTCAAATCCAGACTTCTTTTCTTTTCAAATTGAAAATTAACAAACTTTTTCCAACACCGCCAAAAGCACTTCCGCTTATTTCAAGCCGAGTACTGACTGTCCTTTCCAATCCCGAATTAAACTCCTCAATCCCGCAATCCTTTCATTTTCAATTACCGCTGCCGCATCTGGGTAACGTAACCGAAATTCATTACACTTCGATTATGCCACCCACACATCTTTTTCGTATCGACAAACACAACAATTACCATTTTGCATATATGGCAATTTGCACAACCATGGAAGCGTTTGATTAGAAGCAATTTATCATATACGAGTATATACGGAAACAATCGCTTTTGCCGATACTCCAAAAAGAGTGCTTTCCTGCGCTCGGGAAACTTGAACCCAGGGTCCCAGTGGACCCCCGGTCGAGAATCCACAACGCTATCAACGGAGCCACCTTCTGTTGATTTCCCATTCATCTAATTAGCAACTTCAACTATGCACTTTTCTTGGTGGGCATGAAATTCAAATTTGTTAATAGGGAAACGTGAATAGATTTTTTGTTAGTATGAAAAATAAAATTTTTTAGTGGAAACTAATGAATAAAATTAGTTACTGTGCAGCAAGGAATTAGGTTTTGCTAGGGAAAATGTATAGAATGAAATTTTGTTAATGGGAAGTAATGAATCGAGTGTTGTTAGTGGGAAAATTAAAATTATTAAAATATTACTATTTTTTTTTATAATTAAAAACAGGATAAGAGGGTAGGATTGAGATGATGGGGAATTAAAAGTTATAGAGAAATTGGTATAATGTTAATAAAAATAAATAAAGGGGAAATGGTATAAGTACCCAAAGGAAGGTGGAGATGTTACGGCGGCAATTCGAAGGTGCGAATGGGAGAATGCCGGTACGCCGGAATTTGTAACAAGTCAGTTGCTTCCTTCTTCAGTGCTAACTAATTCTTACAACAATCAAACAACAGTATTTATACCTACTTTAGTTAACAGAAGTCAAATATCCAACTGAACTAATTAACAATGGATAATTCACGAAAAGAAATTATGAACTAATTGATCCGCTCATTTATGATCTCATCTTAATGTTGTAACCATTTGAACAGTGTTGAATGGGCGTTATCTTGATCCTGGTTTATCCTATTTGGTTCGGGTATTTTGAAGGTTTCTATTCTTTTGATTACGTCTGAGTTTTGAAATTGCTTTACTTGTTTTGAAACCTGTAAATCTTCCGTTGTAATCTTGTGTTTCGTTTCAACTATATGTCTTGCCACTGTCGATTTGATGTCCTGTATTTTGCTTTGTTTTTTTATAGAATTACATATTTGCTGCGCTGAGGGGTTCTTTGCAACGTGCAAGTACTTGTTGTCGCGTTTGTCTTATGCAACATTTGTTACATTTTAGGCAGGAAATTTTGTACACACCGCTTTGTTCGTCTTTACTTAACCGGTCCTTGACAGACTTGAGTCAATTTTTCAGTTGTAGTTTTCTGCTCGTCGGAATTAACTCTATGTTTCTATGTTTCCTGGAATATTTTTAATGTTGTCACTTACGCTTGGCAACCTGCATACAAGTATTTGACCAAGTGCAAACATCAAGAATTCATTCGAGAACACATACTTGTGTGCACGTCATCGTCTTTCGTGAGCCAACAGTTTCATAAATTTGATTCGGTGTTTTTCAATTGAATTTTATGTAAATAAATGTTGTCCGTTAAGTTCCTTGATTTTTTTTCATGTTCTTTTTATTTAATAAAGTGGAAAAAGCGTATGAAATGATATTACTTTTTCTGCTATACAGTGAAAAAGTCATATCATATATTGGACATGCGTGCCCAACGGCCTCGAAAAAAGCCTGAGCATGTCACCCAGTAGAATGTACCCAAGTCACCTAAAACCCATCCTATTTTTAGCTCTTTCTAAGTCAAAATGAATCACGGACGAGGCGTCAGCGAAAAAGAAATTCTTATCGAGCTCGACAGACTAGCTTCCTTCGACGGTGATTGCGATTGCGCAGGAACTGAACGTGGCAGACATTTGTGCTCCCGATCAGTTGGATCGAGCAGCTCACTGACGTTGCCATGCCACCGACTCATTTTGAAATGAGCCCGTGTAAGAATAATTCGAAGTGGCAGCTTTTGATTCGGGAGAGATTGGCATCGATTTAAATGAGATTCACAATACGGTTCCACCGCAAGTAGAGTCTCAAATCTATTGCACAAAGAAAGGAAGACATCAAGTGGCATAAGTCATCAACTGAAGCCATGCAATCTGAGGGAACCGCTTACATTGGTGTGTTAGAGAGAGTTAAAACAGGGAGCGAGGCTTAACTCAGCTGAACACTACCGCGTAATCAAGCATTCTTAGAATCAATCACTAACGAGCCGAACTATAGTAATTGTAATTAATTAATCGACTTAACATTTACGTTAAATTATAACATTTCAACTGAATATCGTAAACAAGGCAAGAAGTTTTGTAGGGAAACTTAGAGAAACCATGACTACCTCTCGGTTAAACGAATGGAACTCAAAACATCGCGCTTACGTAGACAATGTAAACATTGTTGGATCGAGTCCTCAACACCATATAGAGTCGGCTTCTCAACTACCAGCGTAATACTCGGAGCTACGGCCCAATAAACAATATATCGTGAGTTTGCAACGGACACTCCGCGCTTTCACCACCGGGCAGATGACCATCAGCTAATATGGTTCAACCACCAAGGAAAACTTTGGATGGTGCCGAGCAATAGGAACTATTCTTACCGAATCACCCGTATGAACTTCAGTGGCGACCGGAAGAACGAGTGGAGGTGTTTCACGGATTAATATGCACTTGTTAGCATAAAAATAGTTAGAGAGAAACATTGGTGGTCGTCGTTCGTATAGGAAGGATGCGGTTGCTTTTTGGGTGGTTTTTCTCGGTGTCATTTCTTCCAAGGGTTTATTTCGTAAAAGTGACAGACTTCATCGTGGAGATGCAGACTTATGCCCGCGTGAAAAGATTGACAGGGAACACTGCACAATAATTATCGACACCGATACAACGCGATCAATTATACGACCCGATCTAGTCAGGCAACATCTTATTCATAAGGTCAGGATTTTTTCACTACGAACAGCTACGGGAGAAACTGAACCTGTCCACGGTAAGATCAATAGCCAGGTACTGTTTGGAGATCTTGCATTGCAACATCAGTTTCTGGTCGCTAACATAGTGGACGACTGAATCTTTGGAATGGACTTCTTGCGCCCATACGGAATCAAGTTGAATTTGGGCACGCGACTGTTAAAATGATATAACGTCGAGATTCTAAAGGAAGACACTAGTGGCAATACCACTAGATTGAACGTGATTATACCTGCCGCCGCTGATGTGCCGGAATCATCTGAAAGCATCTTATGGGCAAAAATTGAGGGTGGTTATGGCGACAACCGGTCCTTTTTGATTGAGCCAACCAAGGCACTAGCACTGCACAATTTGGTTTTAAGAAGGAGCCTAGTCACAGCCAATAAGAACAATTGTGTACCAGTTAGAGTTCTTAACACCTCGGACTCCGGCTGTCCACTGTAACATCTTTGGAAGCTCCAAACAACCATCATTTGGAGAGGAAGCAAGCGACGCGCAAAACAAGTGAGCTAGTATCTGTGATATTAAAACAAACGAAACTACCTGCAGATTTGTTCAAACAAGCCTCAGACCTAGTCATCAAGTACAACAACGTTTTTCTCAACAGGCCAGCACGACCAAGGGCGAACCAGTATGGTAACACATGTCATAAGCACTCAGGATGCTAGGCCAATTCAGCAAGCACCAAGGAAATTTCCTTTAGCTAAACAGGAGGAAGTGAATACACTGCTTTCAGACATGGAGAAACAAGGCATCATTGAACCATCAGTTAGCCCTTGGACCTGACCAGTCGTGCTAGTCAAGAAAAAGGATGGAACCACCCGCTTTTGTGTCGACTAAAGGCAGCTCAACGACATCACCAAGAAAGCCCAGCTACCCGCTTCCACGCATTAGCGACATCATGGACACTACTTTTCTACGCTTGATTTAAAGAGTTGCTACTGGCAGGTGGATAAGAAAGATCGAGAGGAAACCGCGTTCTCAGTCAGTACAAATTTCGTGGTAATGCCTTTTGGGCTGGGCAATGCCCCGGCCACGTTCGAGCATCTAATATAAAGCGTGCTCCAAGGGCTTAGCTGGAAGACATGTTTAGTATACCTGGACGACATCATCGTTATAGGGCGAACGTTCCAAGGTCATATCCGAAATTTTGAGGAAGTGTTCTCAAGATTGTGACTGGCAAATTTGAAACTGAGTGACGCTCTGTTTATCCCAGAAATCACTTACCTGGGGCACGTTGTATCGTCCGAAGGAATCAAAACCGATCCGGAGAAAATAGAAACAGTGCGAATTAGCCAACACCAAGTAACAAACGCCAGCTACGGAGTTTCCTTGGACTGGCGACATATTAATTCAGATTTTTCAAAAATTTAGCCAAAATCGCAAAATGCCTGCATCAGTTTACTCAAAAGAATCGTCCTTGCATCTGGGATGCGCAAGGTCAGGAATCTTTTGAGATCTTGAAGCCGATGCTTTTGGCCTACCCTCAACCGGGTAAACTGTTTGTAGCGGATACCGATGCAGGTAATACGGGCATAGGAGCCATTCTTTCACAGCAAGTCGATGGTGAAGAAAGAGTTCTTTCGTAATACAGCCGAGTTCTATCAAGGAGCGAAAGGAGTTACTGCGTAACAAGGATGGAACATTTGGCCATTATCGACGCAACTAAACATTTCCACAAGTACCTGTATAGGCAAAAATTTGTACTTGGCACAGACCACGCTTTGCTAAGATGATTGCTTCATTTCGAAAATCCTAAAGGACAAGTCGCTAGGTGGATCGAGCAGTTACAGTCTTACGCACCGGAAAGGAAGTGTCCATGGAAATGCTGACGCTCTATCTCGTCGCCCGTCTCCCCCTAACGGCAAACACTGCAGAAAAATAGAAGAAAAGGAGACAAATGTAGACGCTCGATTGATAACGGCTTAGATCGATGAACTTTGGTCACCGGAAAAAATCCGAAATGCCCAGTCAGCCGATGAGGATCTTTGGCCATTGCTTCAATGGAAAGAAGCTACGGTCCACCCAGAATGGAAGGGTATATCAGACCACGGTCTTGTTTTGAAGAAAGTCTCTTCATGTGGAAAACGGTGTGCTCAAGTGGAAATGGGAAACAGCTGATGGCACATCAAACCAGATGCAAGCTATGCTCCCGCGCGGCCAGATAAAGGATATCGTCAGAAAATGCATGAAAGAGCTTCTATTGACTCCATGCTCCATGCATGAAGATGTAGAGGACTTGTGTCGAAAATGCATAATTTTCGCTTCGGTTAAAGGACCACAGCGAAAAACTAGGAGTAAATTGAAGACCTACAACGTGGATATACCACTCGCAAGAATTGCGGTGGGTATTGCGGAATCCTTCCCCGAGTCCGAATGGGGGAATTGTTACATTTTAATCATGGCAGATTATTTCCATAAGTTGCCGGAGGTGTACCCTATTCCAAACCAAGAAGCGACCACCATAGTGGAATAGATCGTGCTTCACTGAGTAAGCAGATATGGCGTGCCTCGCGAGCTACATTCGGATCAAGGCCGAAATTTTGAGTCGCAAATTTTTGCTGAAATATGTGAGCTGCTGGGAATACGGAAAACAAGAACGGTACCCCTACGACCCAATCCCGGCGAATTGGTTGAACGATTTAACGGCACACTCAATAAGCATCTGGCGAAGATGTTCGACGAGAACCAACAAGACTGGGGCCGACAAATCCCCTTATTTTTGATGGCGTACAGGGCTCCAGAGCACGCGTCAACAGGTGAGGCTCCAGCCAAAGTATTGTTTGGAAGGAACACTCGCTTGCCAGGAGACGTGAGGTTTGGCATCCCGCCAGAACAACCCCAATATATTTCCAAGTATGCAAGTGACTTAAGACATCGGCTAGAAAATGTGCATCGAAAAGTGCGGAAGAGTATCGAATGAACCACTGACCGAATAAAGACAAGGTACGATCTAAGAGCTAACTCATCGGGATTCGAACAGGAAGATTTGGTGTGGCTGTACAACCCGCCACGACGAAAGGGTAGGTCTCTGAAGCTACAGTCAAATTGGGAGCGACCATGCTGAATCATCAAGCGAATCAACAACGCTGTGTACCGCATACAGAAGTCCAGAAAACGAAGAGCAAAAATAAAAATTGTGCACCTGGATCGCCTCGCCCCCTACTATGCAAATGAGGCGGCAGCACAAGATGAAGGGACATCTTTTCGGGGTGAAAAGAACTAAGGATCGCGCAGTGTCAAGTGTTTGGATAACACCGCGTTACACTGTTATTGCAAGCTATGACATAAACAAAAACAGACAACCCGTAATGGAATGAATGATCTGACGTTTCTAGAAATTACCAACACACCAAAGTTATGCGTGTAGATCAATCTAGATATGCGCGCACTGCCATATATAACACATCGTTCAATAAGTCCCGAGACTAACAACGAAAACAACATTTTTTTTTTCAAAAACCATTTTTATTCGTCAATGTAATCTCCTTTTAGGGTGATACAATCTTTCCAAAGCCTGTTCAACATTTCTATACCATGTTTATAGAAGGATTTATCGTTTGCTTCAAAATAGGCTTCAGTTTCGGCAATGACTTCCTCATTCAAGCCAAATTTTTTTTTCCTGGAGCATTTTTTTGAGATCAACAAGGAGCCTGTAGTTGCTGGGGTCTAAATTTGGTGAATATGGGGGTTGGGGAAGCAAATATAAGCCAGATTCGTTCAATTTTGCCATTGTTTTCAAGACAATTTTGCCAATGTTTTCAAGCAATCGCGGCACCCACTTGGAAAAAACCTTTTTCATGCTCAATTTTTCATGAAAGATTGTAAATACGCTTCCAGATGATATCTGTGTCATTTGTGCAATCTCCCGGATCTTCACTTTGCGATTTTTCATAAAAATTTTTAGCACTTCACTCACATTGGCTTCCAATGGCCTACCCAAACGTTCCACATCGTTTGTCTCGTTCAAACTCAGCATATCAACGACAAATCGTTGGTTTCGATGGAGAGGAGTCCGGGTAATGTTTTTCAAGCTATTGCTGAGCTTTTACGGTGTTTTTACCCATTGAATAACAACGTTTTATCAACACGCGAAACTCGCTTTTTTTCATTTTTCAAACAAATTACAAAGTGACTTTACTCTAATCTCGATAACTCTGCTGTCTGTGATCCGATCGACGTGAAATTTTTACACGTTTCATGTAAAGGTTCGCACTGTTTAGCCAGTTTGGTACTACTAGCATCTTCTCTGGGTTAGTCTCGGGACTTATTGAACGATATGAGATGGGTGAGTAAGGTTGCGGGGTTGAAATCTAACAGCGATACCAGCGACAATGACGAGGAAGTGTGATATAGAGAACGCGAGTATAATTTTTTGGAAATTATAGCAACGAATTATCTTCAATTGGTGCAAATGAATAGACTTAGTGCATTTTATCTAAACATTGTGTTTTCACTTGAAAGCAAGGAAATTACGCTCCAATTTGTTAAGGTTGACTTAAAGATGCCGATGTACTGGATCAGTTTTCCGAGATTGGGATTGATAATTTGAATAACCAGCACTAGATGCCCCAAGCACATATTCAACTATTAAAATTTAGTGTACATTAATTAAGGCAAATATTTTTTGGAATAGGTCTTGTTCGAAATTGCTGTTTTTAATATACGTTCCATCATTAAATATGTACTAAATCCGCACCCGCTACTGCAACCATCAATGCAACATTGCGACGTCTTTCGTACATTACTACACTAAACCCAAACACGTTGAATTCAACTGTTAACTCATCTTCAAAATATGCAATTTTAGTGTATCTCATATGTTAACACCTTGCAAAAAAATCACAACACACTAGCGATGCAAGGAATTCATTTCTTGGAAGCGAATACCGAACTTGCTATCACATATAGACATGCTTTTATTTCATTCCACATTAAACTTTATCTGTTGGTTCATCACTCATTTTCATTCTTAAGTCACTTTCTTCAATCGAATGTTTGGGACATCTTTTCGATCAATTCGATCAACGCCAACAACCATCCAAACAATCGTCCAGCAAACAAACCTACACAAAAGATAGGATTATTGTCGAACATAATTTCGGAAGCTAAAATAAAAGACTTATATTTCAAGAACGTAATCCATCAAAATAAATGGATTTTTAATTAGAAAATGATGTCAAGTCATATTGGTGGCCGCTTACTCTGGAAACATGATAATGAATTGATTTGATTGGAATGCATGTGGGGAAGAAATGGTTGAGGAAGGAATACGAGTTTTTTTTTGTATTTTGGATAATTAAAATAAATAAAGTAGTAAAACTTAAAAATCAGCCGAGGTCAAAATGCGATATTGTAGCTCAAGCCCAAATAATGATTTTTAGGTCTTTGTAAAAAAAAATTTTTACAAAGACATACTAGTTTCGCGACCTGTCTGTCCGTCTGTCCGTGCGTCGCAGCTAGTTTCCTCAGAAACTATAGAAGCTAAAATACTCAGACTTTGTGAAAAGGTCAGAAGTGATGGTCTCTCAAAAGTTAAGGTCTTACCAAAAATTTAAAATTTTTTTAAGGGGAGTCCCCCCTTATAACGAATAAGCCCTTAAAATTTTTTTTAATCAAAGGTAGTCGAATGTCTTGATTAGAACTTTCAGAATCTGAAATAAAAAAATCATTTTATGAATCAGGGGGTGTCTAGGGGAAGGCAAAATGTACCTAAAATTTGAGTCAACGCGATTGGACACCTTTGAGCCGAAAAATCTGAGAATTATCACAAATGTGTGCCTTTATGAGTACAAGGGCAACCAATACCTCACAAATCGAAATTCACTCAGCTATTAATAATAGTATGATTTGTAGATTTTACATTTCACCCACAAACTCCAAAATGTACCTACTTGAAATTTTGCAATTATATAGACCGATATAAGATATTTACGTTCAGAAAATTTAATTGAGATCGAATCATAATCAAGTGAGTTATAGCCATTTCAATTGTATAGAGTCACAACAACAATAACACGTGTTTATGGTTGATACATATTTCAAATTGACCTAGGGACTTTTATTTTCTTTCAATTTTCATGAAAATTTATTTATTTATTTAGCCAAGCAAGGCACTGGTACAAGAAATATAAAAAAAAATTATCTTTATAATAAAAAATTCACAATCATTTCTTAATAGTACAATTTAGAATTAATTATAAATATAAACAAGTTGGGTAAACAGACCTACGCTCACGTCAGAAGGGTTTTGTATTCAATTTTCAAAATGCAGTCACCAGATCGAATCAAATCAAGAAACATGTCAAAGACGATTTTATTGGAGAAAATATGAACTACGAGGATCATACTATTATTAACAAAGTTGAACGAATTTCGACTTCTGAGGGTTTTGTTATTGTTATACTCATAAATATCTCCCTTGGTAATTATTTCAGATGTCCATTCGCGAGGGAGGAAACACATTTTTCATGTATTTCCCCCCTGTTCCCCCACTGAAGCAAAAACTGACAGTTTAAGAACTGTTTTGAAAAGCTCCCATGAAAGCTATCATTTCATACTCATATCGGCTGCGTTTGATGAATTTTTTTTTTCAGGGGCCACTCTCCTGTACTGTTATCATCGATTAATAGCCAATTTTTTCGAATCCTAGTGTTGTTACAAAGCACTTTTGTTAGAAGCTCCCTCCCGCCTCCTTGATTTGTTTCACTTATGAGTATTAATTGTAGGTACTCAGCTTCAGTCATTCATTAAATTGAATCAAGTGTTCAAAGCATGCACCTTAAACGTTGAAGTTGGGAAAAAATAACTCAAAGTTATTCAATCTTCGCATTTAAAACAGCCACTATTTTGTTTTACGATTACTGATACCACTAGCTGAACTGATTCTCAAAGTTATTCATGACACCTATCATTCATGAAATTTTCATGCAAATCCTAGCAAAACTGTAGTGTCTGAGTCGGTAAAAACCGCATGTTGTTCCATAGCCATATGTTGCCATAGTAATACATGCAGCGCATATTGTTCCATAGTAATACAGGAAAATTCAAACCGCTATAACTTCGCTAAATATGATGCAATCTTAATGAAATTCGCAGGGTTGATCAATCTTATAAATATACATCTGTACTGAATTTCATTGAATTTAAGGGTACCGTTAAGATTTTATTCAAGAAAACATAAAATCGATAAATCATACTATTACTAACAAAGTTGAGTGAATTGCGACTTCTCACGTATTTGTTCTTGTTGTACTCATCAAGGCCTACATTCGTGATTTTTTTTTCAGATTTTTCGGATGGAAGGTGTCCAATCGCGAGGGGGGGGGAGACACAAATTTTTCGTGTATTTCCCCTCCCTGTGCGCCCCTCGAAGCAAACTTTGCCAAACTAAGACCTGTTTTGAAAAGTTCTCATCAAGACCTTTCATTTGATACCCATATCGGCTACCTTCAATGAAATTTTTTTTTCGGGGGTTCACTCCCCTACATGGGGAGACCCCCCTTAAATACCTTATAAAATTTTTTAGTAGTTGAACTTTGAAGAGATCACCACTTTACACCTATATACAAAATTTGATGCTTCTAGCTTAAGTAATTTCTGAGAAAAACTGCTGTGACACACGGACGGACGGACGGACGGACAGACAGACAGACGGACAGACAGGACGAGATTTTAGAAGGGTTTTGTAAAATTATTTTACAAAACCCTAATGTGCTATTACAATAAAATATGTTGTGAGGGTAGGGTGCGTGATGGTACTAAGATGAAAGGATATTTGATAATAGAGCTTTAAAATTGGTTCTGGAAATGGTTGGGGAGTAATGTGCACTAAGTGAGTTAAACTTTTTGCAACACCTGTTAATTGGCTCATTATCTGCATAGATTGTATTATGCCGCTCTTCAACTAATTGACGAGAATGCCAAGTGACTCGCAATGGCTCATGCACTTTTATTCTATCAGTTAAAAATGGTATTTTAATCGATCCTCTGAGGACATCAAAAGCGAAACAACAAGTTTTCATAGTTCTACGGGAAGCAAGTGATGGTATATTGAGAATTCGCAGCCTAAGCTCATAGGAGGGTAGAACTTCAAAATTCCTCGGATCATATAGCGATCTCAATGCAAATAAGGTAAACTGTTTTTGAACAGACTCGAGTCGGTCAATGTGAACGTTGAAAAGGGATTCCAAATAAGACATGCGTATTCAAGAATGGTGCATACTAAGGAGAGATATAATGTCTTCGATACCCAAATATTTTGAAATTCTTTGGCTCGATGCTTGATGAAGCCGAGGAGCTTATTGGCTCTACCAAGGACTTCATCATCATGCAGATTGAAATGTAATGTATTGTCCGAAATAACACCGAGGTCTACAACGCTGTCCACTCTTTTAAATTTGTGTTAGTCAAGATAATAATCGACGGCAAGGACAGAGTTTTTACGGGAAAAACTTCATATCTGACATTTTTCGAAATTCAGAGAGAGTAGGTTTTTTTCTGACCATTCTAAAAGAGAGTTTAACTTGTTTTGAAGGAACCTATCCTTTGGAGACGTTACCACCTTGAATAGCTTGAGATCGTCAGCATAAAATAGATACGGAATGTCCGACAAGATAACAGAGAGATCCAAAATGAAGATGTTAAAAAGTATAGGACCAAGATGGCTGCCTTGAGGTACACCGGAGAAGACATTTATTTGTTTGGACAAAAATCCTTGAAACTTGACGATTTGCTACATATTTTTGAGATACGAGTCGAGTCATTCTAACAAAGGGCCACAGATACCGAAAATTTTTAATTTTTTTCTCAAGATAATGTGGTTGGCACGATCAAACGCCTTACTGAAGTCGGTGTGAATTGTATCGATTTGATGGCCTTTTTCCATTTCACAAACGACACTAGAAACCATCACTGAGAGATTTGTAACTGTTGAGCGGTTTTTTCGGAAACCATGCTGTTGGTCGTTTAGCCGACGCTCAATAATGGGCGATATTTTTGAACAGACTATTTTTTCAAAAAGTTTGGGAATTGCTGATAGTATTGCGATGCCTTTGTAATTTTCAACTGACGCCTTGTCTTTATTTTTATAAATTGGAATCAAGTGGGATTTCGATGGGAAAACTCCAGAAGTGAGAGATTTATTAAAAATGATATGCAGAGGTGGAATCAATTGCACTTTACCGTGAAACAAGAAGCGAGGAGGGAGTAAATCAGCACCAGGCCCTTCATTTAGATCAATCGTCTCTATTGCATTGGATATATCATCTTCGGAAATGCCAAGTTCTTCGATGAGAGATGCTGAATTTATGTCAGAAGAAGATATGTAGGATGAAGAGTTAGTTGGACAATATACGGATTGGAGATGGGTTGCAAAAAATTCACAGATATCCTCGGGATTGCATGAGTTTGATTCTTGATACACCATTGAATTAGGAAATCCTTGAGACTTGCATTTGGTATAAACGAAGTCAAAGAACTTTTTTGGGCT
Organism: Odontomyia ornata; assembly: GCA_963969285.1. Lineage (NCBI taxonomy): Eukaryota > Metazoa > Arthropoda > Insecta > Diptera > Stratiomyidae > Odontomyia > Odontomyia ornata. Next base: position 70,873,666 of record OZ017739.1, read on the forward strand.
GTGGATAATGTTTTCACCAATAATATTAACATACGAATTATATGCTTCCCGAGATTTGAGTTGAAACTCTTTTCCCAGCTCCTCATATTTATTTTTAATTTCTTGGCTAACGTTTGATTTTGTGTGAATTATTTTGTGAAGCTTATTCCTTTGATTTCGCAAGTGGCGCAAATTGCCATCAAGCCAAGGCTCAGAAAGCTTATTTTTCTTTTTAATTTTGGGTACATATCTCTCCACGGCGTTCATGGAAATATTGTACAAACAATCTACTGCGTCATTTGTATCTAACGTTGAAAGCGTACCAGTCCAGTCAATATTATGGAGATGTTTGTTAATGCTATCATAGTCGGCATTAAGGAAGTCAAATACAATACAATTATTGTACGAAAGATGGCATGCGCTATCCGTAGTAGTTAATTCAACTGAAATTGCGGAATGGTGGCGGCTATTGGAAAATAAATGTTCCGCATCGCTTGTTGGGTTCACTACAACTTCGTCATATGCATTAGTAAATATGAGATCTAACCAATTACCATGAAGGTTGGGGGTCGTGGCAACTTGCTGCAAATCATTGCCATACAGGGTGCTTATAATGTTGAAGTCTATACTGTTGAGAAGATTGACTGGGAGTAGATCACTACCAGATTCATCGACCATAAATGTCAGATTTGGTCGGTTAAAATCCCCGGTGATGATAATTATGTCTTCTTCATTGGTGGAAGCAGCTAATAAAGAAATCACATCACACACACTACTGTAAACTTCTTCAGTAGATCTTGGAGGGATATAAAAAGCCCTTATATACCAGTTTACATTTGCCATTTTGATGCGGACAATTTTGTGCTGGTAAGAATTTTTGACCTGTACTTATGGACTCACTGAAAAACTACTTATGCACTGCAATCAAGACAACTCCTCCACGTGATTGCCCTGTGCCATGAGAATCTCTGTCGTCTCTAAAAATAGTCCAGTTTTCATCGAGAATCTCCTCATTAAGAAAAGACTCATTAAACCACGTTTCAGGTTAAGGAAAAAATATTAAAATGGCATGATTTGGCGTCCAGATATAGTTTATTAGTTATTCCTCTCATACCACCGCAATTGTGGTAAAAGAGTCTGAGGCGTTTAGAAGTGAGTGCGTTATTGGGGACGAAAAAAATTACGATGCTGCTCTCTAGATCTTTGTAGTGCTGATATATAATTAGAGCTCACATGCGACCCGTAAGTTTCGAGATCTTTATTAGTTTGTGCTGATGTTACAACTAATTCCTCGTGGTATCTAATACAAAGCCTACGGAGGGTAGCAATATCTATGGGAAGGCCTTCCCGCTGTATCATAACCAGAATATTTGTTTTGGTTTTACCATCAATGCAAGTAATGTCTGGAGTACTGTGCATGTATGCGAGAAAAAGTCTGACATTTTCATAAATTGTATGATCTCTAAGTCGGGAAAGGAGATATTTGCCTTCCATATCGTTACAGTAGTTGATTGTGGCTTTCACTCCTGGAGGTATAAGTGGATTCAAAAATGAATTCGATCCAGGATATGGTAAGGAAGAAACTTGTACACCACCATGTACAAAATTAGGATATTTATCCGCCATTCTGTTGTTTTCAGAGGTTGAAGGAGAGATAATAGAATCTTCGCTCAAAATATTGGAGCTCTCTGGTTGCAAACTTCTAATATTGCTATCAGTTTGTGTTTGGGAAGTTGAGTGATGTGTCAGGATATAATTCTTTGGGAAGTTAGGCGGAGAGTAATGGCTTGGTTGATTGGCATCTACATTAGAATTAAGATTAGGATTTATTCTAGTTGGTGTATGCTTATCATTAATGTTAGTATTTTTTATATTTAAGCTACACGATACTTGATTCAACTTGAATTTATTATTAGAAGATATATTCGAAGAAATCTTAGATGTTCCAAGTTGGTTGATGTGTTTGTCGCTTGCCATTTGCTAAAAACCATACCATGCCAGACATACTTGGAATTCTTGTCTACCAGGTTTGTAAATAGCCATGCATATCTGCCTAGTATAAACACTTTGAAAGCGTGTCGCCGTTTACTTCGATGCAGCAAGTCCTCCACTTTGCAGCCTTGTATTTTAAGATCTTGTTCCAAAGTCCGTTGCAATCCTAGATTAGTTGGAGCTTTCCTTATGTAAAAAATTTAAGGAATAGTGTTTAACTTGAATATGTTCAATCGGCCGAGTATTCAAAACAATAATTTAAGCTACATCAAAATGGTGGCTGCACTGTGCTGACGAAAGAAACTGTGCATCTTTTGAATAAATTTGAACGATTTCATATCCAAGTCTTGGATGAATAATTCAAGCTATCGATTCACGCTATTAGAAAACTTGTTTCTAACCCAAGGATGTTTACAAAGACCTTTTGCTAGGAGCACTCTCCTGCTTACTCAACTTGTTTTTATCTGTAGCTATCACACTTTGCGCTTCAATAGTTTTGGATAAATGTCGCGAAAAAATGTAATTTAATTATTTGAAGTTTTGAGAGCAAAACTTCGTGACCAAGTTTAATTTTTGGTATTTAAAACCTATTGCAACCGAAAAAATAATCAGAAATGAATGGCACCCTAAAACTAGGGATTGCGATCCCGCGCTGTTTTCAATCCCGTGGGATTATCGCTGGATTGTATTAAATCTAGCGGGATCCCACAGGATCCCGCAGAAATTTGATTTTCTATGAAACTCAAAAAATTAAACATTTTTGTAGTGAAAATTATAAATTTATTTAAAAATATCAATTTAAAGCATCTCCTTGTACCTAAATAACTAATTATTGTACATATCAGTAGCTTATCTGAGAATGACTTTATATATGAACTGCTAAACACAATATTTAGCCACAATATTCGTCAACGCAAAGCTGTCCTTGCATTTTAATTTAACAAAAATTAATTCAAATTATTATATGAGCTAATTATAGAATCAATCAATTATATGAATTATATACATATTTAACATTTTAATTTTCACTCATTAAAAGAAAGCAAATAATGTGTTACATTTATCTTAAAAGTATCAAGCAACTATTCATTCCTCCCTTTGAAAATATGATCTTAAAAAGCATATAGCATCAATCGTTTGATCTCCCAACCTGCTTCTTATGGAGCTACATATATAGCCAGCAGCCGAAAATGCTCTTTCTGCTTCTACACTTGTTGGCTTGATGGTTAGTAAATAATCGTGTAACAAAGTCAGATATTTCCCTTTAATTCCATCGGTTTCAAAAGTCGTCATATCTTTTCTGAGGATTTGATCGAAATCTTTCTCTTTTCTATTTGCAATGTGTTCAATGTAATCTACATTATCTTGTTCTAGTTGCATTTCTAATTCTTCCAGCAAAGTCAAATTATGTGGCAATGGTGGTTGGCAATCATCGGCACGCACATCATCTAACAATTCAAAATTTTCAAATTCAACAGTAATGACTCGGGATAGAATTTTTTTCATGTCTTGTCGTAGTTTGTTTTTTTTTCGGCATTACAAATATCGGATTGGGTGTTTTCAGCTCTTGCTCATATAAGTTAATGTTGCTGCGATTTCATTGCGCCTTTCCTTAACTATCACTCTTAGAGCCTCGACGAGTTCATCGCTTAAAAAATTATTCTGCTTCTCCAGCTTCTCTATAATAAAACGAAATGTGGTTTCTGCAGTAAGAAGTGTTGATTCTCGTCTGCACAACACTTCGACGCCCAATTTTAATGGTTGCAAGCTGTCAACTACGCTTTTGATTTTGAACCATTCTTCGTCGGTAAAATTTATTTCAGATCCAATGTCGATAAGAGCTTTCTCAATGCACATTTTTAAGTTGTAAAACCGCTCTAACATGTCGAACATACTGTTCCACCGGGTACGGCAATCTTAAAATCAGAGCTAATTCTTTCCCAGTCTCTTCTCTGACGTATTTTTGTAAATACATATCATCTTTTGTAGGAGACCCTTGGAAAATTTTGACCTAACTTTATCTATAATTTTGTTCTAACTTTATCTATAACATTACTATAGCTAGAGATCAATTCAGCAGGTTGTCGCTCTAGAGTAAGATTCAAACCTTGTTCATCATGAATTTCTTCTAAATCTTCATCGCAATCAATTTGATTGTTGAAATTTTCAACATCAGGTAAGGCTTTTGACGTAAGCTGTTCATCCGTCAACCGTTTTTTATAAAGGATATTTGCCACGACTAAATGTATTCCGTGTGCAAAACAAAGCTGTTGATGGCAAGATAGTAGTTTGTCAACTTTTTTCATGACACTTGCACCGTCTGTTGTAATGCCGATAATATCAGTTTCAAGATCAAGGTCAAAACTTGCCAAGCGTTCTTTAACTAACCCGACACAATGTTCAGCAGTACATGAGCCATGGATCCGAACTAAACCAAGATTTAAAAGTGTATCTTTGGAATGTATGTTTATATTTAAAAAACGACGGTTTTTCTGAGATGTCCACCCGTCAAAACTGAGTGAAAATCTTGCCAAATCTTTTTTCTGACGTGAGATTTCAGTCATCATATCTGCTTTAACTATGTTTGAATAATTAATTACTATAGAACGAATTGTATTGGACGAACTCGGAATTTGAAACCCACTCTTCGAAAATAAATATCTCAAATCGGAGATGTGCAAAATGAGTTTATATTGAACCCATCCTTACAAATCATTCTGGAAACCATTTTTTCTAAAGAATTCTTCCTATTAAAATATCCATCAATAATTTTTTTGGATTTTTTTATTGGAAGTTCTTCCTCAATAACATTTCCTGATGAAGAGAATGGTTGTGCAATGAGCTCTGTACTCTTCTGATCTAATATTGTATGATGTTTTGCACTAAGATGGATTTTCAAACCAGTGACTGATCGTTGGCTGATTTTCAACGAATTAGAACATAAAACACATTTTGCACTTGCTGCATCATCTTACTTTTGAAAATATTTCCAAATATTTTTTCCAACTATTTCATTATTTACGATATCTTGTGTTGGTTTCGATATAGACATCATGCAAAAGAATCTGTAAAGCAATAATTTGATACCCTATAAATGCCTGAAGACACGCAATATAAGTCAGAAGTTGAACTTTTGCAAAATAATTTTCTATAAATTACTCAGCTTAAGAAGTATTCAATATTAGAAGAATAAAAATAGAATAAAACTCAAAGTCATGAGACAACAAACAAACACAATACTTACATGTAAAAGTGAGTCAAATATTGAAGAGTAATAAATTAATTTGAAACCAAATCACTAACACAGGGGTAATGATTGCGCAGACTAATCTTATTATGATATAACTTCCACTGCTAATGAAAACTTTGAAAAATAACCGGCGGGACTAGAACAAAATCATCTGCAGCCACACGAACAAATACCGACTCAAATGCTAACTGATTGACGGTGACGATGCATCGCGCAAAGCATTGCAGATAACATATTTCAAAGGATTTGCGGGATTCGATGCTGTGGATCCGCACTTTGTTGTGGGATCCAGCAGGTCGTAGAATAGTGCGGGATCCCGCAGAATTGCGGGGTCCCACATTGCGGGATTGCCTACCCTACCTAAAACATTATTTCATGAAAGTTCTCTATATTTTAATCATAACTAATCACACCTGGATATACGAGTACATAACATTTGAATATAATTAGAAAGTCAGTATATCCTGTTGATTACCGTTTCCTTGCATTTTCTATAAAAATCACATTTCCTTGTTTGTCAAACATCATTTCAAAATCTTGAATTGTCTGATGCGCCCTTTTTAAAATAATCATAATTTAAACACAGTTCCTAAATGAAACTTTTTTGATACTGAACTTTTCCTACTACGTAATAAGTTTTTTTGTAGCAATTTACCAATCAAAAGTCCCTGATTTTTAAAACAGTTGAATCCTACTCCAGAAAATGTAGAATTTTCCCAAGAATTGCTCTTGACACAGTAGTTTCATAAAGGCTGTGCTAGCATGCTAAGCACCTCTATAAAAAAAAGCTGTCCTCCCACATTCAAGTGGCATGTGCTTGTAAATAAAAGAAAACCATGGGCAATACGCACGTATTCTACAGAATCATCACCCTAAAATTTCAATACTTGAGTCTATCCTTAAAAACGTAAGTACTGAAGAGAATACTTATCCGCACACGCTTGTGTTGCATATAGTCATATCTGCTATATATATTCGTATTTCCTACAGTATAAATACAGGATATTTCACCATAAATACAACACATAAGAATATATGTCAAACATAAGAACTGTGCGTGCCTGAAACACTTCTTATATTTGTCGCTGGAATTTCACATGTAACTTGAGGCTAACACTAAATCCAACAGAAAAGATTCATCCAAAGCAACATGAGTATACACCCCAACAAGCACGTAACAGTGAAATAGCACTCTTGCCCATCCCTTCAATATACTCGTATATCCCTACCACTCATCTTATTCTATATGTGAAATGAGTATCAGCCCTACCATGGATTTGCCACTACTACGAGCGATCATACGACAGGATTTTTCCAACCCTCAAGAAAATAAACCCTCCTTATTTTCTTTCAAGCGCTTTCATGACATGTTAGGGTGAAATGTTTATTCAGTATGGAATCCGAAGAAATGTCTGTAATTTTCTACTCAACTCGAATGAACGTGTGGATTTGAACATGTCGTTGCTTTTATTTGAATGATGATTATCGATCTTATGCCACTGCCAAGTTGATATGAAGGGAAACTGATGCCAAAATGAAAAACATGGAAGCAATCGCGAAGGGGTATATTTTTATGGAAGTACTAACTTTATACTACCGTAACTTATAAAATAATTGAAAGATACTCATATGGAAACTCCCGCGTAAAAGGGTAGGCAAATTGCCAGGTTTTAAGGGCTTTATAAATGGAACTTTATAAGACGCCACTAAAATTCGATGTCTCAGTAAGTTTTTGCAGAAATAACATCTATTTTTCAGCTCAAAGATGTCCAATAGTAACTACCTACATTTGGTTATTTTTTTTTTTGTTATGTCGTTTCCTCATATAAACATTAAACATTTTTTATACCGAATCTTTCTAGAGGCAACCACTTTTGGTCTACATAAAAAGTTTCATAACTGTCGCTGTTTGTAGTTTCCAAGAGAAATTACTGCATCGCACGGACAGACAGATCACAAAAATAATAGCGTTTCGTAAAGATATTTTACTATACCCTAAAAATGAGATGCCAATTTGTGTGTCAGGTTCGTTCCATTTTTGCCCAAGTGACAATTGCGAAACACACTGGAGCCCACAATTTTTCTTCGGTTTCCGTAAAATTTTCGGGAAAGATTTATCAGGCTAGGTCATTATACAGCTAAAATGGTGAAGCAAAAATGAAATAGCGGTATTGCTTGATTTCTACTTTGTTATACTTTCAGCAGCGATTTTCACGAAATTTGGCGCTAAAGTTGATTAAACTGTATGCATGAAATTCACAAGATTCAAAGTTAATCGCCTGAACATGAAGATGATATTATAAGCCAGTGCGTCCCTTAATGTTGCCAAAAGAAAGGTTTGCACGTTTTTATACAGTTTGAAGTCGGACAGTTCTAATTTTGAACAAACTGATGGTGCCTGGGATTTTCAAATATACTGCTTGGAATGGCGTCAATTTTTACTGGGAGCTAATCTCATGACCGGCAGTGATAAAATCCGCATCATCAATTATAGTCCTGACCGATACCCGGTTTGTTTTTATGATTGGTTAGCGGTTTTTATTAGCATACTTTCGTAGAAGACAGGGACTTGTATTCAAGGAGACGGGCCTAAAATTATAACAACCATCTCTCCACTGCGAAAACAATTGTTTCTTCACTAGTGAAGAGCGAAATCCTTCAGTTTCTCTGTCTGGGTCAGCATCGAAGAGACGGTCCTGTAATAAACATAAGCAGTCGAGCAGCCCCATGGTGATCAGAAGAGGCTGCTCCTAAAGAGATAATGTGGTCACCCCGTCGAAAGAACTTAAGTTTGTTGTTTTACTAGTTTAAAGCAAACTACATCCGTCAAGTTTCCATCCTTTTGGCAGAGATGAGTGGTTCATTTCAGCCACTTTAACATCTTTAGGTTTGACATTCCCCTTGTAAGCAACGATATTCTTCGGACAAAGTAACGGATGCTTTTTGGTAAAATGTTTGCGTTTGTCTCAAGCTTCCGTGTCCGCTAACTTTAACAAGGCAAAAAATATATCAAATTATATGCGGGAAAATTCAGATGGCTTGTAAAGAAAAGAGATACTCATTCAAAATAATAGAAAAATAATACAATGATCGGGCGATTAAATGGTTTCCTGACTTTCTTTTAATGTGATTTTTTCAGATTTTTGTGTCCCCCCTGTTGTAGTGAATTTAAATGTTTCAAAAGTCCTGAAAGGACTGCAGCGATGTTCTGCTGCCTCGGCAGAAGAAGATGGAGATATGCCGAGAATGCCCTCGTCTGGGGACGCGTGAATGCGCTGGCAGGCTAGCATTGCGGTGTCGTGGGGCGGGTTCATTTCCCCAGCACAAGGACCCACTACAAAAAAATTTCGCACTCACGAATTTCTTTTGGTTAAACTAAAACGAGTCGACCGAAGTCGCAAAAAGTGTAGGTAACTACACCGAGAGAAAAAGGACTTGTTCCGAGAACAAGTGGAACATGTAAAAAGGGGCCGACTTAGGGTAACTTCGTCCTTACCCGACGAAGCTCATGACCCGCAAATGAGAGAAGGGCAACCGGGTGGTGATGGAGCCCCTTCGCACCCACCCAACCGGATTTAAATCCATATTTGTTGTAGTGGCCAGGTATTCCTCTTCTGAGTGGAAAACTCATACAACTTGACTTGTATCAACTTTCCCATCAGAAGGGCTGACCAACTTATGCCATAGAATTATGCAATTCGATTGCATAACTCCATGTCATAAAGAGGCACTCTGCTTGGGCCACTCAACCCGCGACGTCACCTGAAACAAAGAAGGATTAGCTATGTACCCGGCGGCTGGCTCATGTTTGGTAGTGATAGCCTGCCACCGTACCGGGTCCTATACCCGGTCAGAATTATAGGAAAAGAAAGACCGAAGAGTATATTTTAATTCGACATTTTCGTTCTTTTTATTCTTCTCTCAAATACAAAATGACGTCCGATCACTAATAAACTGATAGATTTGAGTACGTTACACATTAATTTGAATTCAAATACTCGCTCATTCACACTCTTGACATTTTTACTATTTTACGGATTTTTAATCTAATTATAATATTTGTGTATAATATAATCAACAGGATTCTATCAACATACTTTGACTGTTTCCTTGGTTTATCACGTGATGGAGAAAATATTTAAATAATATAATGATATATTCGATTTAATTTACACGATCTTCGAATAAAGACGAAAGTAAAAACGAACTTCGTTTAGGTGTCACAGCACACAGCTGAAATATTTACAAAATATAATAAGAACATGCAAAAGGGAAACATTTCTTTTTTTTTGAACAAAAGAAAGGGTACTTACCCCAAACCTCCTCCTAAGAGCGCTCGTGTTCGGGGCGGGTAAATCCTGCGAATTTTGTATTATTATTATTTTGTTTTTTCATTTATAGTAACAACTTCGCGATTTTTCCGGGTCAACAAATCTTCTCCGACACGTTTACGTATGATTACGACAGCAAATTCACGTTTCATATTATAAATCATGACAGTAATGCGATCTAATTCGGCCTCCCGAATACTACTCATGAACTATTTGAGAGCTTTAACCAAAATTATAAACAGAAGTCTCATAAATGCTTTTATTCAAAATCGCCTAATAATCCTTTAAACAATTGATATTTCATGTGCCATGAGAATGAGTTGTGTTCCCATTAATATTCCATTGAATTGTCAACCACCGATAAGTTGTCCGGCGATTTTGCGTCAGAAATAGAACTTTTCACCCTAAGTTAAATTGTCAATACTCTATTCACTTTATATTGGGACAACGAATTTAGTATGAAGCGTATCAATATAGAACCTTGTTTTCAAATTTTCCATCATAACAATTTATGAATTATTCCATCCAGGCTGCACCTTGCAGTTGGCTGTCACTAACACGGACACACCAGGTCGACTACAGCAGCTTTCGTTTCCTAAAATTTACTTTCTTGGCTTCGTGTATTTTGATGACTTTCTAAGATAAGTCATGTTCCAATTGATTTGGGTCTCGGCAATCGCGAAAACAATAGACTGTTCACCGCATTCGACCTGATCTTGTAAAAACGATTGGGAAATAGAGAAACAGCCGATAATTTTGAGAGCGTATTTGAAATGCCTCTAGAAACCGGAATATCCTAATACGCTAACGGTTCCTTTCCACCTGTTAAAATTTTTGCCCGAAACTTCTTAAAGCCACGGTTTCCGCATTCCGTCCAGCAAAAATCCGAGTTTTGGAGAAACACAATGCAAAACGGTTTTTTTTCTTCGTCGCGAAAACGCACACGGCACTTTTCAAACCCCGGCCTGGAACATCGGGAAAACTTTCTTCGAATCTCTTATCCCCCTTTCGCTCTGATCCCTTTACAGTGCTTAAAAGTGATAAACGGCAAGAATGCAGATGAATCCCACGACTCTTATCGAGGTGACGAGAACGTAAGCCACGGAGAAGTTCAACGATGGCAATATCGCGTGCAAACGAATTAACTTTGTTCATTGGCCGAAGCACTATAATTTGATAATTGAGAAATTTGCACGCATTTTCTCAAACACAAATGTACACCGCAAGATTTGTTTTACAATTTTTCCAACAAAACTTTTCAACAAATGGATTTTGTTGCCAACTATGTGCACGCACTCGCGATCAATTCTCGATCTCAACACCCCGACGTGGTCCCGGTGGCCGTGAATTACCGACTCTCCAAATCTCTTGGTGACAGCACCAGCAACACAAACCGTTTTCCCTCCCGCTACCGGCACTGCTATCGCTCATACTCTCTTTCGGCTTGCTTACTCTTACCACGATAAATAACCAATATTACTATTAACAGCACAACAATAATTCTTATGCCAATTGCGATTCCGACTACAGCGTGTGAAAAGGAGTAGGGTTTTAGTAATTCATATTTTAAATAGCCGATTGGAAAACTAAGATGACGACCGACCCGTACTCTCACTCATGGCAAATCCGTCCTAGTATGAATCTTTTCATCAGTCGCCGCTGGCTGTGTTTCAGGTGGAGTGCATACCAGCTGAGTTAATGCTAAGCTTGTAACATTGCACTGCTGTGTCCCAATCGTTACTCGCACGTCTGTTTCATCCGATGCTATATTCAAGTTTTCTCCCTCAATTGTGCTGCGAATATTTTGAAAAATATTTGCTAAAATCCCGGACAGATTGTACATTGTCCATGATGAACCCGACTTGCAAGCTCAACTGTGTCTCTCGCGATTTCAGGCTAGCAATCTCGTTACTGCTAGTGGGTATGGAATAGTACCCAATAGTTGTTAAAAGACCAACATTGTTTCCATCATGTATCACTATACCACGCTTACGACGTTTAAGGTTGCCGGTTGCTCTATGCTGTTTTTATAGGAGATGAAGCGTGCATTTACAGCCGGCGACGGACATTCCATTTGGTTCGAGTTGATTACATACCATGAGCTTTTATTTACACGTTCGCCATCATAGAAGACTTCAATTTCGGGCTTTTGTATTGAATCCAAATGTGTCCCATGAACAGTGAGCATCCTTCCGCCACTAGCAAAGCTTTTGAGTGGCTTGATTTGCATGATTCGCGGGTCCACTGTATAATTGTAAATGCTACACGCCATCATATTGTAGGGATTGTGTTTGTAGCTATTGCAAATGCTATACGTTCTATTTGCACCATCAACGAATAGGGTCAACCCCCGAATCGGTCTTGGCTCAGGAGCGGCAGATGTTATGCATGTCAAACGGCTACTTGAAGCTTGCGTAACATTTATGTAACACTCAAAGTCATCTAAGTATGCGCGAATGTTTGAGCCTATATTCAAGAATCTACCTATCAGCGATACTTGAGTGCCACCACAATTTGGACCCATTGTTGGCTGCAGCACCTCTAATTTATTGTTTTTCAACTGGAATTGCACGCTTGATTCAGTGTAACCTGCATCATTAGCAACCTTTATCGGAGCGGTAAGCTCGTGAATAACTGCTCGGGTCCTGCATTCAATTTTCACCGAAATTTCATAATTTACCAGTTCACAAGGAGCGTTCCCTATGCTTATTCTACCACGCACATCTTCTTCCCGTATACCTAAGTTACTGCTTTCTATTGTTACCAAAGTCTCGCCTTCTATTGGTCCACTCAAGGGTTCGACCATGTCGCGTATTGAACGGAGTTCACAACCGTACCTCCTCGATTACTACACTGTGTCTCTAATTTCCAACGGATTTAGATAAAACTTTGAACTATGGATAACTGTACTAAGATCTTGTATTGCCCACAAAATTATCAAAATCCAATCAAAAATAAGCCACACGAAAATAATAACCCAATAATTTTGGTTGCCATTACCACTGAACATGAAATACTTTTGCTCCGTCTAGAGTGAATTTCTGATTTGAATGAGATTTGGCACATTGATTGATGAGACGCTAAAGGTGTCATTCCTAAGCGATGACTATGGCAACTTCAGTCACACGGCTCTAGCGTAGCCGACAGTTACATTCCTTAGGAGTGACTAGAGCAGTTGCGTCTTGGACGTCATGGCAGATCCATCAGTGTTGGCGTTAACCTATATTCTATTGGAAGTAGAGGAAGAAGAAGAGTTATTGATGGTCAAGCTAAAAGAGAACAAAAAGCCACATTCATTGTACTTATCAAGATGCAAAAAGGGGTTTCAAAACACTTTTATTCAGAGACATCTTCTAAAGAACGTTTTTATGTTCAGAAAGTTTTTTCGTGTGAATAGAGTCCAGTTTGATTACATATTGTCGTGCAATGGAAGTAGTTTAAACAGAAAATCATGTAAAAAAGTCAAATAACCCATCAACCCTGCAGAAAAACTGAGATTGACGCTAAGGTAAAAATGCAATGAAAAAGTAACTAGTTAAAGAATAATACCTTGATTGAAGAAATATTATATTTGAAAACATAATAACATAGGCCTAATGAAACAGTAGGTTGATTAACATGTATAGTGAAATTTAATATCAGACGCCTTGGTCAATAAAGTGAAGTCGTAACCACCATCATGATCATTCAAAAGAGAAGGTGATTGAATTGACAAGTTAGAGCTGTGAGAAACTGAAGGCGTGGCATCAAACTGTGGATCATTTTGAACTAGATTTGTAAGAGGCGATAACTGGAATAACGAGTTCAAATTGTGAGAAGTGGATGACATGACATGATACTGTGGAAATTTTTTGGCTTGATTGACTTCTTCTAACTCCAATTGGCTTACAGTTTGACAAATTCGCATCCTTGTATGGATTTGAATTTTCGGGGACAATCTTTTAAGTGTCATAGCCATACTTTGAAAAAAACATCAATAGAATGTTGCTCTTTTGGCTTATTCCTAATAGTTGTTATCAGTTTAGATCTCTTTTCAGCACTTTTCTTAAAAACTTTAAGAATACTTTGTTCTGATAATTTAGTGATTTGTTTATGTTTGTTTGATTGCTTCGGCATATAATTGCCATGTCATCCGGCTGCTTAGGTTCTTTGGATTGATTTTTGTCAAGATACTCTGGATCACGAATTTCTGAATTATGTTTACAAAGATTTCTTTTCAATAGTTTTGCTAGCTTTTGTACATGCTAGTTATAAGTTTGTTATGGTTGACATTGGTTCGTATGAATGTGAAGGAGACAGTGGTACTTTAGAAAAATCTAACTTAGGGTGGCTAATCAGAAATGAACAGTTTTGTCCTCCACCAAGTACTGTAGGACCAACAGAGCTTCCTTATGTTGTAGTAGCTGACGAAGCCTTCAAACTTTCAATGCATTTAATGGAACTCTTCACAAAATCAAAAGCTCGTGCAAGTAAAAGGAAAACTGTTTTTAACTACAGACTGGTTCGGGCAAGGAGAGTGTCAGAAAATTCATTTGCCTTACTGTCTCAAGTTTTTCGTGTTTTTTATACCACAATAGTAGTAAACCCAAAAGTTACAGAAGTTAATAATGACTGCTACATGCCTTCACAATATGCTACGCGACGCGTACCTTGACGAAACTGGCCGATGTCACTTTGAAGTCTCCAACACGGAACCATTCCCAACACAAAATTCTTTTGCGTGCTAGAGGCGGTTTTGGAAAATTTGAAGGTTTTGAGGTACGAGACTGTTTTTGTGGCTACTTCATTGGCAAAAGCAGATCCTTACATTAGCAAATGATGCAAGTTAACATGACAGACGCAAAATTCAAGTAGAAAATAAAAACTTATTAAAAGAATGTACCTTTTTGATCGTAAAAAAAAATAAATGTACTTTAAATTCACTGTGAATAAATAAAGAAATATTGCACTTTACCGAGTAATTTCATTTTCACAGCAAATTCACTCCATACGTTATCTCTCGCGTTTGCATCTTTGTACATGTAGTGTTTTGGGTTGATATCCCAAGGGTGTTCACGAACTAGTTTGATAAGTCCATGAACTATTTCGATAAACTATAATGTGGCAATCCTTCCAATTACGTTTAGGGTTTCGACTGGCCCCCCACAGTGTTGTACGGAACAAAATTGTTCCATACTTCTGCGCATTGATTTTCATTTGCCAATTGTCTATGCACAGATACACAGCATTAAATATTTTTTGAAGGTTGCTCTGAACTATTGCAGCTTTTCGTCTGCCATATAGATGATCAGATCATCAGCAAACGCTACCAATGCTCACGTTGGCGATACGTTAAAATCAAAGCCGTTCAATAGCTTGCGAATGAATATTGAAAAAAGCAGGGGCGTAGCAACTGCTCCCTGCTGTAGATCTTTCAAGACTTTGAAGTCACGCATTGCCGTTAGATTTACATCAGTTACAACGAATGTTTTTCCATATAATGTATTGTACATCATTGCGAAAAGGTGTATGGGGAGCCTGTCCTGGAGGAGTTTAAAAACTAGTCCATCTAACCACACCGTATCGAAGGCTTTCTCCATATCAATGAGACACGCTCAAGCATATTCTCTATCATTTAGTTTCAAACAGATGTCTGAGGTGAATTTCGTCAAATGCCTGGCACGAAACTAAATTGGCAATTCGGTATCAACTCATATTTCTCAATGTGGGCGTTTAATGCTTTGTTTAGTATCCCTTTAAACACCTTGTTGCTGTTAGGTAGCAAGCTGATCGCGCGATAGCTTTTAAGGCTTGAAGATTCTTTTCCTTCTTCAAGATCGGAAATACCTTAGCCTTCTTCCACTCATTTTGGAAATATGAAAAGTTCAACATTTCGTTGACCAAAACGCAATAATTCCTAATAGCAACCTCAGGCTAAAGTCGGAGAACTATCTTGGGAACACCGTCAATACCACATAATTTCTTGTTAATTATCTTGCCAAATATGAAACGCAAGTCTTCATAGCTTACAAAATAATCAATAAGATTCATGCTCGGTACAAGGTTGAATGTCAATGTTTCATTGAAATGAAGAATTAATTCGCCGTTCAGGCTTGATTTGAAATCGGAAACTTTTGCTTCAACGACTTCTGAAAGAATTTGGTTCCCTTTCTCAGGGTTTGGTAGATGTACTAGTTCAAAATGTGTTCTAATCAGGGCAAGTTTCTGCAATCCATCACATATCCTAGTTACATTTCTATCCGGAGTCGTACTATCAACTTCGATACCAGGCCTATCGAGAAGATTTATATCATCACTAGCGACTTCCAGATTCGATACCATCACTCGAGACTTTTTACGGAATAAGCTTTTCACTTTCATGAAAATGCCATGTGGGTCCTGTGGGTTAATACCACTCAATTTTCCCACCCATTCATTGTTGACTTCACACCTGAAGTATGAACGGATTAAGTTCATACTTCAGTTGTAATTTCAACAAAGCCAATGAGGGATGGTTGTAGTCGAAAAACCGCCGATAAATATTGTTGACGCATGTTAGAAGAAGGCTTTTGAATCTTTTCAACCTTGTGATGGTTGGTGTTTCATATCCTTCTATATTGTTTCGATGTTTAATCTTAGGAACTACTTTCTCAATCGTTTCCAACGTCATCTTCTCTAACTTTGACAAATAGAGATCTATTTCATCGTAAGTTGAATTCCTCTCATTAGGAACCATTAAGAAAGTGTTAACATCAAGGGGAGGACATGTGTTTGATAGTTCCCACTAAACTTCTTTTGAAACATTCCCCAATCCGTTTTTCTGACATTCAGCCGATGGTTTACTTGTTGCATTGGAATGAGGATCTTCCTCATGAAGGAGGATCTTCCTCATCCCTTTGTTGATTGACTTCCATTAACTGCAGGTTCCGTTGAGGACTTTTAAAGCTGAATTCAAGCCCTGCATCAGTAATGTAGAGGTCGAAATATGAATTCGTCCTAGGGTATGTTGGGAGCTCCGACCAATATAGATTTCACCTGGAATACATCTCTGGGCGTTCAGCCATGATATGTGCTTGGCATTCAGATTACTGGCAAGAATATAAAACCATGCAGCCTGTTCAATTCGAGTAATTCAAACAAGGAATTGTGCTTCTCCATGAATTTGAGAACATTTCGACCACTTTCATAGGCAAAGATAACGAAGCGATTATCCCCACCTGGCAATGAGATTTTGGTAACGGACACTTCAAGAAATTCAAAGTTTTTGAATTCGATTTTTTCAATATTTTGGAAACAATGGGTACCACCTCATCCATCACCTATTACCCTGTCGTTTCTTACGAATAAAAAATCCTCAAATCTCATGAAGTACCACAAATCGAGGTGGGTTTCTGTGAGAAGCATGATGTCAGGCTTCTGCCTGACAAAGAATTCCAAGAGACAGACACGTCGATGTAGACTCACAATGGAGTTAAAGGTGACTCAGATGAGGTGAATTCTATCCATGGGAATGTGACTGGATGACAAGTTTAATTTTTGAATCCTGTTTCTCGACTCCCTCCGATAAAGAATTTAGCTGCTGGTAAATTTTGAGAAGCAACTCATATTACCACTGACATTATTCACATTATTTACATTGTCGGCTGCTGGTCCTCTAGCAACAAGTGTGAATGACGCCCCGGGCTTGACGAAGTTGGTAGGTATCACAGTGCGGTGTACTTGAGTTGGTTTCAGAGTAAACTTTACTTTTGCATCTTGAAAACCCGAAACGCTGGTATCCTCAGTATGATGCTGGATGACCAAAGATAGCGCAGCTAACACAATATCATTTTTCTTTTGGCTCCACCTGAGCCAATTTGCACTCGCTGGGAGCATGGACATGTTTACCTTTTACACATCTGTATTTCATGGCACAATGTAAGCTGAATAACCGAGACTTTGAAACCTATAGCACTGGTTGACCTCTCTCTTCTGGAGGCGTTACCACCTTACCACTCGGAAGTTCTACTACCTTATTTCTTGAAGGGTACTTGGACTGGTTTTGCACGAAATTTGGACTAAGTAAAAAGGCGAGTTTTCACGTTGGACAATCGATTTTCTAGTTGACAATCGATCTTCTAGTTTAACTGCAATAAATCCTTTTTCTGGTAAAACCTCTTGAAGCACCTGAAGGAGATCAACTGTGTCCTCTCCGCAGTCCAGACACTTCAACAAAAAGGTCTGGTTTTTCTGGACGGGTTTACGCAAAGTGCAGAACCAGTCCAGCATTCAACGCACTTTTTGCTATCTGAAAGTCAACCAGTGACTTAGTCTTAATCATCGGTTTGTCGGCATTCACTCTTTTAATCTCAATATCATTTAATTTATTTTTGGCTGCCAAAAGCCAAACCATATCTTTGCCATTGATTGGTGGGACCTTTGCTTTCTTTTGATTAATATTGACAGACGGACCAGTAAACAAAACTTTTGATTTTTTCTCCCTATTTTTAATTATTAATTTTAATAATTATTCGATGAATGTGTTATCAGATTTAGTAAAACAATGTTCCGAATTTTTGCTACCTTTGTCCTCTTCAATGTTCATTGAATCTTCCAGCTCAGCTAGTGCTGCATAATAGTTTGACGTTCGCTCCGCCTGCGCTGAGGACTTTTTTTTGGTTTTTTGTCTTCAGTTGCTTCTGACTTTACTTCTTTTTCTTTCTTGATGGTGTCTTTTTCGGTCTTGAAAGTCAATTTGCCAACTAGCTTTTCTAGCTGCTGGATCTTAGTCTGAGTTCCTCATTTTCTGTCTCATACTTCTCCACTTTGTCATTAGCTTTAACTAATTGTTCGATTCCGACGACCAATAAAATGTTCAATTTGTCTTTTCCTTCATTGCTCTCGGATCTTCACTTTAACTTTTTTCTTACCCGTCATTTTTGGCGATGGACATAATCGTTCTATATGATGACTCAAACCATCAGGCTCCTCCATCTCGTTACTTTTGCAGCGAGAAATAGTGAAAAGAGTGGATATAAATGTCCATTAAGCACTGCAGCGATGGGCTGCTTTTGGTGCCTTATCTATGGACGTCTGAGTGCGCTGGCAGGCTAGCATTGCGGTGTCGTGGGGTGGGTTCTTTTCCCCAGCATAAGGGCCCACAGCAAAAAAAATTCCCATTCATGAATTAGGGGAAAACACGACTCGGTCCGACGGTGTCGAGGTGGAGGTAATCTACTAAAGGAGAAGATTGCCAAAGCAGACAATAAACTAGGCTTGGCGAAAAGGAACGAGGCTTGAGAATATTTCATCTGTATTGACGATACCTATGGCCCCCAAATAAGAGTGGGGCATCCAGGTGGAAGCAGTGCCTCCTCGCACCCCATGCAAACATAATTCGCATGAACTTTTCCTTCAAATGAAAAACATCAAGATTTTAGATTTATGTTATAGTCTTATATGATGGAATCACATAATACTATAACATAAATAAGCACTAAAGCGGAAGGCCACTCTACTCCGCGAGAGCACCTGTAACGCAAAAAGAATGGGTGAGCTCACCCGATGGCTAGCTCATGAGTGGAGGGGCCAGCCAACGTGGCGGGTCCCATACCCGGGCCAAGATCCGAATAGATGAAAAGACCAAGTTTATAATGCAGATTTATCAATCCATTTTGTTGTTTCTTCATGTTAATAAATTATTCAGTGACTTTAAAGGATGTTGGAAATTAAAAAGTTATTTAAAATTCAAATAGCTAAAACTGCAACGTCAAAGCAATTCTTTTTTTTTCTTTTTTAAGTGAATCGGCAAAGTGAGAATATTAGACATTGTCAGACCAAACTAAAATATACACTTGTCTGTACATTGGTGCTACGTATAATTTAACTTTTGCTCTTATTATTTCATTCATAATTTTTCTTTTGTTAAAATTATATATTTTCTTGTGTGTGGAAGATTCAATAATATAAATATATGTTATATTTTTAAATTGAAAAAAGGGTGCTCATCCCTCCTCCTTTTTCTTAAAAATTTCGCTTTAAAAATTTTCTTAAAAAATTTACTTTAAAAATTTCATTAAAAATTTGTCTTTAAAATTAAATCTCCATAGAAAACTTCCCCTCAACAAACAAAAGCCTGGGCTGCACTATCAGCATCTCCATTCCAAATAGTTTTCGGTACTGGTAGTTTTCGGTGTCGTGAAAGATGCAAATGGAATTGTCACTTTCTGGGTGGGAGACGTGCGTGTGCCAGAAGCCCGTAAAAATACGAAAAGGCAAAAAGAATTTTATTCCCTTAAATTATATTATACAATACCTGCGTAAATAATTTGTTATAGGATTATATGAATTTAAACACCAAGAAAAAAAAATTGAAGCAAGATTACACAAACCTTTATCTATTTAAACTTATACCTACCCAGAGACTTGGACAGGAATCGAACCCAGATATCACCCATCACAGGGCAGAAGTGCACCCATTGTACTACGGGGTATCCTATTTAATAATAAACTATAGCCAACAATCTCGCGCGATTCGGACGTGTTTTGTATTCGTTGCGTTTTAGCAGGTGCAAGTTAAATAAATATAATCAATTGTCGAGTTAAACAATTGTAATTGATACAATGTCGGAGCCCCCCGATAAAACTGCAGGGAAAACATTAAAGTTTCTTCCAAAACATAACTATAAATTTGTTGTCTGCATTGTCTGTGAGGAGGTGTATGAACGAAGTGATTTTAATAAATTAACAAGTTGGGTAGACAGACCTATGCTCATGTCAGAAGGGTTTTGTACTCAACTTACAAAATGCAGTAACCAGCAACGAATAAAATCAAGAAACATGTCAAAGACGATTTATTTGGAGAAAATGTGAAATTCGAGGATCATACTATTATTAACAAAGTTGAACGAATTTTGACTTCTGAGGTATTTGTTATAGTTATACCTATAAATATCTCCTTTGATATTTTTTTCAGATTCTTTAGATCACGGGTGTCCATTCGCGAGGGAGGAAACACATTTTTCATGTATTTCCCCCGCCCCCCCCCCCCCCCCCCCTGTGCTCCCACTGAAGCAAAAACTGTCAGTTTAAGAACTGTTTTGACAAGTTCTCATAGAGATCTTTCAGTTGATACTCATATCGGCTACCTTTCATGAAATTTTTTTTCAGGGGTCACTCCTCTGTACTGTAATCATCGATTCATGGCCTATTTTTTCGAATCCTAGAATGGTTACAAAGCCCTTTTGCTAGGAGCTCTCTCTCGACTTGTTTCAATTGTATGTACTCATCTTCATGATAACTATCACACCTGAAATTTTCATGCAAATTCTAGCAAAGCTGTAGTGTCTAAGTCGGTAAAAAGCGCATATGGCTCCATAGCAATATGTTTCCATAGTAATACAGGGCATATTGCTCCATAGTAATACAAGAAAATTCAAATCGCTATAACTTCGGTAAATACTTTTCGATCTTTATGAAACTTTCAGAAAAGATCAATCTTATAAATAATCATCTTTTTGCTAAATTTTATTGAGTTTAAAGGTACCGTTTGGATTTTATTCAAGAAAACACAAAATCAATAAATCATACTATTACTAACAAAGTTGAGTGAATTTCGACTTCTCATGTATTTGTTGTTGTTGTACCCATTAAGGCCTACATTCATGATTTTTTTCAGATTTTTCGGATGGAAGGTGTCCAATCGCGAGGGGGGGTACGCGAAAAGTTCGTACATTTCCCCTTCCCCTGCCCCCCTCGGTACATATAAGACAATTTTAAGACTTTTTTTGAAAAGATCTCATTGAGACCTTTCCAATGACACCCTATTCGACTACCAATGGTGAAAATTTTTTTTAAGGGGTCACCTCCCTATATAGGGAGACCCCCCTTAAACGCCTTTGAAAAATTTTTCCACCCTTGAACTTTCAAGAAGTCACCATTTCTGACCATTCTACAAAGTTTCATGGCTATAGCCCCTATAGTTTCGGAGAAAAAGTGCTGTGACATACAGACGGACGGACGGACGGACGGACGGACGGACAGACGGACACAGGTCGTGATTGCAATAGGGTTTTGTATTTTAGTACAAAACCCTAAAAAATACAAAAGTTCTTGGTGATGTGTTTGTTGTCTGCGATTCGCATCGTAAAGTAATCTCCAATCGAAGTGATATTGTGCTTGATCATAACACTTAACTACTTGTCGCTGAAATCAAACAAAACGCGTTTGTGCTGGCTCGAGAAAAAATGCTTCAAGAGAATGATGGAGATAAGGAAATAAATGCTTATATTAAAGAAAATATCTTGCTAAGGCAGATGAACGAAGAGATAAAGCATAAAAATGAACTGCACCTTGACGCAATTGAACTAATGAAAAATAACAAAAAATCATATGCAAACAAAAATGCGAAAGTTCCCAATATAAAAATCATTGCAACTTCCGAGAAAGTGAACAAGAAAAGTTCATTCAACTCTATTACAACTATTATCGACACGAATAATAATGGAACATTAATACAATGTGTGAAAAGTGATGATGTAGTAAAAACTAGTGAAATTCTTCAAGAAAAACTTGGTGATAATTTTAAAGTGAAAATTCAGCAACCAAATAAGCCAAAACTTAAAATTATAGGTATTTCTTGCGATCTAAGTGATGAAGAGTTAGAAAGTGATATAAACTATAGGAATTTCTTGAGCACTGAACAAAAATGTAAACTTCTTCATTCTTATAAAAATAAAAACAATACAAAAAGTGCCATTATAGAAGTAACTAAAGATCTCCATGACCAAATAGTTAAAAATAATTACAGAATATACGTTGGTTATCATAGTTGCAAGGCATACGATGATTTCAACTTGTCACTGTGTAATAAATGTTCTGGGTATAACCATAAACCTAGTAAATGTAGAAACAATGAATCCAGATGTATCTTTTGTGCGGGAAATCATTCTACCCATGAGTGTAATGTTTCAGACACTTTGCTATATAAATGTGCTAATTGCATCTATGCAAACAAAAAATATGGCAAGAAATATAATGTCTCTCACATCGCGTCAGACATAAAATCCTGCGAAATACTGAAAAATAAATTCAGTAAAATAATCGAAGATACAGATTATAAGTGCATTCCAGACATGCCAAATTATATTCGGCCATATTTGCCATTAAACTTCAGAACCAATAATGAGCCTGTACCAAAAGAGCCGTCAGCCAACACCAGCTTGCTGCCAACAACAAATCAACAAAAATCAACAATCACAACAAGACGCCAGAATAAACAACATGTATCAACTGCATATTTATTTATTTATTTTGCCAAACAAGACATATCTCTATAATATAAAATTACTACACAAAAAAAACTTTGTAAACAATACATTTTCATGATACATTAATTTTTACGCTCAATTATACAAATTATATTGAGGAATGAAAGGATTTTATGATATTATTTTTATATGAGGTTTTGGAAATGGACGGGGAGTAATATTTACTAAACTTGTTGAATGTACAACATCTGTTTATTGGCTCATTGTCCGCAAAAGTAGTGTGATGGCGACCTACGGTAAGCATTGGTGAAAGTCCTGTGATTCTTAGGGGTTCATTCAGAGTAATTTTATTGCTATATACTGAACATGAATATTGTCCCTGAGGACATCAAATGCTAGACATGCAGACATCATCATTCTCCTAGAATCTAGTGATGCCATATTTAGCACATCGAGCCGATAGTTATATGATGGTAGGCTGTTGAAGTTCCTAGGGTCGTAAAGGTATCTGAGGGCAAAAAGAAGAAATTGTTTCTGGACCGATTCTAACCTGTCAGCGTGAATAACAAAAACAGGGCTCCAAATCAGGCTGGCATATTCAAGAATAGGGCGTACTAATGAGACGTATTGTGATTTAGTAACCCAAATATTCTTGAATATTTGGGTAGTAACAAAGAACAAGCTGCTGATTTTATTGAATACTATCAAAGGAATTACATAAAAAAAGAAAAGATTTGTTATAACATCAACGCTCTTAACGGAATGATAAATGAAAATCATGGACTGATTATGTATGTCAACATTAGAAGCCTAAATGCAAATCTAGACAAATTAAAGGTATTTATTGAGACCCTAAAGGTTAAACCTCTTGCAATTGTTTGCTGTGAAACAAGAAAATTAAAATACCATGAATTTTTTAATATTCCAGGGTACAAAATATTTTACAACCAAGGCGATATTAATATTACAGATGGTGTGGTAATTTATATTATGAGCTCAATTAATGAAACAACAAAAAATGTTAAAATCGGTAGACTAAATGTTCTCAATACACAAATTAAACTAGATAAAAATATATTAGAAATATTTGCAATTTATTGGGCTCATGACTTACCAAAAAGTGAATTTATTACACAATTAAAAGCCTATATGAGTCAAAAAAGGAAAAATCAAAAACCATTTGCTGATTGGTGATTCCAATATCGATTTACTTAAAATTGATATCTATAGTCATGAGCATCTAAACAACTGCCTAGAGCAGGGATTTATACCTGGCTTTCAAACAATTACCAGACCATCTGAAGTAAGCTGTAATCAGGGCACATGTATTGATAATATATTTATAAAAACAATTCTATCGACGCAAACACTATTAAACTGGCAAATCTATTTAACGATCACTATCCACTCTTCCTGACAATAAATAATATAATTCACAACTTGAATGATAAAATACCTACATCTATTAATTATAACAAACTAAGCAAAGTAGCAGCAAAATTGTGTTGGAGGGCTAGTCTATCCATGCATGATCCAAACATAGCAACTAAATCACTAATTAAACTAATAACTGAATGTATCAGCTCAGCTAAAATGAAGGCTAGAAAACAACCAAAGGTTTATCCGCGTAGTCGTTGGATAACGAGAGGTATTTTAACATCGTGTGTTAAAAAGGAGCATTTGTACAATATTTGGAAAGTGAAGCCTACAAATTTAGAACTAAAAACCACATATAAAACTTATGTTCGAATACTTGATAAGGTAATTAAAAAAGCAAAAGTCATGTACGATAAAAAACAAGTTGAAATGAACATTAATAATTCAGAAAACCTATGGTCATTTATTAGTGAAAAACTCGGCAAAAAAAATAAAAAACATGATGCCATTGACTACATTTTTGATGACCGAATAACGAAAGTTGAAGATCCATATAAGATTGCTAACTGTTTCAATCACTATTTTAGTAATGTGGGCAATGAAATCAGTAACAAGATTAAACAATCAACCAATCTTCAGATCAAATTACCTCCTATTTATAATAATTCAATTTTCCTAGCGGCAACGAACGAAATCGAAGTATTGAACGTAATTAAAAAGATGAAAATAAGATGCAGCGGAGTTGTTGAAATTAATGTTAAAACTATTACTACTCTAGCCGATTTCATTGTGGGGCCACTTAAGCACATAATAAACTTATGCATAGAAAAGGGAACATGGCCTGAAGATCTTAAGAGAGCTGATACTAAGCCGATACATAAAAGTAAAGAAAAGCACTACATGACTAACTATAGACCAATTTCATTGATCTCTAACCTGGCTAAAATACTTGAAAAAGTGATTTGCCATAGAGTCTTGGAATTTATTGAGAAACAAAAGATAATATCAAAACAACAATATGGCTTCATGGGAAATTTAGGTACGAAGGATGCCTTAATCCATATAACCAAATTAATATACGAAAGACTTGATAAAAGTGCACCAACGGCAGTTACGTTTTTAGACCTTGCAAAAGCGTTCGACACTGTTAATCATAAAATCTTATTAGACAAGTTGTATAATTACGGTATAAGAGATTGCCTCTTCTGCTAATTACCTCTTATTTACAAAACAGATATTAATGCGTTAAAGTTAATGGTGTTAAAAGTGAATACTGTGAAGTAAATACAGGAGTTCCACAAGGTACAGTTTTGGACCATTATTATTTATATTATACATGAACGATTTATTAACCAATATGCCTGAAAATACTATTATCTCATTTGCTGATGATACGGCCATTATATCGAATGGTCGAAATTGGAATGTTGTCAAAACTAATATGAATAACTACCTCAAGGATGTTTCTAAATGGATGGCTCTAAACAAACTCTCACTAAACATCGACAAAACAGTGTATATGACCTTTGGAAACTATCGTAATAGTGTCCTTGAATTCCTTAACATATCCATAAACGAAGAAAGCATCAAAAAGGTAGAATCGTTCAGATATTTAGGAATTATTTTTGATTATAATTTAAAATGGGACAAACACATTGAGTACGTCCTGAACAGAACAAAATATTTGATTTTTATTTTTCACAAACTCTCACAGGTTATGAGTTGCCAGACTCTTTTGATGATATACTATGCATTTTTTCATAGTATCATAAACTACGGAATCATTGCATGGGGAGGAGCTTACTCAAACTTTTTAAAACTTTAACAAAATCATCAAAATAAACTCTTAAAAATTATTAATAAAAGTATGTTCAATACTTGTGCCGAACCTTTGAATTTAAATCAACTCTTCTCATTAGAATCTCTGAATTATTATTATAATGAATTGAAAGAGAAATTTGTATTTTCGCACAGTCTCACAAGGAAGAAAAGTATCCAACTTCCGAAAATGAATAAAGCTGTCAGCAACAAAAATAGTATTGTCAGAGCTATTGATGTTTTTAACTTGCTTCATATTGAACTCAAAGTCATTAACAATGAAAGAATAAGAAAAGCAAAATTAAAAAAATGGGTCGCCTTTAATTTGTAAAGATTGCATTAAATTTATGAATATTATATTAACTTTGACAGAATTAGATGAAATTTAATTATGATTTGATTGTAAAACATCATGAATAAGCATTAATTGAAATTGTTTAAGATTTAATTTGAATTCACAAATAAATTTCACTCTTAGTCTTTAAATAACATTATACCAAGTCCACGCACAGGTAATACTAGTTACTTCTGTGGAATTTGCATAATGATTAGCAAATAATGTAAATTATTTGGTCAATTAACTAAAACTAAAACTCAATTTTGTACATCGAATGTTTGATTTTTGTAACTGTTAACATACGTAATGCTGATTGTTTTTAGTACATTTAGCCAATTATAGTCTGATATAATTTTCATAAAGTTATGTATAGTTTTCATTAAAGTAAACTTAGGTGATCTTACTATGGCTTTTTTTCGGGATGGACTCAGTGTATCCTGCAAAGAATAATGATAATAATTCAATAGATATGTACATAAAAACTAAATTGCTGCTCCACACTGATTTCAATCGAGTTCAAGTTGAAAAATGTTAACATAAATTGAATTTAATTTGAAATTTAGCATAACTCTGCAATTTTACCACGAATTTCGAGTTTGCAATTCAAATGACATCGTAACTTTAGACGCATAAACTACATATTTAAACTTTCGGTACTTACCACGCTTTCTACCGTTTACTCCTTAAGGAAGTTCCCCCGTTGTTACTCGAGCGATGCCAAACTCTGTTAAATTTCAGTATTCGTTTGATACGCAGGATTAGATGAAATGAAATAAAAGCAACAAAACAACACCAACAACAATACAAGCGGCAACAACAAAACAGTTAGTATGTAGTAGTTATAAATGGAAAGGAAAAACAGCGGCAAAGGAAAAGGAAAATTAAAGGAACGAGGACATCACGATGGTTGACTGGCAGGCAGGGTACTGTGTCTACTGCTTAGCCAAGTGAACCCAGCCAACATCAGCATGTGCAGCGTGATTAATGATATCTTGTCAATTCAGAGATACTCCGTGGAATTCAACATTGCTGATACAATTGTATACCGAGCGACTAAGCAAAGTTTGGTGGTGGATTTCAGTATATGTATATGCAGATAGAAATGCAAAAAAAGTTTATATTTGCTATAAGGTTTTCATCTCTTCCCAACAAAAAACCATTTGGTGAGAAAATTCTCCGTAAAGAAGAAGAAGAATTTTCATATCCTTCCAACATGAAATCAATCCGTATATGGGTAAAGTTAAATTTCTTAATATTCTTTTATACAGCCGGAATTAATTTAATTGCATTTGATGACTTTCAAATGTTAGATCAAACGACAAACAAAATGTGCCATTTAAAAAACGATGAAGTAAATTAATGTTTTCCTTTGACTTTCCCAAGGTTAAGAGTGTACACATTACAGATGGCTTTTACATAAAACTAATCAATGAATTTTCCAATTACGTTAAGAACCACAACAGAATCTTTATTTATGAATAACTGTTCAACAAAAAAGTTGGTACATTACCTTAATGATTACAAATTGAGTGCACTTTGACGATTTAATAAATTGCCTCACATCAATATTACATGACGTTAACGGACGCTGCTGCACACTCCAGGCGACTCTTGGCAATGATATTTCTCGCTGATATGCGTCACATGATTCAAAGATGGTAAAAAAAGAATTTATCAATCATTACCGCATTTGTGGATGCATCCTCATGTGCAAGGTGAGAATGCATTATTATCACGGATTGTGGATATAGTCAGGGTAGTGCAGTCAGTAGATACTATGACCTATTGATGCTCTGATATGCGGATTAGAAACAATCAAAACTAGCCTCTGTACCTTAAATTCTTAATTTCAGCTATCTTTTTGCAGCTGTTTTAATACTACTCCGAATTCTAATTACCGAGTGCTACATTGTACAAAGCCATTTAGAAGAGATATATTATTCATCCCTTATTGATTGAAGTACAAGTATTTTTCTAATCCATATTTGATATCAAGACTCCTTGCCCTGTCTCCTCTACACATTTACGCATTCCACATTATTAACCATTCACTTCAAGGGATGTGTGCCCACAATTCACCTTTCGAATCGATTTTAAATACGAACGTGTTGCTTCTAAGTAGGTGGTAGAAAATGATATATGTGAGGATCATTAAGGCAGCCTGTATGTAGTCCATACCGAGGCCTATCCTATAGGTTGCTTGTATTGGCCAGCTGGCTGGTCCGGTTAGAACAGAGAATTTTGATTGATTAAATATCAATTTTCTTTTGTCCGTAATCAATTATACGAATATTACGAATTGCAAGTGATCAAGAACACCGTTAAAGACATTTGGGAAGATCAATTTTAGGCTAACGTCTTTTCTGCCTTTCGTTTAGAAAGTGTGTTTCCTCATTGATTTTTCGTACTTTTAACAGTTTTTTCTTAATTCTGGATACAGACTGATCATTAGTAAACATATTTGAAAGAAATGTAATAGTAAGTGAGACTAACTGTGAATCAGTTTGCATCTAATTATTCAAATCTTATTTGGAAACAATAAATTCAAAAATGAAACTAGATGTATGCTGAATGAACTAGTCCATGTTTAAAACCTATTCATTAATTAGTAGGTAACGGTGTAGTTTCATTTGACCTAGGGGGATTGTAGATGGTTTGTTTTGTTACTTATTGACTCACGTGCATACGTTTTTTAATAGTTTGTATATTTCAATCTTAAAAGCAAGTTTTAAACATGCATGTTGTTTTTTTTTCTTACCATATCAAAGTTTCTACTGTTATCTGTGTAGGACATGTAATATTTTTAGGTTCCCACAAACCATACAACGAAGGAGCACATTGGAGAAAAGATGTGACCACGTAAATGTATCATAATTTAAAGCAAAGTCTCATATTGTACTTCTATGATTTACGTAATATTTCTAATTTTGATTGGCGAATTTATTGAAAAGAGGTCAATATGTCTTTTAAATCTAATATACAATAATTGACCATTGAAGCCCATCAAATGAAGATTATTTGTATGGAAAAAATTTATCGCTGGAAAAGAATGCAAATTGGTTCCTGACAAACAAATAAATAATAATAATAATCATCGCGCACTAGTGCAATCTGAGCCTTGGCGTTGAAATTTGTTAGGGAATCAGTACCCATTACAGCAGGGTAGGCTGATAGTCCAACATAACTACCCCAAGCACAAACTCGTTGTCACCAACGAACTTTGAACTTGGAAACTACTGCCACTACACCACATGGACTACCAAGCAAATAATTCTCATTTGAAAATACGAAGTCAAAACGAGAAATTATCTATGGATGAGAGTTCTAATGATCAAGAAGAAGTAGCTTTAAAATCTTGTACCAATTTACCGAGACCTTGAATTCTGGAGAGGTCCCACATTTTGCGTATACCCCCCAAGAGCGAGAAAACCCAGACCTTTTTGTTGAAGGGACTAGACTGCGTCAAGGACACAGTCGAACTCCTTAAGGCGCTTGAAGAAGCTGCACCAGAAATAGAATTTATTACAGTTAAAAATTTCGCAACAAGGAGATCAATTCTCGAGCATAAAAATTTGCCTATCACCTAATCCAAATTTCCAGCAAAAGCAGTTCAAGTGACCTTCAACGAATAAGGTACGTGAACTTCCGAGTAGTAAGGTGGGAGCAACTCCAGAAGAGAGAGGTCAACCAGTGCTATAAGTGCCAAAGGCTTGGTCATTCAGCTGCCATGTAATACAGATGTGTAAAGTGCAAGTTGGCTCAGATGGAGCCAAAAAAAAACTATACTATGTAAACTAAGGTGTCTTTGGTCATCTAGCATCATATCGTGGATGCCCCCGGTATCAAGATGCAAAAGTAAAATTTTTTTCCAAAATAAACACAAATACACCGCAGTGTGATACCTTCCAGCAATGCGAATAAATTATGTGGCGATAATGAGCTGCCTATCAAACTCTATCAACAATCTGAGTCCTTATGACAAGAATCAACAAACAAGATGAAAAAATTAAGTTTATTTTTCAACTTTTAGGCCAACATGTCCCCAAATAACTTGTGGATAGCCTTCGTCTCATCTTGATCAACGTCAATTCAATTGGTACTCTACATAAACATGACTATCAGCTGGAATTCATCATCAAGTAACATCCTGACATCATACTTCTCACTGAAACCCACCTCAATCCATGGCACACCATGTCATTCAAGGATTTTGTATTCGGAAGAAACGAAAGGATGAATGGTGATTGGGGAGGTGGCAGCGGGATATTGGTTGTCAAAATGTTGATAAAGTCGAATTCAAAAACTTTGAATTCCTTGAACTGTCCGTTCTTAAATTTCACCGCCAGGCGGAGATAACCTCTTCGTTGTCTCTGCGTATGTAACTGGTCGAAATGTTCTCAAGTTCAAGGAGGAGTTCAATTTCTTAAAAAACTCGAATTGATCGAACTGCACAATTATTACTGAACACCGGCAAACATCATGGCTAGCCGCCACCAATAATCCAAGAGGTGTATTCCTGAAATCGTGAATAACAAAGAAGCAAATTAAATACAGGTCTATGTGGGTTAGTGTTCCGAATATACCCTCAGACAAATTCATATTTGGACCTCTGCATCGCTAACACAGGACTTGAATTCAGCTTTAATAGTCCTCAACGGAAACAGCAGGTACTTCCTTACGATAGCGGTCATAACGCAATCTTTAGGAAATAAATCATCAAAGGGATGATTTCTTCCTCATTCCAGTTCAACATGAAAATCATCGGTTGAATTTCAAAAAAAAAACAGACTGGGGAAAGTTTCAAAAGAAGTTTAATTGGAAGTACCAGAAGCAATGTCCCCCTTCTGATCATGGCAACTCTTTCTCAATGGTTTCTAATGACAGGAATCCAACTAACGATGAAATAGATCTCTATTTGTCGAAGTTAGAGAAGCTGACGTTGGAAACGATTGAGAAAGTAGTTCCCAAGATTAAACATCGAAACAATATGAAAGGATATGAAACACCAACCATTGCAAGGTTGAAAAGATTGAAAAGCCTTCTTCTCACGCACGTCAACAATATTTATTGGCGATTTTTGAACTACAACCATCCCTCCTTGGCTTTATTCAAATTACACCTGAAGAATGTCCGGAACTTAATCTCTTCATGCTTCGGGACAAAGGTCAGCAATTAATAGATGGAAAAACTGAGGGGTATTAGCCCACAGGACCCAAGCTTATTCCATAAGAATTTTCGAGTGAATGTATCAAATCTTGAAGTCGCTATAGTGACAATAAATCTTCTTGATAGGGCTGGTATCGAAATTGATAGTATGATAACAGATAGAAATGGAAACAGGTTTGTATGTGATGGGCTGTTGAAACTTGCCCTGATTGGAACTCATTTTAAATCATTTCATGTACGAAACGCTGAGAGAGTAAATCAAATACTTTCAGAAGTCGTTGAAGAAAAATTTTTTGATCAAATCAAGCCTGAACGGCGAATCAATTCTTCATTTCATTGAAACAATGACATTTGACCTCATACCGAGCATAAATAAGATTTATGATTATTTTGTCATCTATGAACACGAAATCATGTGATATTGATGGTTTTCCAAATATAGTACTCCGAAATTTACCTGAGGTGGCCATTTGGAATTATTGCATATTGTGCAATAACATTTCAAACAATTCATATTTCCCAAATGAGTGGAAAAGACCAAAGTTATTCTAATCTTGAACAAAGGTAACGAAACTTCAAGCCATAAAAGCTATCACCCAATCAGCTTGCTATCTAGCATCAGCAAGGTGTTTGAAGTGACACTAAACAAAGCAATACACGCTCACATTGAGAAATATGAGTTGATGCCGAATTGCAAATTTGGTTTTCATACACGCGATAATGAAAGCTATCGAGGTAACCTCAGACATCTGTTGGAAATTAAACAACAGAGAATGCGTTGGAGCGTATCACATTGATATGGAGAAAGCCTTCGATACGGTGTGGTTAGACGGCCTAATTTTTAAACTACTTCAGGACAGGTTCCCCAGACACCTTGTTGCCAATAATATATTATATGGGAAATTATTCGTTGCAACTGTTGGAAATCTAACGACAATGCGTTACTTCAAAGTCTTGAATTGTCTACAGCAGGAATAAGTTACTGCACCTCTGCCGTTCTCAATATTCACGCGTAAGCTCATGAATGGCTTAGATTTTACGTCTGGCCAACGCTTTCATTGGCAGAATTTGCTAGTGATCTGATCATTCATACGGCAGACCGTAAAACTACTATAGTTCAGAGCAATCTTCAAAAAATGTTTAATGATGTGCAGCTTCACCCCGGCAACTTTCAAAGGAAATTCAATGCATAGGAGTGCGATACGAAGTTTGTTTCAGACCTCACTGCAGTTGGCCAGTCCAGAGGTGAAACGTAATTGGAAGGGCTGTCACATTATAACTGGTGAAGGTAGTTCAGAACGTGTTCCACATAAATTCTGGGTTTGATAGCTCAGTGATCCTCTCGATCAGCATCTGTACTATACTGAACATGTCATAGTCATGCTCAGTAAAGCAAAAAAAGTAATCATGACTCTTTGACGACTCTTTTATTCCAAAAACATTGATCGAAAGATCAAAGTTATCTGTTACAAGACCCTGATTAGACCAGTGTTGAAATATAGATGTCAGATCTACTACTATTAAAGTACTATGGGAAGATTAAGGGTTTTTGAAAGGAAATGTCTTCATGCATGCATTGGCTTATACAAAAAGCCTGAGACGAATTGGAAGAACTATAAATCCAATAGAAGAATTTATCAAAATGCTGAAGTGACGAGAGCCGATATCTACATATTGAGACTGGTTCGGAATCATATCGCAAGATTTGTAGCTGTTTGCCAGCCGTTCCAACCCCACAGACGGGTATATTCAGACTTGTCTTGCTACTGGCTTCGTTCCTCCAGGCGCATTCGTATGTTTTGACATAAATCGATATAATTTTGATTCTGATGGTGACCCAATTATATTGGTAAGTCTAAAAAGTATTGAGTTTTTTTTGTCATTTTTTGATTGTATATTTCTTTTATTTAAAATGTATTTTATTTAAGTACATATTGTCCATTCTTATCCATGTCCTTTCGCCGTTTTTTTGGGTAGAGCCATTATTCCATCTGTGTAAAACTTCTGTGGTTTATCGGCGAAAAACTTGGCCAAGTGATTTTCAGAGTCCCTTTTTGAAGTGAATTTCTTTTTATTAAAGAAGCTTTGCAGAGGCCGTAACAAATGGTAGTCTAATGGTGCAAGGTCTGGACTATACGGTGGATGCATCAAAACTTCCCAGCCAGGCTCTGTTGATTTTTGCCGGGTCATCAAAGATGTGTGTGTTGATCAATTCTGTTTGGTTTTTTGAATTGTTTGTTTAGTGCGGTTAATTGCTGACAGTATACTCAGCGTCCAAGTACTTTTTTTTATGTTCCAGCACCTCATGATAAAAAATTCCCCTCCAATCCCACCATACACACAGCATAATCTTATTTGGCGTCAATCCTGGCTTTGAGGTCGTTTGTGATGATTCGTCTT